>OZ010724.1:8251436-8424121 GCA_963932345.1 Ophion ventricosus
TTTATTATTATTATTATTATTATTATAACAAAGTTTAAAACTCACCCTGCGTTCTTCCTCGCGTGCAGCTCTGAGATGAGACTCTATGGCGTCCAGGTCGATTTTTGGCATCGCCGTCTCGATGTTGTAAACGTCGAAGCTGCCTGTAATGTCATATTTTTCGAATTTGTTATTCACTTCCGGGTACGATTTTGTATTTTCTCATAAATTGTTCAGTTATTTGTGCCATAGTGACAATATGGCAATAATAGCCATAATAATTATAACGCGGATAACGGAATAATAATTAATATAAAATTAATACAAATAAAAAATAAAATATATAAAATATAAATAACAAATATAATAAATTTATAAATATAAATAAAAAATAAAATATATAAAATTAAATAACAAATATAATAAATATATAAATATAAATAAAAAATATATAAAAAATCAAATATAAGTTGACCCGGTGCGTTGGTCTAGTGGTTAGCGTACTGGCCAGCGGATCGGGATTCGAATCCCAGTCGCGTTGCTTTCATCGTGAAATGTTTTTCTTCGACATTTCCTCGGCAAAAGGCGTCTACTTTCGTGACTGGGAGGCGAACTTGGGACCGGCTGTATCGGTATAGGTTTTCCGCAGTTTCCCTATGCCCATGACCGCAACGTGGGGGAGAATTGTGGAATAAAAGATACAGTGGAGAAAAGAGCGATGTTACAACGGTGGAGCGACGTATAACAGTGGAGCCTTGTAAAAAGCCGAAAAGGCGATGCAAGTAAAACGTTAAAAAAAATAAGTTAATATAAAATAATTTATAAAAAATAAATTGGCTTTATTAATAATAGTAGTAGCAATAGTATTTATTCCTCGTATACCCTTTTAAGTGGGTTTACATTAGTGCCCTTAACTTCACCTTTACATACCCGTTTACATCGGTTTTCTTATTATCTTACATTTATCTTAATATTCTAGTTTCTCGAATTGCCTAATGTAGTCACATAGTTGTTTTTCCGGTTGCTTTTTCAGTTGCGCCTATATTTTACGGTCTATTTTTATCCCACGGCTCTTTTCCAACCATTGTTCCAATTTTTTTACTATCTCTTTATTGAGTTTCCTCTTAACTTCTGGACACTCGCAAATATATCTCAAATTTTCATGTGCTTCTTTGCAAGTTCTGTATTTGGAGTCTGCATACTCTTTTTCGCCATCTCTCCCGATATTACCACATCTGAACCTTGCCCATGTTTCTTTTATTTCCCCGCTGATCGCCTCGTCTTCACAATATCTTTCCATGTGTATTCCTGTTTTTCTATGCTTGTATCCCTTGCAGTATGTGGACACGTCAACTTTACTCCAATCTTACTGAATTTCTTGTTTAATTTTTATTTTTATGCCTCTTGTTATTTTTTTGTCTAGCTCACTTGTATTTCCATTTTATATTGATTGCCAGATTTTGTCCCTCACCTACGGTTTTTATTTCTTTCCTTATTTTGATGGATTGCCGTTTGTGATTGCTCGTACTTTCTCCCTTAGGCATTTTTTGGGCCACCTATCATCCTCCATTTTCATTACTTCCACTAAATATCTCGTGGCTCTTGTCCATGACCTCCATCTCCCTACACCCTGCTTCCATTCACCAGATGTAGTTTGGGGTATTTTTACTGATTCCCATGCTTTATTAATAATAACGATATTGCGAATTAATATTGATTATCAATTAATAATTCATTCCGTTTAAGGTAGTAGTCTCGCCACACTCACGTTGAAAAGAACAATCGATGAAAGCTTCGAACTATTGCGAAATATCCTTATAATGTAGGTTGTTTATCTTATCGCGATGTAAAAACTTATAACGTAATGATAAAAACACCTAATATAATGTTTACCTAATCCTCACTTTTGTATCAGACTATCCATTCCGGCTACTAATGCGTAGGTACTCTGCGTATACGGATATGCAGACACTACTTTATTCTAGTTCTAGTCTGCTCCAGTCGCTTCGTGGCGCTAGAATCGCTAGACATTGCTTAATTTAAGGGGTTACGTGGGTTTGAAAATTTCGAAAAATCCTTTTTTTTTTAATTTTATTATTTAATAGTACAATATGTCTAGAATATTCTCCCAAAGTTTTAAGTCAATCGGAGTAAAAGTCTAGGGAGAGAGCCTTTGGGAATTCCCCCCGTTGGGAAAGACCGGCCGGGAGCGACGCAGGTATACGCATTTTTCTCAAAACACTATTTTTGAAGTCGGTGGACACGATTTCTCAAAAACTAATGCACCGATCTTATTGAAATTTTGCACACTTCTTTAAAATAGCATTGACTAGTGATTGAACGAAGGTTTTTTTTTTCGATTTCAACTAATTTTACAAGGCTACACGTAGTGTAAATTGTACGAAAAATTGAACTATTTTGCATACAACTTTGCCAAAAATTCAAATTTCAATTTTTTTGAAAATCCTTCGTTCAATCACGAGCTATACTTATCTACTAACAGAAAAAAAATTGATTTTCTAATTTGGACAAAGCTATCATGAGTTATCCTGATCACAAGGAGGACATTTTTTTTTGAGGGGTCTCCGGAAACCAGGTCCCACCGGCTGAATTTCCCAAATTTTTGGATGAAATTTTTTAAAAATATTGTTCAAATGTTGCTCTTTTGAATCAAATTATTGAATTTATAATTTATTTATAAATTTATTATAATTTATTATAATTTATAAATTTATTATAAAAAACAATTTATAAGTTCAAATTATTTTGAATAAAATAATTTATATATTATATTTGAAAAAAAAATAGAGAAAATATGCTTTTTTTGGTTTCGAAAGCCACGTAACTCTTTAAATCGCTATATCTCTGAAACTAGACGGTCAAAATTCATGATTTTTTGCCTACTTCGTCATATGTTCCTCGGTAATTGAGAATTAAAAAAATCTGTAGAAAAGTTTCGAAGTTATTGCGTGAAATGTGAAATTTTCCACTGCTCCCCATAAGAACACGTGTAAAATCGTGCAATCTTTGATTCCCGATATCTCGAATACACGACTGAATCCGTTTGAAATTTTGCAGGTAATCACTTAATAGTGTCCTGAATGGGTCCACAAAATAAATCTAAAAATCTATAGGAAAACGCTTTGGCGAGACTACTACCTTAAAAGGATATACAGGGAATAAATACTTACTACTAATAATAAAAGTCATAGTAATCGTACTAATAGAAAAATAACAATATTAATAATAATAGATTGATAATAATAGTAGTAAGCAGTGAGAGTAATAATAATAATAATAGCAGTAACAACAATGATCATACCCGAGCCAGGATCGACGATGTGATCAGTCCGTCGCTTGTCGGTTCTCCGTGTTTGGCCTGATGTCATCGAGTGGGTCGTTTGCCTCCTGCGTGCCTGATTCCTCGCCATTTTCTCCTTTTTCCTCGTGTCCGGGCTCGAGGACGAAACATCGGGCATCTCGTTGTCGATGAGTTTGTTCGTGTCCGGTCGAATTTTCGTGTCCGGCTGGTGATGTTGTTGCTGCTTGAGAAGACCGGAAGGCAGAGATCTCGGTGGGGTTGGCTGCTTTAGGGTCTCCATCGCGACAACGTCCGGCACTGGTTGAACGTATTTCTCAAGGTTGATACCGATGTCGCGTCCGATACTGGACAGAAGATCGATTTCCTCGATCTTGGCGTACGGTGAGCAAGGTTCCTCGTAAGGGACCTCGCCGTAGTAAGACTCGAACTCGTCGTCGTCGTCGTCGTCTACGAGTTGAGAATTATCGGGGTCGCCGAGTTTCGTCGTTCGTTGCTCGAAGGCTGGACAACAGCTGGGCAACTTTTTGATCTCGCTTAGCTTGGACTTTTGCTCGATCGTTAATTCTTTGGCCTCGCGTATGAGGTCAATGTGCTCGATCGATGAGGACGAGGAAGTTTCGTCGGACGTTTCCGGCTCATCAGGTCGCACGGTCGCGTGAACTTCCTGACTGGTCCCGTTTCCGTTATCGGCGATTTCCTCGATCTCCGGAAATTGTATGACCTCCTTGACGCTCTTGGTCAACTCGACGAACTCGATGCCCTCGGCGGGTACGAGAGGCCAACCGGGCGGAGTGACACACTCCAATGAATCGTTGTCCTCGTCGAGGTTGTTCTCTCCTGTCGGCCTACCTCGATCCTTATCAACTTCCTCCTCCAACACGACGATCTCCTCGGTGTCACTCACACTCCGGATTTCCGGGACGACTTCCTGCACTGGCGAAATTGCTGGATCTTCTTCTTCGTCTTCCTCCTCCTCCTCCTCTGGAGTCAACAGCACCAGGTCGTCCACCGAACTCGATGACGCTTTTATACTGTTAACGTAGTTCATACACTTCACCGTCGATGGCAGTACACCCTCGTACAGGTAAGTGACGCTCTGCGAAAAAAAAAGACAGACATTCCCGCAGGCACGATATGAAGGTATTTTTGGACGGTATCCCCATGCCATGATCCAGTTTACGACAACAAAAATTCTTCTTATGTAAATCGATGACAAGTCCATCATGGACACATTTGGAAAAAGAATAAATAACGAGTGAACTGTCGCTTTTATTTTTCTTTTGCTCAGACTACATTTAAAGCAGTATTCTAGTCTGGAAATAAAAAAAAATCGATTTTTTCGTGCATTTTCTTAAAGTATAGACTCTTAAGGAGGTACGATCATTAAGAAGAATCCAACTTTCGAGCCTGAAATTTTTATATGATGTTGACGAATACGTTATGCACCCTTTATATCCTTCTATGGTCCCTACCTCGGGCATTAAGAGCTTATTATTACACTTTTTTTTTTTAATTCAAAATTTTGAAACAAATAGGGCGATAAATAAACTTTTTCTCCCGATAGTCGCCATTGGAAAAAAAGTTCTCCTTGGTACCTGCCGTAATGACATTCTCATTGATCAAGAAACTTGGTTTTATTTTTGTTTCAGATGAATGGTAGCTTTGCAATCATGTCAACCGCTCAACCCTTTTTTTTCACGGCCATATTTAGAGGCCCATAACTTCGTCAATTTTTATTTTCTTTGCACAATTTTTTTTCCGTAAATTCTTGAAGCGTTCATAAAAAGATCGTAAAAAGTGGATACTAAAAATATTTTTTGTTTTTTTTTTCTTATCAAGCTCGAACGAACGCCCGAAATTTAGGCCTCTAGACTAGAATACTGAACTAAAAACCGAATGAAAAACGTACCAAGTATGGAAAAATTCGCAAAACTCGACGGCCAATTAAAATTTTAAAGAAAGAAATTATTACGAGGAGAATGCGCGCGAAGTGGAGTTTCAAATCCAAACTGAAAATATGTGATTGACGATTCCGTGAAACTACTTCTTTTTGGTCGAGATGAAAAGTTTTTTGGATTTTTTATATTTTTTTTCCAATTCTATATCGTTGTATTTTTACTCCCGGAACTCGAATTCACCATTAATTTTCCTCAAGGCCAAATTTTCAATAAAAAATTGTCAAAATGAGTGAAGAGACGTTTTTCGCGTTGAGCCCCCGTAATTTGGAGCTTTCGATAGAAAATCGGTAATATTCGTAATCGGCGAAATGCTTCCCGATACATAGACCCTTGAAACGGTTTAGAAGGCAAAAAAAAAATTCGACCTTCTGGCCACGTTTCTGGAATCGCTAAAATTCGGAAATTTCAAAGTAGAGTAGGTCCAATCTGAGTGAAATATACTTATTAGGGGGTTTCGGGAAGGATTTTAGTAGACTTAGAGAACGCCGCTGCATTCATCCCGATGTTTCTAATAGTTTTTCCAGAGTGTAGTAGTGAAAAAATTCGCAAAAATCGACGCGGTCCGTCATTGAAATTCTGCCATCAATCGGAAAATCGTCGGAAGTCCATTAATCGAACGGCATTTCCAAGAAAAAAAACCATTACGAGGATAGTACGCAGAAAGCGGAATTCAAGATCCAAACAAAAAATAAATCATTGACAATTCAGTGAGGAAACTTTTTTTTTAGCCGAAGTGCGAAAAAAATTAGGCTTTTGAATACTTTTTTTATAAGTTCATATCGATGTACTTTTATCCTCTGAGTACGAATTCCCCAGTTAAATAAAAATTTAATAATATTTTATTTATTGAAAATTTTTAATATAAATTTAGGATTTGAGGGTAATCAAGCCCTAAATTTATATTAAGGGATCAGTATCAGTCTATTTTCGGAAATGTTCGATATTCTAAAAACATCAATTTCGTATACTACATACCTGTAGAAATACGGTAGAGAACGTTATTGAGGTCGGCGTGACCGATAAGGGGCTAAAAAAGAGTGATACAATAGAAGCGTCTCTGCGCGCTCAGCACGCAACCGCCGTGTCGAGCGTCCAAAGCTCGCAGAACAGAGATCCGAAACCAAAAATCCCAAGAAAGTGAAGCTTTTGAAGAAGCTGAAGGAATAATGTATGGACCAGGCATCGCTGATTGAGGGTAAGAGGCTTTTTTAAAAAGTTTTATGTACATTTTTACAAGAGAAACTTTAAACGCGTTTTTCTCAAAACAACGTTTTGCGACCTTGTCGACATGATTTTGGAAAAACAATTGCACAGATTGGGCTCAAATTTAAAGGCATTATTCTATCTATGTATCTCTTCGACCCCTACTAACTGTATAGATATTCATTAATATTTAATCCTATTTTTAAACAATTTAAGTTGTAAAAAACAGTCGAAAAATTCAAAAGTGCACCATTTGGTTTTTTTTATCAGGGGTGAACGTTTTTTGTAGGGGTCATAACTACAACTCCACTTTATAATAAAACACTGGACTTTTTGTTTTCAGATGCTCTAAAGTTAAGATTTCTTGTCGACAAGGTGAAAGCAGGGATAACTTCAGGCAGCCAGATCACCAAGATAAAAAAAAACAAAACATTTTTTCTTGTACTTTGAAATTTTTATGTATAAAAAGATTAAAATATGAAGATAGATTTTATCATGAAAAAAAAAATCTTGAAAATATGTGCAATAGATGGAGACTGATGCTTTGAAGATCATCGAATGTGTACGAAAATACATTTTTCGCGTTTAGCCGGCGTAATTTTTGAGTTTTCGACAAAAACTCCGTGATTTGATCTTCAATAAGATACGACTCTAAAGTCCCTTCCGTCAAAATACCCAAACCAAAGATTCTCTTTTGTCGGTGGTCACGTGCTCTTCAAAGGGCCAAAAAACTCAACGGCTTCGTACAGCGTTAAAAACGAAGAACAAAAAAAAATCTACCCAACGCAGATGAAAAGCCAATCGAAACGACGAGATCAGCGAGCAAAGTTTCAACTCCTCTCGACGTCTGTTGCTCCTCACCTGTATATTGAGTTTCGGTTTTTCATAAAAAATCTTCTCCTCGTTGTTCTTGCGTACGTCCAACTGATTGACGCTACCGCCGGCGATAGACGAGGGCCGATGATGACGTTGACGATGCACGACCGCTGCTTCGTTATTGTTGTACTCGTTATTAACGTCGCCAGGGGCGAGGTTCTCATCGCCGTTATCGCTCCAATAGTAACCGACGGACTTTCCGTTTGGCGATCTGTCGCGTCTTACACTCCCGTTGGAAATTGTTTGGCCAGATCTATCATCGCTCTTCCAATTGATCGGACGATTATCCTGCTGCTGCTGTTGTTGTTGTTGTTGTTGTTGTTGTTGCTGCTGCTGCTCGTCCGTCCATCCGTACTCCGGCAAGGATTCTTCGGCTGCAACAATTTTCGTTTTTACTTTTCTTTACTCTATTCTCATTATTCTGTCGGATAAAATGCACCGAGACGCGTGACACGTACAAGCCCGTAAGATTGACAGAACCGACGAAAGTAGTGATACTTCATATGTAAATTTAATACGACGGAAAATAATTGCAGGTTTGGATGAACTGCGGTAGCAAAGTGAAGTCACGAATTTTTCACAATTACTGTTTTTTTTTCTCAGTTGGGCGGGAACGAACGATCGACTCGGACGTGCTCGTTGACGCCTCTCACATGACGTAATGAGCACGTTGTACGAATATTTCTGCTATTGCGTCGAAATATATATATATATATATATATATATATATATATATATATATGTGTGTGTGTGTGTGTGTGTTAATTCACTGATGTGTAAGTTACCATGGTTTATATACAGTCTGTTTGGCAATAGCGTATACGGCTACATTTTTTGCTGGCAATGATTAGAGGGTAGATTCGAACGCGAGCAACTACCGGGACCCTTCCACCACGGCGCTTTGTATAGAAAGTGTCAGTTGTCGTCTGACCGTGGTCATAGGCGAAGCGCTATTGTCCGAAAAACACATCGAAAAAAAAATTGGATCGCGATTGGGACAACTTCATTTTTCTCAGATGAAGTCACTTTTTGGGCACGTTCTTCCATTAATCATACCTAGTCAACCTACATCAATAGACACCAAAGATCTGAAACGTCAAGTAATTATTCGGACTAGTTCGTAATTATTCGAAAATGTTTTTTTACCCTTTTTACTTGGAACTTTGATGAGTGGAGAAGCTCCACTTGGGAATTATGTTGTCTAGGACAATATATTAAGAAAGGAAATTTGTTTACATTTTTATGTTTAATTAACTACAATTTTTGTAGAATTGTTTTTAAATTTTTTCATTTTCATTTTCAGAAATAAAAAAAACATCTAGAAAAATTGTAGTTAATTAAAAATGAAAATGTAAACAAATTTCCTTTGTTAATATATTGTCCTAGACCCCATAATTACCAATTGGAGCCTCTCCACTCATCAAAGTTCCAACCAAAAAGGGTAAAAAAAAATGTCTAAAAAAAATCTGAAAAAATTCTACCGACTCCAGTGTGAACCCATGCAACTTTTTACCCTCTTGATACTTCCTCTGAAACCCTAGAGTTCTTCGATAACGCCTTTTTTTTTTGTAAAACGTGTATTTTTTAGCTAAAAATGCAATACTGGCGCGAAAAAAAATCGTACGAGACTTTCTAAAAAACACATAAATGTAGGGTTTAATATCATTTTAAAGTTTACCATGGAAAAAACCGAGGAAAACATTTTCCACAAACTTTTCAAAAAAATGTTCTAACAAATCAAAATAAAGGTAAATTTGTTCTCTTTAAAACGCCACTTGGGAAATTCAATTATCTTTATTTTTGAGTCCACTATCTAACTTTTAGTGCGGTAAGATATTTCGACTAGTGTATCCAAACTTTTGGCCGGCAGTGTATATTTGTTTTTTAAGTATATTAGAGAATTGAAAAAAAAAATTATGTTCTTAATATTATTTCTTGACTTCCAATGTATACCCTTGCGTGCTTTTACGTATCGGTCTTCCCAATTGAATCCTTTCCTATCACGTCCAACCTACACTTCGCTAATATAATCTAACTTCCGTTGTCTCCACAACCGTCTTAAGCTACACTATATAGCGTTTGCTGTGGGTACGGGGAAACTGTGGAAAACCCATACCAGTCCCATACTCGCCGTATAGGCGGTCCCACATTCTTCTTATGCTCTAGCGCACAGCCGTTTTACTCAAGTATCTACATCAAGGTATCAAAAGTATTGGCATCCGCTGGCTGGTTGTTGCGACAACCGATGCACGGCTAAGTGGTCACCCATCCGAGTATCGGCCATGCGCAATGCTGCTTAACCCGAAGGTCCGCCGGAGCCGAACCCCGATCGCCCATCCACCAGGGTCGATATTTATTTTCGCACACGGCGAAGAATGTTAAGGAGTGGCTATCGCGCAGTGTGCTTAACCAACTCCGTGTACCGTCTCAATCGTTCGATTGCAACCCAATTGAATATTTATGGGATGAATTAGACAAGCGAATAAAGAAATGTGCGGTCAGAAATGCAGAACAATTGAAAAACGGGCTTCGAAAAGAGTGGGACAAAATCGGGCCACCGACGACATCGAAACTTGTCGCAAGTGTGTAAAAACGCTTGAATAAGGTTTTGGAGGCTAACGGTGGATCCATTGATCACTAGTTATGGTAAAAACAGAACTACGATAGATATAACTAAAGTTGTGCTGCATATACGGAAACTTTTTTGGCACATATTTGGCGAGTTATTGATCTGTTTATTTCTTTACTGGTAAAGTCAGTGTTTTTCGATTTGTTCAAACGTTATGTTCATTCTTAATTTTATTATTTATAAGATAAAAAATGAGCATCAATATATTAACCAATGATTGTAGAATAATCTAAAATAAATTAGTTTGTAAAGCGTGTACGGAAACTTTTTTTGACCCACTGAATATAACTTTGTGCGTGTGTCCATGTCTGCATATATCGTGTGCGTGATATACACGATAATAGTATTTTTCTGTTAAACGTACGATCATCAACGGAAGAGGCACTCTCACTGGACCATTCGTAATTCGCTGACAAGCCAACGCTGTCAGTTTCCCAAAAATTTTCGTTCTCAATGTCCTCGGATCCGGTTGGCGATTGGCTCTCGCGTTCCAGCTGACTGAACAAACGATAGTTTCAATTGCATGTGATTAATCGATTTTTTTCGTTACAATAAACCCATTATTACGGGGGAATTGGTTTAATGAGGAAAATATTGATGAGAAATCTGAATTCTTTTAATGCTGGGAGTCTCGAAAAATGGGTTGTTTTTTGCTAATTTCTTTCAACGTATCGGGAAAATTGAAACGTATGGATTTTTTTTCTTTCTTAGGCCCGTTGGAATTTTGTCGATACTCAGTGGTTAATTTTTATTTACACTGCTTACAAATTAAATGAACTATTTATTAAGATTGGCGACGGAAGATGAAAACTCACTTATTGTTTAATCCAACGTCGAGGGTCGTCGAGACCGGCTCGTTCTCGCGTCGCATATTCCCCTCGTTTCTGTAATGGGAAAATTCACGTAGAGCAAAAAATAAACGGTCGCGAAATTATTGAACTTCTTCTTTTGTTTGTTTGTGGGGGTTTTTTTTTTATCGGAAGTCTGCGATATTTGAGTGTACCCTCGAGCGGAAGATTTTGTTCGATGTGGCCATTTCCATTCTGCTGCAGTCAGTCCGACGACACTGCAGGGCTCGTCTCGATTCACCACCCCCTTTACTTCTCGTCTCGAGACCCGAAAGCTCAACCCTCCTCCAACTTTTTTTTTATCCCCCTCCCCGAGAATGAGAAACACGTCGAGGCGGAAGGTGCGTGGGTGTCTCGTTGAACAGAAATTGCCGGGGAATTTTCGTAGCGAATTTTCCGGCACGAATCCTTGCCTCGGAAGTTTCGCCGTGCAGGAAATCAAGAGAGAGTGAGAAAGAGAGAAAAAGAGAGAGAGAGAGAGAGAGAGAGAGAGAGAGAGAGAGAGAGAGAGAGAGAGAGAAAGAGAGAGAGGAGAGGAGGAGTTTAATATGGGAGAGCCGCCAGAGAGAGCTGCGCGCACGGAGACTTCCCGCCCCCCTACTCGCCGTACTTTATCGACTTGCACAACCGACTTCCCCTCGACGCCCACCCTCGGTTCTCACTTTGCGCCGGTGTGCGCCAACGAGTCTCCGGATAAACCCTCGCCACACGTTCTCTCCCCCTTGGACCCTTCATGCTGCCCGCTTGCCCAAAAGGCGACGATGTTTTTTTTTTTATCAATTACGTTGCAAAAAAATACTCCGATCGTTGTTGAACGCTCAAAAAAGAATTGGATAACGTTTTCTGCCTTTCGTTCATTAGTTCTACCTTCGGAACCTTCGCGTGGCCCTTCGCCCCAAAAGGAGACGATTTTTGGTCAATTGCGTTGGAAAAAAATACTCCAGTTTCGAGTTTGCTGCTGAGCACTCGAGAAATAATTGAGGAACGTTTCCATTCGGCGTTTCGCTCATTAGCTATGCTCTCGGACATTTCTTGTCATTAGCGTTGGGAAAAAAATGCTCCAATTTCGAGTTTGCTGTTGAGCGCTCGGGAAATAATTAGGGCATGTTTCCAGTTAGGCTTTCGCTCATCATCTCTGACTTTCGGGTCCTTTGCCCTTCTTACCAAAGAATCAATAATAATAATAATAATAATAATAACGATAATACTCGAATATGGATAGTCATTGATTTGCAGCATAGAATAAAAAATAATAAAATACCTGCAAGACAGATAACAAAGGGAGACGATTTACGAGGAGACGTCTTCTCGCGAATCGATACGAGAGTCTTCGTGACGTCAGGGTAGCTCTACGATTTCACGGAAATTCGTCTGAACCGGGAGGAGCAAAAGTTCTTCAATCTAGGAAAAAATAAACATAAAATCAAATAATATATAGGCAGAATAATAAAATAACAAGAGCGGATAACAAAAGCACGGATAAAATCACAATAATAAATTTCGATATACATATCGAAATTTATTATTCTTATTTTATTCGATTAATTCTATTTATATTCAATTTTTTTAAATAAAAAAATCAAATAGAATGAATCCAATAAAATAAAAAATAAAATTTCATAATTTAAATAATAGAATATAAAAAATTTCAAAAATTCGGATGCTGCATATTCAAATTTCGTCCCTTTTTATTTTTATTCTCGCGTTACGCTTAGGCATGTCCGACGTAAAGTAAAGTTGGGTACAAACGCTAATAAGGCAGGTCATTGACTCACAGGTGCTCCTTCATGAAAACGGTCGGCAAATCCAGCACAGCAAAAATTCGCGTTGAACTCCAACTTCGTTTAGCTTTTTTATTTCCTCTCTCTCTCCCTCTCTCCAACAATGATTTATCTTATCGTTAATTTTTTTTTTGTTTCTTTGTATCGTTGCGTTTTCAACGCGAACGCACGAGGCCGCGCGCGATTCCAATATTCGCGTGAAATTTCGTGACCGCACAGACGTGACTGGTGAACGTTGGAGGGTTGAGTTCCTCGTCCCTGTTTCTCTCGTGATCAATCCCCACTCGGTAGCGAGGAAAACGCATGCGCGCCCACACGCGCGTCCCCATAAGCCCCGACGATGGGGGATGAAGAAAAAAAAAACGGCCAAATAATTCGTGTCACCGAGCGTTGAAATTATCAATTTTTCTCATAAAAGTATTTTGTTGCTCGCGAGAGGGTTAACAAAATTGATTGAAACTGTGATTTATCAAAATCATTATTTATTAAAAATTCTTCTTATTATTAGATTTCTTATCATTATAAAATGATAATTAACTGCGTCACGACGAATCGTTTTACGCGAAAAGTATTATTCGTTGTTAACGAGCGTCACAAAGGCACACGTGTGTATCGATAAATCAAGCGTGTGCTACCTTAAATATAGCAAAAAAATACAAGATTTTTCTTCTTCGAAAAAAAAAATGTATAAAACGGTCTCTCGAACGAGTGGAGTTGAATCTTACGACCAAGAATAATTTATCTTTGGACTAGCTTTGTATTTGATTCAAAGTTTATTCGATTCAAGCTCAATAAATAAAATAAAATGTCATTATTTAATATATCGAACGTAGTTACGTTATTTACTTACTTAATTAAAACTACGATCTTTGGATTTTGTATATATTCGATGTGCGCGTTTAATACTGAATGTACGATGAATCTCGTATGGAATCAGAGGCGACGAGAGTAGCAAAAAAAATGACCTGCCGCGTGCCTCTGAAGCTTCTTCGGCAAAAAGAAAAAAAATAATAATAAATTGGACGGTTTGGAAAAAAGTCTTTGTACTCAGGTTTCTCTTATCGTGAGAAAAGAAAACGGAATCACTCCAACCGCAGCAACTCGTCGATATCCATGTCCAAATTCGTGATCTCGTTGTCGCGTTTGTTCGTCGCGTTGGTGAGTCGCGAGTCACTATTTTGCCAGCCCGGAGCAGCCGTTTGATTCGTCGCCGTTGGATTTTCGAGGCGCAATCTCGTCGGGCTCGCGAAGCTCGGATAATCGTTGACCGGCGAGTCCTTTTTCTCGTTTGAGAGACTGAACTTCTCGAGAAACATGGCCTCCACAGCTCCGGCAGGCTTGCGACGAGCTATGCTCAGCTGGAATAACAAAAAACAATTCGAACGAATGAATAAACGACTACAAACGATTGGAGATTTTTTTCTTCTATGTTTCAATCGCATCGATACAGGGAGTTGCCGAAACGACCGGGCCAAAGAATCGAAATTCGCTCAGACGAATTTGGCAAGGTCCATGCAAAATTGATTATCATCAACCAATTTTGTTAATCGTCATTGACCAATTTTACTATGAATTTTTCTATATTCCGATAATTCTGAACGTGAATGTCAGTTTACGTGGACATTTATATTTGGATATTTTTATATGGTCTCCATGACGGGAGCGTTCACGGCGAAACTCAAAAACTATTTGGGAGAAGGCATTGAAAAAAAAAAACACCCACACTACATGATATAAATCGTGGTGGTTTATTATTAACAAGTGGTCCAATCGCCTCCACTAGTAAGGCTGTATTCTAGTCTCGAAATTTCAAAAAATCGATCTTTAAGCATTTTCTGGAAGTATAGATTCCTAAGGTATAATTAATATAATGTTTACCTAATCCTCACTTTTGTATCAGACTATCCATTCCGGCTACTAATACGTAGATACTCTGCGTATACGGATATGCACACATTACTGTAATCTAGTTCTAGTCTGCTCCAATCGCTTCGTGGTGCTAGCGTCGCTAGACATTGCTTAATTTAAATCGCTATATCTCTACTAGACGGTCGAAAATTCATGATTTTTTTTTACCAATTTCGTCATATGTGCCTCTGTAGTTAAGAATTAAAAGAAAAATATGTAGAAAAGTTTCGAGTTATTGCGTGCAATGTGAAATTTTTTACTGCTCCCCATAAGAACACGTGTAAAACCGTGCAATCTTTGATTGCCAATATCTCGAATACACAACGGTGAATCCTTTTGAAATTTTGTAGGTAATAACTTAATAGTGTCCTGAATGGGTCCAAAAAATAAAAAAAATCTATAGAAATAACGCTTTGGCGAGACTACTACATTGAGAATTTATCCTCAAAAGGAAATTTCGAAATTCCCAATATTTACAAAGTTATGGCGTTTTGAATATGGCCGAATTGAAGCCGCACCGGTGCGAATCGGGCAATCAGAAGATTGTAAGGAAACTAGAACTGCGCGCAGGGAATTTCGAAATCGAGGAAGGCACACTTTACGAGGCAGGAATGGCCGATTAAAATAACGTAAGTATAACATGCCATTATACTACGTAGGTAGTTGCGGTGGCCTGAAATTTTATTCAAAACTTTAAACGCGTTTTTCTCGAAACCACTTTGCTCAAACTGGTCGATATAAAATCTTGAGTTGTATTCAACCGATTGACTTCAAATTTGATAGGGACCTTCCAGTATATATACCTCTATCGTCCTTACCTCAGGCATTGACCAATTATAATTATTACTATTTAAAAAACTTAAATATTTAAAAAAAGGGGCGAAAAATTAACTTTTTTTTCCAACAGTCGCTGTTAAAAAAAATCTCTTTAGTACGTACCATAATGACATTTTTATCGATAAAGAAAATTGGTTTTATTTCTGTTTCAGATGAATAGGAACTTTCATTCTGGAGAATTGGAATCATGTCAACCGCTTCGACCCTTAACTTTCTCAATTTTTCTTTTTTTTTTTTCATAAAAACTCATTTTGTAAGTTCTTGAAAAATGAAAAAAATACTGTATAACAATGGCTGGTAAAGATTTCTTTTTGTTTTTGTTTTTATCAAGCTGTTTATGCGGTCCGTCTGTGACCACGGTCGGACGACAATTGACGCTTTCTACACACCGCCACCTGCTCGCGTTTGAATCTACCCTCTAACAGTTTCCAGGAAAAATGTAGTCGTACACGCTTTTGTCAAACAGACTGTAATTGTGAATTCTTGTACCTCAGATATTCGTAAAACAAATAAAACTGTCTTCCAATTTATCTAGCAATTTGAAAATAACAAATGTGCCATGGCTGTATCGTCATATTCCGATCTCCAAAAAAATCACCAATCCACATGAAAAATGTTGATTTTCATCGTAATACCTGTTTCTCAATCTGCTGCGAGATTTGGGCAATTTTCTCGCTCTGCGACGTCTTCAGCAGCACGACTTTTGCAGCCTGCGGTGAGTCATCCTTGTTCTCGTTAGCCTGGTCTCTTTCGTCACGAATGCTGGGAAAAAAAATTAATATCAATTAAAAACCAGCAGCGTTCGAACTACGAATCATCCTTCCGCGTCATTAACGGCACGTTGGCAATTGACGACGTACAAAAAAAAGCGCGCTTTAAGGACTTTCGGGACAAATGACGAAATGTTACAACAATGAACAAAAGAATCCCCCTCCCCCACCCTCGGAATTCCCCCTAAAGATAAGCTGTCCCAAAAGCAGGGTATCTAATTTCAAGCAGAACTGAAATTTCGTGAGATTTAAGGATTTTTAAGACCAGGAATACGGATTTTTTACGACTTTTAGTATGACTTTCTGGTATAAAAGTATAGTTTATAATTCTTTAGTGCGACTAATTTTCGAAATTTTCATATTTATATTCTGCTCTTTGAAACAGATGTGTGTTGTATGCCAATAAAAAGTATACGAAATAAACGAAAAGTCACCAAATTGTACAATTCCATGTATAGTAAAAAATGTGAGACAAACTTCATTTCAAGTTTGCTGTAAAGAAAGATATTTTGGGAACATCTGAAAAAATATTACATACATTTAGGAACTTTGAGTAATATGATCTAGTCGTTTTACACGAATAACAAAGAAAAATTAATATCTTACGATGACAAATCATTTTTTTTTCTAATACCGTAGATTGTTGCAAATCCGCGAAAATTTGATTAAATTAATACAAAAATCGACCATGATAATGAACGCTGCAGTGATCTTAAGGCATTAGGTCACTCTAGAGGCCAAAAAAAGGGCATCCGTCCGATGACGCCTTTATTTCTGGAAGGTCAACGGCCGGAACAACAGCTCGTATAATTTTTGAGTTATGATAAGGCACTAAAGTTTTTTCGATTATATATAAGAATAGCTATAGAAGTACGTAGGATTTTTTTTTGATATACTGTTTTTTGTCAAAATGGCGCATTTCCAAAACAAAAAGTATAAAATGCCATGAGAAAATCGTCAGAAAATTGTTTATAAAAAAGGAACTATGCAATATAATTTTAAAATCCTACGGAGTGCCTCAGAAAATGTAATTCTAAATATACAGTTAAAATTTCAAGTAAATCGGTTGAAATTTGTTTGAGTTATGAGTCCGGCCGACTTGAAAAATGTAGTTTTGAGATAAACGCGTTTAAAGTTAGTAGAAAGTCACGACATGAATCAAGAGGGGTTGCGCTAGAATTCGAAACTAAGGTACATTTTTAACAAAAAAAATCGATTTTTGGAAAAGCCTAGAGTGGCCTAAGGCCTTAAAAAAATCATGTAGACTGGTAATTTTTCATGACATCTCATGACTTTTTCCGGGTCGAGTGTAATTTTATGACATTTTAAGACTTTTCAGGTCGGTAGACACCCTGCGAAACTCTTTAATATCATTGCTCGGCTTAGAAATATATTTCAACAATATTATGAGTTTGAAATTGTCCAATAATAGTTTATTTTTACATGAAACTTTATCAGCAAGAAGTTGGCAGCTTGCCGAAACCTTATTGTATTTTCATCCTCACACTTGCAGCCAAGGAACGGTATCGAAATTCCTAAAGAAAAAGAAATAAAGAAAACAACGTTCTCGTACCTCGAAATATCGAAATCGCTCTCGCTGGAGTCTCTTGCATCGACATCATTGGCCCGTTCGTCGTCCTCCGGATACATGGACGGTCCCTCGTCCCTGGCGTTTCTCTGTGGCGATTCGAGATCGAAGAGGACCTTTTTCTTCGCCAAATTAGCGATCGAGCCACCGATCGCCGATTTGAGAACGCTCCTGCCGTTGTTCCTCGGCGAATCGAGATTGGGTGCCTCGTGCGTGACAACGTCGCTCCGTTGTTTCACCGTACGAATCGCCGCGCTCGAATCCCTCGGCGTTTCTCTCTTGTCGTTTGCTGATGTATCGCCGACTGGAATTTCCGCGTTTTTGTGAGGCGTCGACGCGACGAGACTACCGGAAACGTTGAAGATCGAACGTGATTGTCGAGGATTCGTGTCCTTTATGAAATCCTTTATGCTCTCGTAAGAGTGCGACAATTGTTTGAGTTCGTTCGTTGACGATGCGTTGGTGAGATTTTTCCTTGGCAAATCGACGTATCGCTCGTTCACGTTCGTCTTTGCTTTCATCTCGTTCTCGTACGAATCTTCGGAGTTCAGACATTCCTGCGGATTCGACGTCTTTTTGGCCTCCTTCGTGATAGACAGCCTTGATTTACCAACGGGTGAACGATCCATAGGTAATTTACGTGATTCGTCGTTCTCGCGGCGCGCTGATTTGTTCATCGCCGCCGAGACTGGCCTCGTACCGTAAGAACCTCGAATGTGAAATGAATTGGTTGCAAACGAGGAACTTTTTAGCAAAGTTAACGAATAAAAATTAAATCTTATATACAGTAGAGCGTCGATTATCCGAATCAATTGGGACTGGGCGCCTTTCGGATTACCGAACAGCAATATTCCGTGGGCGAAAAAAAAAACGTTGATTCTTTCAATATGATAAAATATATATATTTCAAAATGAAATAAACATTAATATGTTAATGAATACAAGTACATTTTTGGTGAATTTCAAATAACCACTGTATGATTTAATGATATAGAACGAAGTTAAATATGTATTTAAAAATAATCAATATTCGTATATGTTTGAGTTCTTATCTATTTATTTTTGAAAAAGTCGACGATTTTATTTTGCCTCACAACGGAAGCTCGATTTTTGCTGCCAAATCTCGCGATCGTTTTAGAAGAAGAAGTTGCATTAAAAAACATTCCGGCTGCCTTTTGTACCACTCCATTGCCGTAATAAATAGGGCGTAATCATTCGAATAACTGAGCATTCGGATTAACAAAATTATGGTTTAGATAATTGATATTTTGAATAACGCAAATCGGTATTCGGATAATTGACGTTTCGGATAAACCAAATGGCTATTCGGATAATTGACGTTTCGGATAACTGACGTTCGGATAATTGACGCTCTATACTGTATTACTAGTAGGGCTTGCAATCCGGATATCCGAATTATTCGGATAACCACTTATACAGTCGGTAAAAAAAAGTATTTGTACACCGCGGGTTTTTAAAATTGATCTACTACTTCAAAAATTCTTGTCGAACATTTTATTTTTCTTCGAAAACAAAAATGCTAAAGTATTTTTTTTTGCAGGATAATTTGAAAAACACGAGGTTCACAAATACTTTTTTCACCCACTGTAGCTATTCCTGGACAATAATAATAATAATGATAACAGTATTAATGTCGATAATGATAAAAACATCAATTTTGTTTTAATGTCAAAAATAATAATATTATTATTATTACTAGAATTAATATTGAAGATAAAAATAACTGTAGAAAAACCAACGTAATAATAATAACAATAATAAGTAGCATCAGCAGAGATGATTGTAATTGTAACAAAAATAAAATAACGATGTAAAGAATAAGTCACACTCGTCATTTGCAATCCCTGGAGGATAATTATGCAGTAAATTCGTCCTTGGCTATTCAGGTAAAAAACAAATGTTTCGATTCCAATAGTGACAAGCAACGATTCTAGCATGCGATTCTCTAATCCAACAATGAATAATAAACATTGTTTACCGTCATTTTTATCCAGAATGGTCAGTGCTTTGCAGACTTTACTTTTAACGTTCGTGACCAATCTGCCGAGTTGCGATCGCTCGTTCACATCGTCGTTTTTACGTTCCTTTTCCCTATTGGCGAGCCTCCGACTCAATTCATGGATCAGTCTTCGTCGTATGTCTTCGAAATTACGATATTTCTATCCGACAAATCAATGGAGCAATCAACTGGTCGATTAATCGGTACATTTTCCGTGATCAAGTATCGGTGATAAAAATATTAATATCATATTACGATAAACACTGCAATATATTTTGAGCTATCGTTTAAAAATTAAGGTATTGCTGGATGGATATTTAAAAAATCGCCAAATTTTTTGAAAATTTGAGGAATGATAATGCTTGATAGAATAATAATAAATTAATTATTGTAGAATTTTTCACTAAATAATTTATGGGAATTATTCCCGCTTATGGGAAAACAGCTTCTGCAGACGTTAATGGTTGCAAAATGAATGGAACCAAATCGCCGTAAATTCGGAAAATATTATATCATCAAGATTTAGGATCAAGCGATTGATTATGCTAAGTTTCAAATAAATCGACTGAGTAATTGTCGAGAAATTAATTAAAGTAATGAGGAGTATCGCTTCTTTTAACGATGAATTAATAGCAATCATTGGAAAACTCAATATATATTAAGTTTTTGGGTAATTATTGATAATAATACGATGATCTCAAGGTATTAATAAAATTTTTAAAATTGAGACATTTTTTTGTTGGACAGTTGAACCAGATGTACAGTCACTGACAAAATCTCAGTCAAGCACACGCCAATATCGTCGAATTCGACTACAATTATTATTAAAAGTGGAAAATTAATATTTCTCAGTTTTAATTTATTATTAAATTAGCTATTTGAGAGGCTAAACATGTACGTCATGATCTAGACTTGTAAATCCACGATTCGCCCGTTTTGGACTAACTTTTTGCCCGACGGTCCATCCAGTAATACCTTAAGTGCTTGATGTCAATTTTTTTAGACGCTTTTTTGAATCATTTTTTTTTTATTTTTCATTACTGTTGTTCTATAGTAGTGATAATGATAATTCTGATTTTCAGTTTCATTATTGTAAATAACAGGTTATCAAAAAAATTGCGTCTGTAAATTAATAATTTACGAAATATAATAATGGTCATGTTAATCGTGATAATAATTATAACAACAATAATAATGATATCAAGAATAATGATAATAACATTGAAGATAATAATAATAATATTGATAACAACGACTCTAACAATTTTTATTACAAACATTATTACAAATGACAACGATTATTACAAATCGTCGACTATCAACAAAAAATAGCGATATAAAGAAATTTTCGAAAAAAATATTTAAAAAATTTAGTGACTGCAAAATAACAAAATACAACTTTTTACTCCTTAGACTAAATATTTCAAACTTCATAGTTTTCAAGTTACGCCGCACGATCCGGCTTTTCGAAAACCAGCCGTTTTTTCAAGAAAAAAAAACTGATTAACTCTGCGAAAAAAATCGCAAATTAAAAAAAAAGAAACTAAAGCTAAAGATGTCCTTTTCAAAGATCTTATCACTAAATGGTAAGATTACTATTTTTCAAAGTCCAACACACGATTTTGTAAAGTGCGAAGATCGTGAAAAACGGGCATGTTCAAAATGACGTACCGGGTACAAAAAAAATCGCAAAGATAAAAAAGCAAAATGAAGCTGGTTTTGTCCGCTTCAAAACTCAGTTTGGTAAATTGGTTTACGATTTTTTTCGCCGATATTAAATTTTTTGTCCGTATAGAAAATTTACAGGGTGCCTAATACTTTTGAGCAAGGCTGTATATTTGTAAAATATGAATTAATGTTAGGATAATTACGCAATATTTAGAAAAAAATACAACTTGATAATGACAAAATTATAATTATGTTATTATTTCTGCAGTCTGTATCTGCAAATGAATTTACCTTGGAATTGATGTTTCGATGATGTCTAACGATTTCCAATATTTGTGCAAAAGTAGCGTCCGGGATTCCTCGCCATTCCGGATCGACGCCCAATTCCCGAAGTTTCGAATTAAACCGCTCGAGCCCATTCTCGCCGGTTCCTTTCTCGTAGTGCCAGGTTTTCATCTCGATGTGGGATCGATCGTTTCGCTGATCGGAACGATTATGGGATCGATCGTTTCGCTCATTTTCGTCGTCAGTTCGCGAAGATTCAGAGATGCTCTCGGATTCCAGCAAAGAATCGCTCTCCTCCTCCTCGCTCGAGGAAAACGTACCCGATTTTTCATACTTCGCCGATTCGTTGGCCGATCTGTCGATGGGGGCTTCGCGACCACGCGCCACTGGAATATTAACCTCTTGTCGTGCCGTTTTTCTTACATCCGTACGATCGAGGTCTTCCGGTCTTCGTGAAACTCCCGCTTTTATTTTCCGTCGCTCGGACTCTGCTGATACACCCCGTGTCTTCGCCCCGGATCGCTCTCGCGCCTCGTAGAAGTTTGGGGATTTTTCCCTAGGCTCGTCGCGAATAGTCCAAGCTTTTTCCCGCGCCGCATAGGGATTCGAAAATTTATCCCTAGCCGCGCGAGGAGTCGAAGTTTTTTCTCTGGACTCGTCGTGGCGCTCCCAGGATTTGTCCCTAGGTTCGTCGTGACGATTCGAGGATTTTTCTCTAGGATCGTTGGCATTCGAAGATTTTTCCCTAGGCTTGTCATATCGATTTCTGACTTTTTCCCTAGACTCGTTGTGACGGTTCCAGGATTTTTCCCTTGGCTCCTTAGTATTCGAAGATTTTTCCCTAGGCTCGTTGTGACACTTCCAGGATTTTTCCCTGGGATCGTGCGAATTCGAAGATCTTTCCCTAGACTCGTCGTGTCGATTGCTGGATATTTCCCTAGGCTCGTTCTTACGATTAGACACTACACGAATTTTTATTTCGCCGTTTCTCAAATGTTCTCGCAATGTTTTTTCCCTTCCTGCCTCAACGTTGTTGTTTCGCATTTCTGTATCCTCGTGAACTTTCGACGTAGTTTCATCCTCGTACTTTCTCGTGTTTATTGTTCTCGGGAAATTTCCCATCGATGTGGCTCTTCTCGCTATTGCGTCGCTGCTGTCATCGTCTCTGTCGTCCGAGACTTTACGACGATCGGCAATGAACTCGGATTCACTGGAATTCTCCTCGTAATTGGTCGTCTCGATGGGAGGTCGTTCCTTGTGACAGTAGAAGCGACGAGACCTCGTCGTCTCGACGATCGACGAATTTTTTGGCTCGACGACGAGAGATTCCAAAATTGCGAGGCGCGACGTGTCTCCGGTCGCGGATGTTCGATAGCGCGCGCGATCTTCGCCATCACGCGCTCGTATCAACGAGGTCTCGAAGCTGGCTTCGCGTCTCTCAAGGTCGCTCAATCTCGTCGTGTAATCGAGGCGCATTTGATCAGCCGATTTTTGCGTCACTCTTAACTGATTGTACAAAGCTTCGATGTCGGCGCGATAACGATCCTCGAGATTCGTTAACTTCGATTGCCAGAGCTCCTCGCGCGTCTCGTCGCGCCTCGTTTCCGCCTTTTCCGCTGCTTCCGAAGTTCGCTACCGGAATGAAATCAGCGAAGAAATTCGTTTAAAGTTAAACATTTACCACAACGACAAAAAAATGTTATTAATTTTTCGAAAATTTGATTAGAGATTTTTTTGTTTTAAATAGGGAAATATATATATTTTTTAAATTTAGACAATATATATATTTTTAGATAAAGAGAATGTATTTCTTTTATTGCATAAAAGTATTTTATTCTACTCGTATTATTTTTATTAAAATTTTAATCTGACGTTTATCTCGCACTATTTCGGCAATTTTTTCAGAGGTCTATCATTAGTGATAAAGACAGTAGAATGTTAGTGAATTGCAGAAAGGGGAGTATTTCGAATTTGGACAAAATTACGGCAAAAAAGGAATTTTCAAAAAAAACATACTCCCCTATAAAAAAAATCTTACATATAGTATAGTATAGCTCTTCATTTCCAAGTACAGTCGAACCTCGATATAACGAATCTCTAGGGAAGAGCAAAAAAGTTCGTTATATCGAATTTTCGTCATATTGAGGTCATGTGCCAAAAAAATCGTTATATTGAGGTTCAAATTAAAAAAAACAAATAAAAACTGCTATAATTTAAACTATTCATTCTGTAAAAAAAATCGATTGCTATTATAAATATGGGTATATTTTAAAAAAAAGAAAGATTTAAATTAGAACAATTTTTACAAGCCATTAGCAATTAGAGTATATTGTTTATAACATTATTTTGAAAAGTGAATTGTTTTTTAATTAAACAAATATTTTGTTTAAAGGGCTACGTGGGTTAATTTTTTTATCTATTTTTTTTATCTAATAGTACAATATGTCTCGAATATTCTTCCAAAGTTTTAAGTCAATCGGCGTAAAAGTCTAGGAGAGAGATCCTTTGGGAATTCCCCCCGTTGGGAAAGACCGGCCGGGAGCAACGCAGGTATACGCATTTTTCTCAAAACACTATTTTCGAAGTCGGTGGACACGATTTCTCAAAAACTAATGCACCCATCTTATTGAAATTTTGCACACTTCTTCAAAATAGCATTAACTAGGGATTGAACGAAGATTTTTTTTTTTTCGATTACAACTAATTTTACAAGGCTATACGTAGTGTAAATTGTACCAAAAATTGAACTATTTTGCATACAACTCTGCCAAAAATTCAATTTACAATGTTTTCAGAAGTCCTTCGTTCAATCACGAGCTATACTTATCTACTAACAGAAAAAGTTTGGATTTTTAATTTCAGATAAAGATATCATGAGTTATCCTGACCACCACGAGGACACTTTTTTTCAGGGGTCTCCGGAAACCAGGTCCCACCGGCTGAATTTCCCAAATTTTAGGATGAAATTTTTTTTTAATATTGTTGAAATGTTGCTCTTTTATGTGCTTAACATTTTGAATAAAATAATTTATATATTATATTTATAAAATAGAGAAAATGTTTTTTTCGGCTTCGAAACCCACGTAACCCCTTAATTGTAAAAGTTTGCAAGTTTAGACAGTCTCCGTAGAAGCAGAGAGGTGGAGAAGGGAACGAAAGGGGGGGGAGTTCGTTTACCAAACGCTTCGTGATACAGAGGTATTGTTCAAAAAAATTCGTTGTATAGAGGTTAAGAGCCCTAAAAATAAATTCGTTATATCTATAATTTTTCTTCCTTGTAACAAGGTTTCGGGTGTCTATCGGAAGGGAATGGACAAATCTTCGTTATATCGAATTTCGACTGTACACCCTTGCGGGGTTTTTACACAGTTCCTCCCTCTGTACATCGATACCCTTTTACACCTTTCCTTCTTTTTTTGTTAACATTGATCTTTCGTCCTTTTTTTTCCTTTGTGCTTCTCTTCTTACCATGCATTCGAAAACTGTCACATACTCGCACAATTCTTTGATCGTGTTCTCTTTCATTCCTTTATTAATTTTTTTCTTTTAGTGCCTCTCTATTGTAGCCTCTTCTCCACTTTTCCAAACCCTCTACCATTTTCTTATCCATTTTTTCTTTTATTTTCCTGCATTCAAGTGTGTGTTCCAATCTTTCTTCTTCCTTTCTACAACATCGGCATAGAATATTTGCGTATTCCTTTTTTGCATCCTTTTCCTATATTTCCGCATTTCAACCTGTCGCATGTTTCTTTAGTTCTTCCCTCTGTGCCCTTCTCTTCCCAGGCTTCTTATTTTCGATTTTTGTACTCCCTACAATACGTCGAATTCACAATTTTGTTCCAGTCTTGTTGTGTTTCCTGGTCCGTTTTTATACGAATACCTATATAATACTCTATTCTTGCGCAAAAATTTACCGCATCTCGAATTTTTCAATAATTATAACATAAAAATCATGTCTCAAAATCGCAAAAAGTCTTCGCAAAATTTTGCAAAATTTCTCCCGAAAATAGCTTTTACGTTCAATCTCAATAAAAAAAAAATTGACCTTATATCTCATAAAAATATGAAATTTATAGCGCTACGAAAGATTTCTTCCAAAATACTCTTCCTCCACGTTTCCATACGCCTAAAAAACCGCATCAGTGATCCGCATTCATTACGATTCAACCATTCAATAGCCCTGTTATTCGATGAAAAAAAATTTCATTAAATTTGAATAAACGAAGGTCGAAGGAAAAAATATATATATATCTGCGTGATGATACGTCTGACAAGTCACATCATTATCGCGCCGACACTAACCTTTGTGGCGAGCTCTTGGCGCAATCGAGCTATCTCGTTCTCTTGGTCCCGGATTAACTCCTTGATACTGACGTTATTGCAATCATCGTTATCCGTTTTTTCGTGCGTATATCTGTCCGCGGACTTAAGACTCTGTGGACCGGAGAGAAGAGAATAATGTCATTTTATCGTATTTTTATTGTATCGATTAAGGGGCTATTCTACTGTGATGACTAAAAAAATAAGCTATTTTTAATAATTTTTTTTTTTTCGAAAACTGTTGCATCTATTGGTAGAATCTTTTGTTTCGCTTAAAGGTACACTCCTACAGAATAGAAAACCATTTTTTTGTTGTTGAATACAAATGTATATTTATTTAACAATTGATAATCGTGTAAAGGCATGAAAAAAAAGTATGTCGCTAGCGTCGATGATTTGCGCACTCCAGGTAATCTGAAACAAAAAATTCAAAAAGATTCTTAATCTGTATGAGTGTTGCTATCGCCCGAACTAGAATTATTATTTGATATTGCAAAATAACAAAATGGTTTTGTTTTTTGCAAAAATGTTCGAAAAAACACGTTTTTTTACGTCATAATTCGGGCAAAAGTATAAGTAAAAATTAATATTGTTAAATAATTCTAGTTCGGGCGATAGCGACACTCATACAGATAAAAAATCTTTTTGGATTTTTTGTCTTTTGTTTTTTTTTTCATGCCTTTACACGATTATAAATTGCTAAATAAATATACATTTATATGCAAACAAAAATTATTTTCTATTCTATAAAAGTGTACCTTTAAACGAAGAAAAAGTTTGTACCGTTGCAACAGTTATTTTTTAAAAATTACACTACGCGCAACAATTAATGGATCAAGAAAAAGATCCAACATTTTTGGGTCATTTTCAAGAAGCTGTATCTCCGCGAAAAACCATCGTAGAGCAAAAATAAAAAAAGAAAATTGAAGCTACAGCATTCTAGTTTTTAGATCCTGAGGTCCAACATTTTTATCATGAGCGGTTTTTGTTAGTAATCACAAGGAAACCAACGATAGAAAAAATTTCAAAATTTTCGCCTGACTTTCAAAAGGGCCACGGATGGTAATAATTTTTTTTGCAGTCTTTTCACCGAAATGTTCGTTTAGTTTGATTCTTCCTCTTTAATTTGAGCGTTCCACGAGCTCTGTACGATGATTTTTCGCTGAGTTACAGCCGTTCAAAGCAAAAAAGTCATTTTTGACTTTGATAATCAATTACTCGGTGAGTAATTTCATTTAGGTGAAAAGACTGAAAAAAAAATTTATTAACGTCGGTGGATCTTTGGAAAGACAGGCAAAAATTTTGAAATTTTTTCTTCCGTTGGTTTTCTTATGATTTCTAAAGAACCGCTCATGATAAAAATGTTGGACCTCAGGATCTAGAAACAAAAATGTGGTAGCTTCGATTTGCTTTTTTATTTTTGCTCTACGATGATTCTTCACGAAGATACAGCTTCTTGAAAATGATCAAAAAATGTTGGATCTTTCTCTTGATCCTTTAGTTGTTGCGCGTAGTGTATTAAAAAATAGCTTATTGTTTGAGCCTTCACAGTAAAATAGCCCCTTAAACGGGTTGGAATACTGTAGCGAAAAAGTGCCCAATCTTTAGATGCGGTTTGTAACAATGGATACTTTTTTGGGTCATTACAGTATTTTAAAGCCTTAATAAGTATGGTAGGAGTGTAGCATAATAAGTATAACGCAATAACGAGATAGGACCCACCCCGTGATAATCATAAATAATAAAACCAACAACGATAAATATGTCTTAATAATAACAATATGAATGATAATAATAATATTAACAGTACCGACCCGAATTTCATCGAACAACGTGGCCTTCAAATGGCCAATCTCCTCCTGATAACGTCGATGCTGTTCCTCAAAAATATCATCACGTTCGCGATGATTTGTTTGTCGCTGATGATCCTTGTCGTTGTTTCTCATGTCCCTGTTGTCGTTCGACAGAACACTGTCGGAGCTCAAAAATTTGTCGGACTCGTTTCTAATAACGCGTTCGGTGAGATTCAGCCGTTCCTTGAGGGATTTAATTTCGCTGTGGAGTTTCTCGGTTTCGGCTCTGTATTGCTCGTGACCCGGTGAATTCGGGGTCGTGTGCGATACGTTCGAATGTCGGCGATTCACGTGAGCGGTCAAGAACGGTGCCGATACGAAGGTCTTTGGGCATTGCGGACACTGAAAGTTTTAATTCGTTGCGTAAATAAATTCTACCGTAGGTGAAAAGGTTGCGTAAATTTTCTACCGTAGGTGAAAAAATAATTATTTTTAGTACGAGGCGATCGATGCACGACTTTAAATACTGATGTGATGTGGAATATTGAAAATTGCATATGTAATGCGCTCATTACAATGGTGATGTCGATGTACTATTTCGGAACGGTTGAGAGAGATTTATGGTTAGTGCTTTTTGCTAAGTTGACTGGAGAATTATGTCGGCCTGGAATCGATTCAGCTGACTCTTGAGTTTTTTTTTCAGGTCCTTTGTTTAATTCTTTTTAACGTAATTTTAGGGTTTCGGGGCAGCTTATCTTTAGTGGGAATCAGGGTGGGAATTTTATTGTTCTTGAGCGAGGCGCCAACTTCTACATAACAATATTTCGTTCGAAAACTACACGATCACCGTAATAAATTTTCAGTCTTGCATTTAAGATTATTATTTTTACACGGGCGTCTTAAGGCCTTAGGCCACTCTAGAGGCCAAAAAAAGGACATATTTTGTGATCTTTTTTCAGCGAAACCATCAAATAAATCGGAACTAAAAATAGAGGTTTTATTATACACGGAATTGACTATACAAAATTGTTTTTTCACAGCGATACATGCCAAAATGGCGACTTTGCAGCATTTTTCGGATGACGCCTTTATTTCTGGAAGGGCAACGGCCCGACCAACAGCTCCTATAATTTTTGAGTTATGATGAGACACTAAAGTTTTTTCGATTATATATAAGCATAGCTATAGAAGTACGTAGGATTTTTTTGATATATTGTTTGTATCAAAATGGCGCATTTCTAAAATAAAAAGTATAAAATGCTATGAGAAAATCGTCAGAAAATTGTTTATAAAAAAGGAACTATGCAATATAATTTAAAAAATCCTACGTAGTGCCTCAGAAAATGTAATTCTAAATATACAGTTAAAATTTCAAGTGAATCGGCTGAAATTTGTTTGAGTTATGAGTCCGGCCGACTTGAAAAATGTTGTTTTGAGATAAACGCGTTCAAAGTTAGTAGAAAGTCACGACATGAATCAAGAGGGGTTACACTAGAATTCGAAAATCGAGTACTTAGAGATTTTTAACACCCATAATCTTTTGGAATATAATTTTATAGGTATTAAGGTACATTTTTAACAAAAAAAAATCGATTTTTGCAAAATCCTAGGGTGGACTAAAGCCTTAATGGTTTCTATGTGCACCAGAGAATCAGAAGGATGTGGGGCAGTCTATACCGGTACGGGTTTTTCACAATATCCCCGGACCCTCGGCAAATACGATATAGTGTAGCTTAAGACGGCTGTGAACGCAATGAAAGTTCGATTAGATTATCGAAGTGCGAGTAGGTAGTGATGGGAAAGGGTTCAATTGCGAAGGGCTATACGTTAAACCCCGCAAGGGTATATGTTGGAACACAGGGAAGAAAATAAAATAATAATACAGGGTGTCTAATTTTGACTAGAACTGAAATTTTACGATATTTAAGCATTTTTAAGGCAAGGTTTTAGGGATTTTTTCATGACTTTTAGTATGACTTTCTGGTATAAAAGTAGTAGTAGTACTAAAAAGTTTCATTTGCATCGCCTTTTCGGCTTTTTACAAAGCTGTTACACGGTTATTCATCTCTCTCTCTCTCTCTCTCTCTCTCTCTCTCTCTCTCTCTCTCTCTCTCTCTGTCTCTCTCCCTCCCTCCCTCCCTCCACTTACAACACTTTCGTTAGCTTCGACTATTATCTGCTGCGATTTTCTATTTTTTTCTGGCGATACAATTGTAAATATTTATCAAACTCTATAGAAAAATGTTTTTTTTAAATTTTATTTAAAGAATAGAATTGTACCTTATGAATTTCGCCGTGGGAATCGCTCAATCGAGCTTCAATGCCCTTGCTCCTCTCCTTGTTCAGCCGGTCCCGCAATTCCTTGGCGCTTTTCTCACTGGCGCTGAGCTCGTTCTTCAACTCCGCGTTCTCCTCGAGCCGATTTTTGAGCTCCTCCTTCAGTATGACAACACTGTGATCCAGATACTGTTTGCAGTAAAGAAGATACTCGACGGCCAGCTGAGCGAGACGAAAGAGCTTTACGAAATTGGGATCCAGTATCTTGACGTCGTACTCGCTCTCGAGACAATAGTCCACGACGTTGTTCACGTTGTCGTCTATCGTTGAGAAGTCGCGCTCGCCGATTACCCGATCTATGTCGATGGAACCTCCAAAAGAGACAAAATAGCGCGTCTGAACGGTAGCTCGAAACCCAAATGAGCGGTGTCGAAGAATGACAACGATTTCAGGGGGGGAGTAATATTTTGAGGGTCAAACTTTTCGACAAGGAATGTTTGAAATCGATTTTGTTTTTTTTTTTACAGATATGGCGGATGGAAGTTTACCTTCAAAGGGGCTGCATGAGCTTAAAATTGCAAGCACTCTTTTTTTTTGTGGCCTAGTCTGGTAGCCTAGGCTTTTTAATTTGTGATAATGAGTTTATTAAACTTCGAAAAAATTGAGCATGGTGTATAATTTTGACCAGAATCTAAATTTCATGACATTTAAGGATTTTTAAACCAAGGAAAGGGAATAAAAGTATCCTTTATAATTCTTTGGAGCGACTAATTTTTTAAATTTTTATATTTATATTCTGTTTTTTGAAACAGATGTGTGTTGTATGTCAATAAAAAGTATACAAAATAAACGAAAAGTCACCAAACTGTACAATTCCATGTGTAGTAAAAAATGTGAGACAAACATCATTTCAAGTTTGTCGTAAAGAAATATATTTTGGGAACATCTGGAAAAATATTACATACATTTAAGAATTTTGAGTAATATAATTTCGTCGCTTTGCATGAGTAACAACCAAAAACGAATATGTTGAGATAACGAATCATTTTTTGTACTACCTTTTTTCTAATACCGTAGATTGTCGCAAACCCGCGAAAATTTGAAATTATTTTGGATAAATTAATACAAAAATCGGACATGATAATGAGTGCTGCAGAGATCTTAAAAAAATCAGGTAGACTAGTAATTTTTCATGACATTTCATGACTTTTTCAGGGTCGAGTGTAATTTCATGACATTTAAGATTTTTCATGACTTTTCAGGTCGGTAGACACCCTGGATGAGAACTCTTGGTCCAGCAAACGTTTATAGAAGAAAATCGATCTTCAGGGCTAAATGAGTCCTGGGGGAGAATTGGACACGAAAATTCGTGATCGACAAACAATTTTGCATCGAATATGAGCCTGTTCAATGCATTTCAGTGGGAAATGAAAAATACCACATTTTCAGTTCTTGCGTACCTTCAACCAATTCGAAATTAGCGCTCCGAACAAGTTGCCGAAACGAATGTCGACGCAAAATCATACACAGATTACGAATTTTCTAGGTAGAACTCGATCGGACGAAAAGTCTTGATCTGGCAACCGATTATAAGGAAAACCCCGTTTCTGGGACTAAATAAGGCCTGCCCGAAGTTGGGACCACGAAATTCGTGACTACCAAACGATTTTGCATCCAATAAGAGCCTGTTCAATGCATTTCAGCGAGAAATAAAAAATGCCACATTTTCAGGTCTTGCATACCTTTGACCAATTTGAAACTATCAGTCCGCTATTTTACATTGACATTTGTCGAGGTAAAATCACCCGCTGATTACGAATTTTCCAAGTAAAACTCGATCGGACGAAAACTCATGGTCCAACAAATGATTTTTGTATCGAATAACAGCTTGCACAATCCATTTTAGCGCAAAATAAAGGGGTCAAATCGAGTTCGTAATACCCTTGATAATGCAAGATTATCTTTTTTTTCACCTTTCACTTCCCAATGATGACGTTGAAGTTTGCATCGTTGGAGTGCAACGATAGTTCTTTTTGAATTTTTTCATTTCTTCATGTTTATTGCAATCTATAATTTTTTTTACAGACTCTTTTTAGCGAGATAATTTTTTTTATCGATCTCTCTTTAAAGAAATCGTGAATCTCTTATGAGAATAAAAAAATACCGTTTGAGTGATTTTCGTACCTTAAAAGCCGGCAACCATTTTAAGAGACCGAAAATTAGAGACTAAATCGTTAGCAAAGTATTCTTAAGATACTCTACTAACGATTTATGAAATTTAAAAAAAAAAAAAAGATTTTTTGAAGCATCTAAAGTGATTGCCCGCCTAAATTCGCAAAACAAGCGTGAACTACGAACAATTGATTTTCGTTGCATTCCAATGATGCAAACTTTAACATCATACCCGACGATGGTAACGTCTGTAGAATTAAAATCGTTAATTTTTTTCATCGTAGCGTTCTTTCTGGTCACAGTATACCCAACGCCAATAAAGAAAATGGTTATCTCCGAATCGTGTGAAATGATTTTGTTTCAACTGGCACCCCTTGATAATAGTGATTTCTGGAGAATGAAAATTGTTGAAATTCTTTCTCAGAGGTTCCGTCCTGGTAAAACAAATGTTTATTGCAATCCTGCGGAGGCAGAATTTTTGTTCAACTTACACCCCTCCGATAAAGGTGAGTTCTGGTGGTCGGAAAGTCTTCGAACATATTTTACTACATCTTTTGAGCAGCTAGAGCTCAAGTGTGCAAGAAATTATGGTAAATTAGACAAGTGAATAAGCGAATTTTCGTTGCGTCGCAATGCAAACTTTGGACCCATCAAGTGTAAAATCTTAACCACGTTTTGCCAATACTTTCAGGAAGAAAAAATATAAAAATTTCATTCCCACTCTCTTGCGGCTAAAGTACGGTATTGAAACTCCTAATCGCCTTCTTTTTTGTGCCCCAAGCTCATATCTGTTACAATTAACGTGTTGTATTATGCTCTGCCGTTTTGGCATTCAAACGTACGTGAGTTTGTTTGGGTTTGTTTTGATTCAAAAAGATTTGAATCTAAAGGCCCCTCTACACTACTCGCGAAGTTAATCGAAGTTAGGCGAGGACGAGAGTGTAGAGGCACTTCGTGCTTCTTCGCCTCGCTCTGCTTTGCTTCGGGTGACTTCTGATCGGTGTCGGTATTTTGGGCCAAGTCAAAGGGCCGAAGTTGCGAGCACGAGGTTCTCGCGAAGTTAAGCAACGGAGTTATCACGAAGTTGAGCGAGTAGTGTGGTGACGCTCCTCGTACTCGGCTAGCTTCGGCGAGGAACTTTGAACGAGTAGTGTAGAGGGGCCTTAACGGTAAAAAAAAAGGCATTCGTTCAAACGTACTTATGCGATTCCAGTCGACGCGCACCCTACGCCGATGCATGTTGAAATGAAAGCCCGACTCCCTCGCGAGTTTCGGAAAGTCATGGCACCAATTTGTACCCGCTCTGAACGAAAATGCCATTTCTTCTTTTCACGTCAACTCGTAGGCCAACAAGCGACGAAACGATTCGTTTGTTGATCCAGCGAGTACGCGGGGCCTCGAGCGTGATGGCATCGAAGCGTATAACCTAACTTTCTCCTTCTCGCACGATTCTTCATATCACATTTGTTCGTCTCAGGCCGGCTCGTGCACATGGAAATTTTTCGGGACAATGAAGACGCGAAGGTGGATTACATTTTCGCCAGGATTTCTTGATACACGAGTACACACGATCGTTCTTTTCGTTCGAAAAGAAACTGTAAACAAGCGCGATGAGCGTGACAGACGTAGGACGCGCTGGCGGCCGCCATCTTTGTTTGCTTTGCGACGCGCGATGTAAACACACCGCGAACTTCCCCGAACGCGTTTATTCCGGCAAAATTATCAGATAAAACTAGGATAAACCGAACAGTGGCCGGACGAATAACGACACTATAGAATAATTCCGCTGGACTGCAAAATGAAAATATTACCACAATAAACTTTTCAATTGCTATAGCTAATTCCGATAGTAGCAAGAAAAAATCCAAGTAATTGCAAAGAATAATATTGCAGGAATTGATAAGTAGCGAATTGACTGAATCGCCAGTAAATGGACGAAATTACCAGTAAACGGACACTCGACCACCAGTAAATGAACGAGTAGTCTAGACCAGGGGGCTGGAACGGATTGATATTTTTGCTATGCAAAATACCGCTTTTTTTAGTGTCCTACTCTGCCACTTGCAGCGCTAGTTGTATCCTTACAAAGCTGATGCGCGCGCAAGAGCTATGTATATATTCACACGCACCATATAATCGAGCAATCCCCATATAACACCATCATATACATTGATGGTGTTATATGCTATAAATATATACACACACCATTTATTATGCTACCATTATTGTTTTATTAATTTATCTATTATTCATTAATTCTCGACTGACTATCAGTCTATTGACTAATGATCGTGACAACAAACAATCATGAAGATAAATATGATAACGAAGCTATTTGGTACCAAATTATACATTTCTCAAAAGGTCATTGCTCAATTTAAAAATAGAGCTCCAGCTTTCATCATATGCTCATATAACGAGAACTGAAACACGTTTGAAAACTTGTTCACTAATAATATTTTCAAGAACCGATTATTTGGCGATAAATAATTATATTGTCCATACGTACCTCCATGGTTGTGTACTGACATACTTATATTTGTATACTCGTCCAGCTTTCACATTGTCATTGTTTATAGCCTCTTTCCATAGTCTTTGAATGCCAGTATCGGCTGGTACGTTGAAAAAATGCACCTTTTCAATATTTTGCAGGTACCCTGAGGTACAACCGGGCACAATACACGGCATTAGTGCACGGTTACGAACAATTTCATCAATTCCGCACCGCGGTTTAACCTCCAAAAGTCAAAATGGTGGTTCTGTACGTCGTGCGGGCCTCGCGCCCGCGCAATAGGAATATTGTAAGGTAACTACTAGCGCCACAAGTAGCACCAAAATAAGCGGTCAAAAAGCATATCATTTTTATACACAGTAGGGGATAGGCCATGCCGGCCCTCTGATTCCATGTTTCGTAAACAATATTTAATTTACGGACGAAGAAAGTACAATTACACGTTCTACACGATCAAAGATAACTAACTAATTAACGCTTCATCGGATTCACGTGAAAAAGTAAATTGAACACTGTGAAAACATTGTTTTTTAAGAGTTTTAAACAATCCTAAAATATGCGTTTTATTATATTTGTTTTCAAGAATATTTATACCGAGTTTCAGGTTGATACACGCGAGGAAAGTTTTCCATACAAACTTTTACCCTCCATTTCACTCCCTTAAGGCCCCTCTACACTACTCGCGAAGTTAATCGAAGTTGGGCGAGGACGAGAGTGTAGAGAGGCACTTCGTGCTTCTTCGCCTCGCTTTGCTTCGCTTCGGGCGACTTCCGATCGGTGTCGGTATTTTGGGCCGAGTCAAAGGACCGAAGTCGCGAGCACGAGTTCTCGCGAAGTTAAGCCACGGGTTCTCGCGAAGTTGAGCGAGTAGTGTGGTGACGCTCCTCGTACTCGGCTAGCTTCGAGGACGAGGAGCGTCACCGAACGAGTAGTGTAGAGGGGCCTTTAAGGTCAAGTGTCACACCGACCGAGCGGCCATGAGTGCGAGAGAGATAGCTGATTTGCAGATTCCCAATGATTTCTGAAACGGTTGATTTTTGGGAAAAAAGAAAAGAAACACGTTCCGCTCTGTTGAACGACGAACAACGGCTTTCTCTTCTTTTGCCCGAAATATGTTCCGTCTAGGAGAAAACTTGGCAGTAGGATTTTTACCGACTGGACGTGTGACACATGGCCTTAAGAGTTGATTGTCGAAATATCCTTTTTCAATGCACCTCTACACCTTCTAAGGAACATATATTTCGAGTTTTGAGTTGGTACACGCAAGGAATATAATTTTCCGTACAAACTTGTACACATCATTTCATCCCCTTATGAGTTGAATTTCGAAAACTCCTTTCTTAGTTGCCTTCTACACCTTCTAAGGAACATATGTTCCAATTTTCAGATTGATACACGCAGGGAATATAATTTTCCATACAAACTTTGCCAACCCCTTGGGAGTTGAATTTCGAAAAATCCCTTATTAAACCATGTCTTCAATATAAAATCAACACCCTCTCCAAATTTCGCGTTTCTACCTTCAGCAGTTTAGGCTGGGCGCTGATGAGTCAGTCAGTCAGTCAGTCAGTCAGTCAGTCAATCAGGACTTTGCCTTTCATATATAGATAGATATCGGATGCGATCTACACCAGCTGTTGACTGTGAACCAGCTTTGACTGTGAAAAACGAGCACTTTTCTTTCATCGATTTATATCCTGTTTAGCATTTCGATACCGCACATACTCTACCCATGTTGACGATAATCTATGATTAAAATGGCCCAAAAATAATCTTTAACACGTTTTCTTCGCATAATAAACAAAATGCATAAAAAAATATTTAAAGTGTGGGAGAAAACTACGAGCAAACATGTAAATATTTTTTCGATGTAGTACTGAGGTTATGTCACGCACCGGGCCTCATCGTACCGATCTATAGCAGCGACGCGCAGTGGCGTTGAGGCGAATGAAAAACTTGCTCAATAAGGGTACGAATTCCTCACCACTGAAATTCGCCTTCGTTTCAAGACTTGTATATAAGACCGTGTTGCAGACCAAGTAGTCCCTTTGGTGAAATAGACAAAGTGTGTGGAGGGGGGGGGGGGGGTGAAGGGGAATGGAATAAAATTGAGGTGGTAAAAAATCGAGGTCTCACTGTACAACTAAAAAAATTCCATGTGGGGTCAAAAGTCGATATTAAACTGAGATATTGATTTCAACGACACCGGTAATTTTTTTTTTTTGCATAATTCTAGTGATTCGTGTTTTTATCGACGATTCATATCCTGTGCTTATTCTAAATATAAATCAGCTTTCGTCAATTCACTGATCGTTGTACCTAGGTGTATCCTATTGCGGCAATTGTTATTCTTGACCTTTGTTTTCACGCACGTGCCTGCTTTGTATCGAGCGATATTTATAGAACGTAAAGTGCGCAAGAGCCTTTCGAACTAATGAGCGACGCGACGAAAAGCTCCTCGTTGTAAATCATTCCGACGGAGTGCAATCTCACCAGGCGGCTGTACAAATATTTAAATTGCATTCAAAATACACAAGGGAAGAGAAAGATCTAAATAAATATGGAATCGAACTTGGTAACGAGATATCAAGCTATGTTGACTTTGCTTATCTCACGAGTGCATTATTGGCGCTGATGAATACTACGATATACGAAATGATCGAGATAGCCGACTGACCCAGTTAGGGAATTCCGTCAATGTAGAAATATCAATGATGTATGACATAAGCAATTTAGGTAACAAGTGGCTGCTTATCTCGACGATAACGTGAAACCAAAAAATTTTCTTTCAAGTTTTATCAGCCTATGATGACATAATTTCACGGACGCATTTAACTCTGTTTGTGAAGTAAACATTTAAGAGCCTCGGCATTTAAGGCCTTAGGCCACTCTAGAAGCAAAAAAAAAGGGCATAATTGGTGATTTTTTTTTTCAGCGAAACCATAAAATAAATCGGAATTATAAAATATGGGTTTTATTGTACACGTAATTGACTATGAAAAATTATTTTTTCACAGCGATGCATGTCAAAATGGCGACTGTGCAGCATTTTTCCGATGACGTCTTTATTTCTGGAAGGTCAACGGCCGGACCAACAGCTCCTATAACTTTTGAGGTATGATGAGACACTAAAGTTTTTCGATTATATATAAAAACAGCTATAGAAGTGCGTAGGATTTTGTTTTTATTGGGAGTACAAATTAATTCGGTCCGTTTTTTTGTGGTAAAAAATCCATTTATTTCAAAATAAAAGGTATGAATAGATTAATCAAAGTATTGTCCATCGCTGGCTACTACTTTTTCCCACCTCTCAGGCAATTTTCGAATTCCATCTCGAAAAAAAGTCTCGTCTTTCGAGGCGATCCAAGTTTTGAGGCAATTTTCGATTTCTGCGAAAGAAGTGAACCGGTGACCTGCTAAATCCTGCTGGATCCGTCGGAACAACCAGTAATCAGAAGGAGCAATGTCCGGAGAATACGGCGGGTGCGGTAAAATATCCCATTTGAGCGTTTCCAAATATTTTGTTTACGACTTTTGCGACATGAGGCCGAGCGTTGTCATGCAGAAGAATAATTTTGTCATGTCTTCGCTCGTATTCCGGCCGTTTTCCTCGTAATGCACGGCTCAAACGAATCAATTGTAGTCTATACCGATCGCCTGTAATGGAATCGCCAGGTTGTAGCAGCTCATAGTACACAACACCCTTTTGGTCCCACCAGATACACAGCATGACCTTCGAACCATGGATATTCGGCTTTGGTGTTGATGTTGAGGTCGATGGCAACGATTTACCGGGCAAAGCGTAGTATTTTTTCTTCTTGGGGTTATCGTAGAATATCCATTTCTCATCCCCAGTCACAATCCGATGTAAAAAAAACCCTTTCTTTTTTGCCTTTGAATCAGCTGCTCACAAGAGAAAAATCGCCTTTCAACGTCTCGCAATTTCAGTTCATGAGGCACCCAATTTCCTTGCTTTTGAATCAATTTGAAATTGGGAGTGACTCAATTGCTTGTTGAGTCACTCCCAATGAATCTGCAAGCTCTTCTTGCGTTTGACTCGGATCATCATCGAGTAATGCCTCCAATTCATTGTCTTCGAATTTTTTTTGGCTGTCCAGGGCGAGGCTTGTCTTCAACGCTGAAATCACCGTTCTTAAAGCGTCGAAACCATTCCCTACATGATTTATCAGTTGGAGCATCATCACGATAAACTTCAACAAGCATTTGATGCGCTTCGGCTGCACTTTTCTTCCAATTAAAGCAGAAAAGTAAAACTTCCCGCAACTTGCTGCTTAGTTCTCACAAAATTTGACATATTCAACACAGTAAAAAACAAGGTTTTTAATGTAACTCAAAGCGATATAAACTGAATGTTATTGACAGATGTCTAACCTCTCTGAAACCACCGAAATCAGCTGTCACTATGAAACATTCATAACAGCCAGAGCCATCTCTTGAACGCGGACCGAATTAATTTGTACTCCCAATATATATTGTTTTTTTGTCAAAATTGCGTTGTTGTTTGTTTTATGTATTTGTAAAAACTTTTATAAATTTTTATATTATATAAAACAATATAAAAAACAATTTTTATAAATTGTTTTATATATTTTTCATTTACATTATCATAGGAATGTTCCCAACGAAAATGTGACATTGAATATTATACGTACATATATGTATTACAATTGACATTGTATCGTAAAGAAGTATATTATCGATCATTATGAAATAACTTTACTACATTTGTACTTTTTTTTTTTTCTTATCATACACGAAATCACGTATCGTGGCTTAACGATATTATCAGCGTTGTTGCGGGGTACTTAAGAATGTTGGTCGCGTATGAGAGATTAAAAGCGCATATTGAGTATCGTCGCGTGACAGACGATATACGTTAATGACCGTATCGCGCAGTTTCGTTTTATGAGAGCATTGGTAGGACGCGTATGTATGGGCTGTTCTGTCTCCTGTCGGGCGTTTTTTAACGTTGGATTTTTCACGATTTTGGCAGGGTGATCAAATCAATCGGATTGTGGCGTATGCTCGATTAATGTTATCAAAGATTGCGTAAGAACGCACACGTCCACGGTGTCATAAAAGTCTCAACAAACTTTTATTTAGTTATTAGTCGATATTGAATAGATCTTGATTCGAATAAATAAATATATTAGGCGCATGACTTAATTTTTACAGATTTTTACTTCGAACTTAAAATTATATTTAAAATAGAAATATTTTCGCGGTCTTTTGTGGTTTTTGAAGGATCGGACGCAAGGTTTCAGAACACCGAACGACAAGTCTACGTGAGTTACATAACCTCTCAGAATAGCAAAGTTTACGATGGCAAATGATAAACAGCACATTCGTCAATGCATTTTATACGAATTCCAACAAGGAAAAAATGCTTCTCAAGCACGGGAATCAATTTGTAGTGTTCTTGGTGCCGACGTTGTGTCTTATGAAACGTGTAATTATTGGTACAAACGTTTTAGAAGTGGTGATTTCGATCTTAGTGACCAGCCGCGCCCTGGACAGGATATGAAGGGTGTGCTTTATTACGAACTCTTGGAAACTGGTCAGACGGTGACTGCGGAACGCTACAGCCGACAATTGAACAAACTGAGCGAAGAACTTGATCAGAAAAGGCTATTTACTGGGCAAGGAAGCAGGCAAGTCATACTGCTGCATGACAATGCTCGACCTCACGTTGCTCGCGCGACTCAGAAGACCCTCTTGAACTTGGGATGGGAAGTTCTCCCGCACGCGGCATATTCACCAGACTTGGCCCCATCCGACTACCATTTGTTCCGGTCAATGTAGCACGCCTTAATGAATAAACAGTTCAAAACGCTGGACGATGTGCGTAAATTCGTCGATGACTTAATCGCCTCGAAGCCTGCAAGTTTCTTTCGCGACGGCATTCGTATGTTATCTGAGAGATGACGCTAGGTCATAGAAAACGATGGACTAACTTGCCAACTTTCAACTTTTGACTAAAAATGGTCATAACGAAAGTTGTAGAAAATTTAGTTCTCTACAACTTTAGTCATAACAATGTTTTGTATACGATCGATAATTTCCGATTTAAACCTGAAAAACGAAGTGAAATTAAATTATTGAATTATTTCGTTTATTTAACACTTTAGGGCATAAACAAAAAAAAACAATTTTGTAGGAAATAAAATTATCTACAAGTTTGATCTCTACCTTTTTTCCTCAAGGATCAATATTTTATTTCCTACGGCTACAGGAAATCTATGTGACGTCCCTTCGCCCAACAAAAGGACGATTTAAGTAAAAAAATATGAACGGTAGATAAAAAATGGTCATAACCAAAGTTATAAAGAATTAAATTTCCTACAAGTTTAGTTATGACCATTTTTTATCAAAAGTTGAAATTGGCCGAGATATTTGACAAAAACAAAATCCATTCAAATTCAAGATGGCGGCTGAAGCTCCTGCAGAATCCGGTCGAAAATCTGGATTTGTACTACCAATGCCCCCCCCCCCAACGATTAGAAAAAGAAAATATTGGTATTTAATTATTGTAATTTCAGGCGATTTTCTTGTACATCCCGACTAGGTTAATGGGGAAAGGAATTCTAAAGCGAAAATGTTCTTTTCAGTTTTTCGCTCTGATGCGCCGTTACTTAGATATTTATTGTTTGACGATAATCAATCCCATACGCCGACGAACGTTCCCACTGCGGTCGAACCTATCACGCGTAGCCAAGTGGGCGGGGCGCGCTCGCCAATGCACGCTGCACTGCGCTGCACCCCCACCACTCGGTTCGTCCCGCACTCACGGCGCGGCTGATTGACTATCGGTAATTTATTAATATCTTGGCAACGGTGCGTCGGAGTGAAAAATGGATAAGGACTTTTCTTATCACAATTGACCGATCTACCTATCTCCGTGAAGATCGGATCTGACTTTTGGGACAATCTGTGTATACGTGTGTACATGTGGGCGTTACGAATATGATCTTCGAGCCCAATAGAACGATTAACATTTGTCGTATTTCACAATCTTTCCGTAATTACGACTTGACCTCAAATTGACTCCAGCAGTATGAGTCTCATGAAACTATTTATTAGTGAAGCTTTTATCTGAACAGTGTTTCGTGTGTATCGATGATTCAAACGAAAAATAAAGAATACACTTAAGGTAGTAGTCTCGCTACAGTCACGTTGAAAAGTTTATTTTCCGCTCAATCGATGACCGTCATACTTGACGGTTGACTTGACTTGACCGTCACATTTGACCGTCATACTTGCTATACCCCTTGAAAAACGTATAACTGAAGTTTCACCGTATACAACAATCTACTGGAAAAATTTTAATCGAACGGTTACATTTCATAATTTGTTCCGAAATTCCTTAAGACCCCTCACCACGGTAAAAAAAAAATTTTTTGTCATTTTTTTTTTTCATTTTCTGAAAGATACATTTGTTAAGAATGCTCTCACCAAATTTTTAAAAGAAATTTGTAAAATTGGCGGAGATACAGGATTTTATGTGAAACCGAAGACCCACAGTTGAAACTGCCGCTAATATTGCTTCAATACTTTTTAACAATGATCATATTGGCCTCATAAATGCATTGGAGATATTAAACATAAAATTTGGTGAAACACTCTACCAATATTGTCAAAACATCGACGAGAAGCGAATATGCGAAGCCGAGCACGAAGCCGAAAAAAGCACGCATGAGGGTCGTCTGCGTGCAAAACATGAAAAAAATGATGAGTCTCTGGATGCTGAGGAGCTGTTGTATGGTCCAGGAATAGCTGACTAACGGTGAGAAACAAAAAAAAAGAGACAAATAAAAAATTTAGTTTGTACGTTGAATTATCCTTCAGCAAAACTTTGAACGCGTTTTTCTCAAAACTACGTTTTTCAACCTGGTTGACAACATATTAAAAAAAACTATTCATCCGATTTGCGTGCGCCAAGTCTTGAACTGTTCGAAAATCCAGTCTCCATGGCACCACGTAGGGATTTTTTTTATAAAGGGCCCCCTTCTATTTTTTTTCTTATGAACGATGAAAATTTTCCATGAAAATCGGAAATAAAAATCGCTGGACCGCCATTTTTTTTTTAGATATCCAAATTCCCCTACGTGATGCTGTAAACCTATATGTCTAGTTTCTAAATATATTTTTATTTTAGTTTTCAGATGAACCGTATGGCTTGATCGTTGTGAACCGCCGAGCAGCAATTTCGTCGGCGTGTCCCCTTGGAAGCGGCGTACACCGCAAACTATACTTTAAGAGGCCAGTCCACTTTGGAGCCACGAAAAAAAGGCTATTTTCGCGATTTTTTCTTGAGGATTTTATAAAAGATATGAATATAAAAGTTGTTGGGCTTGATAAATAAAGTCTTGAAATACATTAAAAAAAAATTTTAATTCATTTTTATTCATTTTTAAGTACAAAAACTATAGTTTAACGTAACGCCTCAAAAATAGGTGGGCTAGGTAGCTCCATCACAACTCGGCAACGGCTTGTATGAAACAAAAAAATCAAAGTCCATTAGATTCAGTATGACACCAACTACAAAATAACCCTCGGATATAAAGTTTTATCAAAAAATAAAAAAATGGCAGATGAAAAACGAAAAAAGTAAAAAAAACGCGTTTTTTTCGTAGTTTTACGCAAAAAAAAAGAGTAAAAATCAAAATTTTAAAACCATCGAGAGTCATCTTGTGGCGAATCATGTTTACAATATGTGGTTCAAATTTCAAGAGAATCGGTTTATTAGTTTTAGAGATACGATGGAGCTAGATTTCGAAAACGCTGTTTCGAGAAAAACGCGTTTGAAGTTTATACTATGAAAAATTCTTACCTAAACTCAATCGGCAATATTGACACAATATTGACACAATATTTCTGAATGTATGTACTTTCGAAAACAGTGAAAAAAAATCGATTTTTTGAAATTTTCAAAGTGCACTGGCCCCTTAATCGAAGTTGGGCGAGGACGAGAGTGTCCCAGGTAGCAATTTCCAGATAGTTGCCGAAAAGTTGTCTAATTGGACACCAAATGTCCGCTTGGAAGTTACCTACAAGTTATCATGTGTCCAAAAGTTATCATTTTGGATGGTTAACTTCGAGGTTAACTTCGAGGTAACCTTCGGGCGGACATTTGGTACCCGTTTAGCTGACTCTTGGACAACTTTTTGAAAATTGCTACTTGGGGTAGAGAGGCACTTCGTGCTTCTTCGCCTCGCTTTGCTTCGCGCTTCGGGCGACTTCCGATCGGTGTCGGTATTTTTGGCCGAAGTCGCGAGCACGAGTTCTCGCGAAGTTGAGCGACGTCGCGAAGTTGAGCGAGTAGTGTGGTGACGCTCCTCGTACTCGGCTAGCTTCGGCGAGTACTTCGGCGAGGAACTTCGAACGAGTAGTGTAGAGGGGGCCTTTGGATTCGAGTACAAAAATTTGTATACAATCTTCTATATGTATATATTGACTATGAGTATTAATAAAAAAAAATCCATTCATCGTTTGCTTGAAAATAATTACGAAAAATACATCCTCGTACCGCGCACGAACGGTGGTTCGGGGCCTTAATTAATAAAAAGAAAAACAAATTATTACAAATGAATATTTCACAAAATGTTGAAAACGAATTTGCACTATTGAAGCAAACAATCAAGTGTATCGAGGAAAGCAAAGACACGCGGTCATCAAAAAAGTGCCTACTCATAAATTTGTGCTGTGTCATAAGATGATGTAAAATTACTGAAGTGCACACGAGTCGCGAAAATATTACAAGGCTCGATGATAAAACCTCTCGTATAAATAATATACAGCTAAAGAAGAAAAAAAATCTCGATAGCGATAAAGTCGATCGACCCTCTGTGTCTGCGTTACGTATCGCGTGCAGTTGTCGACAAATCTTCGATTCAAAAAGCTCTATAATAACGTATAGTCGTTTTTATTCATTCGCTTACGAGAGCTGTCACACGGATAAACGCGTTCCTTCGGTACAAGAAACAAAAGAGAAACGGTACGCGGCTAGTTTCTCGCTATTGTGTGTTTTTTTTTTTTTTTTTCGTTCGAAGATACGTCCTTGAAGCCAATCGAGCGCTACACGCGCGCAAACAACGAATACATAGGGATTTTCAATGCTTCGTTTTGCTATAGTGCGAACGTTGCCCGTTATTGGCGTGCGTTTCGTTGCTTCCGCCTGAGCGGAGCCGCATGTGTCAGACTTGTGATCATTGGGATTCTACGTTGGCGGAGAGTGTTTTGAGAAGAAACGATAGTGCCTTTTCGAGAATGCGTGTTAACGGTGTATCGGGAAATTTGTTGGACACGTTGCGGCGATGAACTCGCACGAGTGTCTCTCGTACTCGAGTCCTCGATTGCATTTGCGCGGAATAATCGTGAAAAAGAGAAGTTCGTACGGGCGAGGACCATATTAGTTTCGAGTGCGCAGGGTGGTGGACAATTGTCGAGATTGAAACAGCTGTTTGTTTTTCACTGCCTTATCGACCGAGCCATCTAAGGGAAAGTGAAAAGCGCGAAGAAATTTGATCTGTTTTGGGTGTTTTTTTTTTTTTTTTTTTTTTCATTGTTCGGGATAACGCGAAAGTAGCGATGGATAACACCACCAAGTATGAGAATCCGAGCCCACGGCTCAGTGCCAATGTCATAAGTAAACTCGTCTTTTGGTAAGTCACACTTTTTAACGGGTTACATCTAATTCGCGGCCGGAAAAAAAGAGGTGTTTTCGTGATTTTTTTTTTTTTTTTTTGGGCAAATCCGTGCAGGTTTTTTACTTTTTTTTGTTCATAGTAAAGGGTATCATTTCAAGTATCTTTGACAATTTTTTTTATTGGGAAATATAAGGTGTAGTAAAAAGAAATCCATTGTTTTTGCATGAAATTGAAGGCTTTATTTAGCGTAGTTAGAATGATCCGATTTAGGTCTAATATCCACCGTTTTGATCGATAACTTGTTGCCACTTTGAAGGTAATTTCATTATGCCTTTCTCATAGAAACCCTCGTCCCTATTGGCAAAAAACTCTGGGACAGTCGATTTTCACAAGCTCCTCTTGAGGCAAGTTTTTCACCAGCAAAATCATTCGCCATAGACAGGAACAGGTGGTAATCGCTTGGTGCCAGATCCGGACTATAAGGTGGATGCATAAGAACCTCCCAACCAAGCTCCCGGAGCTTCTGGCGAGTCACTATCGATGTGTGTGGCCTGGCGTTGTCCCGATGGAACACAATTCCTCTCCTATTGGCCAAAGCTGGCGGCTTCTGGGCGATTGCTTCCTTCAGACGGTCCAATTGTTGACAGTACAGGTCCGAATTAAGAGTTTGACCGCAGGGGAGCAGCTCATAGTAGATGATTCCCTGCCAATCCCACCAAACGCACAGTAAAATCTTCCTGACCGTCAATCCTGGCTTGGCCACCGTTTGCGCCGGCTTACCGCGATTCGACCACGACCGTTTTCGCTTGACATTGTCGTAAGTGACCCACTTTTCATCACCGGTCACCATCCGCTTCAGAAATGGGTCGATTTTGTTGCGATTCAGCAGCGATTCGCAGATGGAAATTCGGTCCATGAGGTTTTTTTGCGTTAACTCGTGTGGCACTCATGCATCGAGCTTCTTTTTGTATCCAGCCTTATTCAAGTGGTTCCAAAGGGTTGCTTGCGCAATGATTAGCTGCTGGGTAATCGAAACAGTGCTTACATGACGCTCCGACTCGACGATTTCCATTATTTTATCGACATTTTCGACAATTGGCCTTCCAGAGAGTGGTGCATCTTTGACATCAAAATTACCGGAACGGAATCGACGAAACCAAAATTGCGCGTGATTGGCTGTTACAGTATCAGGACCATAAACACTATTCACATTTTCAGCCGCCTGGCTAGCGTTTTTGCCTTTATCGAAGAAAAACTGTAAAATATGGCGTATTTTCACTTTGCTGGTGGCCATCTTTGACGCGCGCTCAAAAAATATTGAGTCAAGCAGTCACAAAACTGTCTGAAATGTTTATTTTAGTACGAAATCTTATCTTTCTAACGCCATCTAGCGCAATCCGATCGCACTTATACAACGCGAGATACAGATTACTAAAGCCATCTATTGCAAAAATAATGGATTTCTTTTTACTACACCTAATATTTATAAACAACGGAGATACAGTAAATTGCACAGACCGCTGTGCAAAAAAGGTCCTTCGCGGTGACCACTCCTGCTCGGGAAAAAATAATCTGAAATCAAAAAACCAAATGAGTTTAGTTTTTGTACCGTATTATCTAGTCTTTAAGGTCAAGTGTCACACCGACCGAGCGGCCATGAGTGCGAGAGAGATAGCTGATTTACAGATTCCCAATGATTTCTGAAACGGTTGATTTTTGGGAAAAAAGAAAAGAAACACGTTCCGCTCTGTTGAACGACGAACAACGGCTTTCTCTTCTTTTGCCCGAAATATGTTCCGTCTAGGAGAAAACTTGGCAGTAGGATCTTTACCGACTGGACGTGTGACACATGGCCTTAATCGAAGGATTCAATAAAATAATGATTTTTGAAAAAATCCTCGCCGCTCGAAAGTGATCGTCGAAATTTCGGTGAAAAAACGAAACACTCTATTTTCCTTGATATAAAAAAAGTATGCATTGAAAAAAAAAATCCTTCGATTAAGGACTGCCTTTTGATATGCAAAAAATGTCTGTGAAATTTGAAGCAGATCGATTTAGTTGTTTTTGAGATATTTTGGTCACCGATTCTGAAAAAGTAATTCCGAGAAAAAACGCGTTTAAAGTTTTACGTCAGGTATATACGTGAATAAAATAACTACCTGTGAACGCTCATAACTCCCTCAATTTTCAACGGACCCACTTGCAATTTTCCGAGAATATTTCTGAAAGTTTATATTATAAGAGTCCGTCGAAAACAAAAAATCGATTTTTTCAAAAATTCCAACTAGGTGTAACCCCTTAACGAAATGTTGTTTCAATCGATTATCAAAATTCTAACTTTTTTTAGGCCTCGATTATTTTTATTCTTCACTATGAGGACGTCCGTTAATTACGGCAGGTGTTTTTTTTGGTTAATTTCCATTCACCCTGGTGAGATTCGGCGAGATTTGGAGGAACCGCCCTCCCCCGCACGTGAGATTTTGTCGATAATTTTTCAATGATTACATCAGTTCGATATGTCCATGTATTTTTCTTCGTACAACTGATAAAGACTCACCGGTGGAGTTTTCTATCGAATACATTTTTTTTGTGGAAGAAGAAAAGGAGAAAAATTATACTACATGGTGCCTACCGACCTGAAAAGTCATGAAAAGTCTTAAATTTCATGAAATTAGACTCGACCCTTAAAAAGTCATGAAGTGTCATGAAAAATTACCAGTCAACCTGATTTTTTTTAAATATCTCTGCAGCGCTCATTATCATGGCCAATTTTTGGACTAATTTATCCAAAATAATTTCAAATTTTCGCGGATTTGCGACAATCTATGGTGTTAGAAAAAAGGTAGAAAAAAAATGATTCGTTATATCAACATATTAGTTTTTCTTTGTTATTCGTGTAAAGGGTGGGGTAAGGTTAATTCGGTGAAAAAAAAGCATATTTTCAAGAATTTTTTTAGACGATACAGGTAATGCTGGTTTATTTAATTTCCATATAATAATACAACATCTGAACTATTAGGACTTGGAATTAATTCGTAGCGTTTTTCTAATGAAAAAAAAAATATTTGTTTTAAATGAAAATAAAAAAATACATTAATGAAAGTATTGCCCATCGCTTTCTACTACTTCTGACCATCTTTCGGGCACGGTACGAATACCGTGTCGGAAGAACGCCTCGTCTTTAGATGCAATCCACGAATCGACCCATTTTTGACAATCTTCGTAAGAAGTGAACTTCTGCTCAGACAGGCTATGAGCCATCGAACGAAACAAATGGTAATCAGAAGGAGCGATATCTGGAGAATACGGCGGGTGGAGTAGGACTTCCCATTTAAGTGTTTCCAGATATGTTTGTACCGGTTTTGCGACGTGCGGACGAGCATTGTCGTGCAGCAAAATGACTTTGTCGTGTCTTTCGGAGTATTCCGGCCGTTTTTCTTTCAATGCACGGCTCAAGCGCATTAATTGCAGTCGGTAGCGATTCCCAGTTATGGTTTCATTCGGTTTCAGCAGTTCATAATAAATCACACCCCTCTGACCCGCTCCTTGTCATCCAAGTCGAAATCACCAGCTTTAAAACGTGCAAACCACTTTCGACACGTTTGTTCAGCTAGAGCATGTTCACCATACACTTCCACTAAAATACGATGAGCTTCAGCAGCACTTTTGTTCATATTCAAGTAATGAAGTAAAACTCCCCGCAAAAACACTTTATTCGGCACAAATGTTGACATATTCAATAAATTATAAAGTGTTGTTATTTACGATTCAAAAAGAGGTTATGTACAGCAAATGACATTCAATGATAGCTGTTTCACGATGAATACATTACTGACGGTAACAACGAAATACTGTACTACCTACGCCATCTCTTGTAAAACGCTACGAATTAATTCCAACACCTAATCTATTTTCCTAAATTTTCTTTGCAAAATATTGATAAATAAGCCGTTGGGAGCAAATCTCCGCAGGCGCCTCGAAAAAAAGTTGTTTTGCGGTGTACGCTATAACTCGTCACTGGATCATCTGAAACAAAAAAATCAAAATGCGTTTATTAGGTGAGATGTTTCTCGAGGTAACGCTGTCGAGTTTTTTTTAAATCGATTTTTTCATTTTCGGTAGCACTTGGAAGTCAAAAACGCGATTTTCGCTAAAAAAAATCGGCAAATTTGTTATTGTAAGATAAAAAATAATTATAAAAAAAAAAAAAACTCGGCAGCGTTACCTCGAGAAACATCTCAACGTGACCATTTAACGTGGTCACGTTAAACGGTCCACCCTGTATAACAGGGCTCGCATGATATATATCCGATATATATCACGATATATATCTATTGATATATATCACGATATATATCTATTGATATTTATGTTGCATATATATCATTGATATTTATCATAAAATACAATAAAAATGCGCATTTTTTAATAAAAATAACTTTATCTTCATGTAACTATACATGGCATTGCGCTGACACGACTTTAAAATACCAAACTACGACGACTTGTCTATGTATTTGTTCTTGGTAATTGTTATCAGTAGGCTTCAAAAGACTCCCAATATTTTTTGTAAGCGCCGAAATTTCAAAGAATACCATTGTCTTTCGACCAGCTGCGTTTCTTCCATTGTTCTCAAAGTTCTCATTTGTGGAATAACAATGGTTTTACACAAGTAAAGATGTTGGTTGCGTTATGAATTATGATAATATTGGGAGTACAAATTAATTCGGTCCGTTTTTTTGTGGTAAAAAATCCATTTATTTCAAAATAAAAGGTATGAATAGATTAATCAAAGTATTGTCCATCGCTGGCTACTACTTTTTCCCACCTCTCAGGCAGTTTTCGAATTCCATCTCGAAAAAAAGTCTCGTCTTTTGAGGCGATTCAAGTTTTGAGCTAATTTTCGATTTCTGCGAAAGAAGTGAACCGGTGACCTGCTAAATCCTGCTGCATCCGTCGGAACAACCAGTAATCAGAAGGAGCAATGCCCGGAGAATACGGCGGGTGCGGTAAAATATCCCATTTGGGCGTTTCCAAATATTTGTTTACGACTTTTGCGACATGAAGCCGAGCGTTGTCATGCAGAAGAATAACTTTGTCATGTCTTTGCTCGTATTCCGGCCGTTTTTCTCGTAATGCACGGCTCAAACGGATCAATTGTAGTCTATACCGATCGCCCGTAATGGAATCGCCAGGTTGTTCATCGAGTAATGCCTCTAATTCATTGTCTTCGAATTTTTTTGGCTGTCCAGGGCGAGGCTTGTCTTCAACGCTGAAATCACCGTTCTTAAAGCGTCGAAACCATTCCCTACATGACTTATCAGTTGGAGCATCATCACCATAAACTTCAACAAGCATTCGATGCGCTTCAGCTGCACTTTTCTTCCAATTAAAGCAGAAAAGTAAAACTTCCCGCAAATGCTGCTTAGTTAACACAAAATTTAACATATTCAACACAGTAAAAAACAAGGTTTTTAATGGAACTCAAAGCGATATAAACTGAATGTTATTGACAGATGTCTAACCTCTCTGAAACCACCGGAATCAGCTGTCACTATGAAACATTCATAACAGCCAGAGCCATCTCTTGAAAACGGACCGAATTAATTTGTATTCCCCAATAATATGATGTTAAATTGAGACTTGGTTGGCTGGGCTCTGATGTGTGCGTGCGCGTAACGATTATAAACATTGTTACATTGCATACAACTCATCTGACTACACAAGCAGTATCAGATTTGTAGTTCGATATTTGTCATTTGTTGTTGTTTCTGTTAATTTTATTAAAAGAGATATTTAATTATCAATATTAAAGATAGAGATTATAAATGTGAGAATTTTAGTAGGAACTTTTATTTTGACTGTTGATTTATTAGATAAAAGGAGAAACGTACTTAATTCTTTTTTAATTAGAAAGACTTGTTTTTTTTTAATGTGTAAGACTGATTTTCGTAAAAAAAATTAGTAAAGACATAAATATTTAAATAATAAAAATTGGGGTTTAATTTAACACTCTAAAAAAGCAACTTCAAAAAACAGCAAAAATAGGGGTTATTTTTATAAATAAGAAAAATATCAAAAATATAATAAAATCGGATATTTTTGATATTTATAATAAATAGCGGATTTTTACGAACTCTGGTATATAACAAAGAATTTACTGTACAAATTCGAATCAGATGGTAGCATTTCGTCAATTCTCCCAAAACTCCTTAATTTAAGAAGGCTCCATCAGAGACGTCTCACCTAGAGAAAAAATAATAATCTTCAAGTATATCATAGAGATAAAGTACCCATATTCACGGATGCAAAGTCTCAGATAAGGCTGGATAAGGTACATATTGTTGAACTGAGGATTGTTAACACAGAGCTTATGGAAGAGTCACCCTCAAAAGACTTATATCGAGTTAATATGTTTGCACTCACGCAGCAGATATTGACAAACAACTATAGTAACGTTGATTAGGCCATGACGATTCCAAAGACAATAAAAAAAAGTTTTGCGTTAACGGCTTATGTAAAAAGATAATGGTAAAATGTTGAAATAAGTCTCGAGAGGTTTCCCGATTGTGTGAAGATTCGGCAGCGTCCCGGAAATCAAGTGTTTTGTATAATGCAGAAGCGCATGCGCGAGAATTGAACCATCAGCTACCTAACCATAAATTCGTTTGTGATTGACGTATAGATAGAACAATTGGATTCATCGTAACAAAATAGGGGACATCCGTTAAGGCAGTCGTCTGGTGTAGAGGGTCAAAAACCGATTTTTTTCCCTTTTATCGATGGTTTAACTATTAGAGAACATGTTCCTAAAGCCCTAGAAGTAAACTCGAAGTATTTTCGAAGATACAGACCCGAGAACAGGTAAGCGTCGAGAAAATGTGCACCCTCCTCGTGTCATTCAACCGAATATAGAGAAACATATTCTGTCGATTTATGAAGATCTCTCCAGCGACGACCTCTTATCGAGATGTTTGGGCGGACACACGCAAAACTCCAACGAGAGTTTTGATTCAACAGTATGGCGTATGGCTCCAAAACACTTGATTTCGGGGCTTAAAATCGTACAAATTGCCGCCTATATAGCTGCAGGCATATTTAATGAAGGCTATACAGCAGTCTTGATGATAATGTGTTTAATCAAATGATAAAGTGTCTAGCCGATTAATCAGTGATTCCAGCACTATCCAGCAGTCCTTCCTCTTCCTCGTGCAACTCATTTGAAGCTTGTATTTCCTCTTTACGAACTTTTTGAGCTTCTTTTGTCTCTAATAAACGTTTTTCTATTTTGCCGAGCCACGCGCATCTGATCCATTTGCTCGGTATATCCGTAGCTCTGCCTGCCAACTACGATTTGTAGTTCATTCATAACCATGAGTAGGGTTGAATTTCCTTCATTGAATAAAATAGCAGCAAGCAATGCCGCTACCTCGATTGTTTTGTACCGAGAATGGAGATGTTTCGGGGCTAATCGCCAAATGGTCGAGTTTGGGTTTGTTTGGGTTATGAAAATCCAAACAAACTACCTAACTGAGCGCTCGTGGATACCTGGGCGCGCTTGGGAGTCGAGCGGAGAGTCTTTATCATTTATATACATACCATTAGAAGGAATCCGAATATCGTTTTGAAATTTTCAACGTGTATTCTTAAGATATTTCGCTAACGATTTATGAAATTAAAAAAAAATTGACTTTTCGAAGCATCTAAAATGGTTGCCCGTCTTAAACGTAAGTATCACTTTTCTCCTCTTCTTCTTTCACAGAAAAAAAATGTATTTGATAGAACACTCTATCAGTAAGTCTTCATCAGTAGTATGAAGCTAACATGAACATATCGAACGAATGTAATCATTTGAAAAATTATGGGGAAAATCTAACGTGCGGGAGAGGGGATGCCTCCACAGCTCACCAAATCTCAGCAGGGAGAAGGGGGGGGGGGGGGGTAAATTAAAGAAAAAAACACCTTACGTAATTAATGGCCATCCCCATAACAAATTTAATCGATCAATGAAACCAGTCAATCATTTCTCAACAATAATAAATAAATTTGTCTTACTGAGTAAAGCGACATCTGTAAAATATTCTGTAAACTCTTTATAAAAAAAGCGCAAATTTTCTTGCACAATAACAAGCTCACATAACGCGATGATCCACGGTCAGCTCGGTATCATGAGTACGGCTGAGTAATCGGAGGAAACAATGAGACGAATAATTGCGACGTTGCCGCACATCTCTATGCAGTAACGTAATCTAAAATTGTGCCAATTTTACGGTATTTATTAATCGACGTACAACTAATAAGTTTTGCATAAAATTATCAATAATATGTTTATCATCAACTGTATTATGTGATCTACGCAAATATGTGATCTAATAAAAAAAAAAAAGGCTCTGCTTATCCGCCCACGCAACCCGGCCCTTCGTGACGGAGCCTCCTTAAATTCTTCATTACTCGTGATTTCTCGCGTTGCTAAAAATACGAGAAAGCAATAAAAGCGAATCGTAGCGAGCTCTATACAATTATCCCGATAAGGAAATTGCTCCAAATGAATTCATAAAATATCCGCGCACGTGGTACGGTATCCGTGTCGTGGCGTAAAATACGTAAAATAGTCCGCCTGTCGTTATCGCGATACTCTATTTACATTACACGTTCGAACTTGAATATGCTGAAAAGCAAACAAAACGTAAGTTAGCGCTAAGATAAAGGTGACATTTTGAGTGTCGCGTGTCTAGCGTTACGTCGAAACGTCAGAATGTGACGGAACGCCGTATACAGTATGTCTACCTACGTGAAAAGTCATGAAAAGTCTTCAATGTCATGAAATTACAATCGACCCTGAAAAAGTCATGAAATGTCATGGAAAATTACCGGTCTACCTGATTTTTTAAACATCACTGCAACGCTCATTATCATGGCCGATTTTTGTATTAATTTATCCAAAATAATTTCAAATTTTTGCGGGTTTGCGACAATCTACGGTATTAGAAAAAAAGGTAGAAGAAAAAAATGATTCGTAATCTCAATATAATACTTTTTCTTTGTTATTCGTATAAAGCGACTAGATGATATTACTCAAAGTTCATCAATGTATGTAACATTTTTCCAGATGTTCCCAAAATATATTTCTTTACAGCAAACTTGAAATGATGCTTATCTGACTTTTTTTTTACTACACATGGAATTGCACAGTTTGGTGACTTCGTTTATTTCGTATACTTTTTATTGGCATACAATACACATCTGTTTCAAAGAGCAGAATATGAATATAAAAATTTAGAAAATTAGTCGCACTAAAGAATTATAAAGTATACTTTTATACGATAAAGCCATACTAAAAGTCATAAAAAAATCCTTATTTCGTGCCTTAAAAATCCTTAAACGTCATGAAATTGTTAGGTCAACAGTATCAAATTCTAGCGTTACGATGTCATTATTATTACATTGCTCTTCTTTCGGTAGTAAGCAAAGATTCGTTGAATCTCGCTCGGTTGGATCTGTTCGTTGTCAGTAATATGCGTTAATAATATGCGAAACGTCAAATGTGACAAAATGATGAAATAAACAAGTAGATAAACCACAATCGACTCAATTAACTGAATAATTGAATGAATGAACAAATTAACAGACAAATAATTAAGCGAATGTACAAATGCATGAATAAACAATGAAATGAATGAATCATTAAATGAACGATTAAATTAATAAATAAATATGCGCTTTAATAAATTGATAAATAAATTAAATAAAAAATACATTTAATTCTCAACGTCATTATTAAAAAATTGACAATATCATGATCCAATTATGCCTACGTAAATTAAGCGTACAATACAATATTTTATATCTCTTGATTCACGCTCCTCGAACAGGTGGCTGTTTCCTCTGTTCAGTTACGGCAAGAAGCATGATCTTGAAATTAAGGATCTTTACAACGCCGCGCCGCGAGATCTCAGTCACGCTCTGGGCAACAAATTGGAGCGGTAAGTAAAAAACATTTTTTTTTAAGTAAACAGATGATGAATGAAAAAGTTGGTATATATTAATGGCACATATTTTCACGCACAGGCATTGGAAGAAGGAGAACGAAGAGGCGCTCAAATTAGGCAGAGAACCAAAATTGCTCACGGCCGTGCGAAAGACTTTTCTCTGGTCTTACATGTACTCTGGTGTCTGGTTGTTCTTCCAATATATGGGTCTCAGGTAAATTTCCTAGTCAGGTAAAATACGGGCATGGATTACATAAAAAATGTATTGCATAAGTCATTTCTTCTTGAGGGAAGAAGTTTTAACGGAGCTGCATATACCCGGAATAATTATATATATTTTGTTTTCCTGTGTTCCAACGTATACCTTTGCGCACTTCGTTAATCTAATCTAACTTCCGTTGCGTCCACAGCCGTCTTTAGGTCATGTAGCACACACCGCTCCCACCGCTTTGAAATTTTAAACCCTGATTTCTACCAAACCATACAATCAATTGTGATGAAATTTGTTGTGTGCGTGCAATAGTGTTGCACCAAGAGCCTGACGATCGGGACTTTTCCAAATTTTGAAGAAAAAAACGTACAGCTCGTAGTTACCGTAGGATAAATTGTGAATTACTAAGTGATGCACCGACTTTATACAAATTTCAAGACCGTCAGGCTCTCCGTAGTGAAAAACACACACATTTTGAACTTTGTTTGAACTCATTTTATGGAAAAATGACGGAGAAATGGGGTTTTGAAATGTTTTACATAAAAGTAGCAAAATTGTACGAACAAAGCTCAAAATATTATCGACGATGGCGAAAATCTAGTTCATCTGTTTTCTCACTGGCGGCGCTCAGCTCGCATTCTTCGTGTTTACCAACGGCGCTCGTATCCTTCCCGGACAACAAATTGTTTTTTGACAGATCGGAAGCGACAGCAATAATCTTGTATATTCGTTCGGCTCACATGCAGTTATTTTTCCGTGATAAGTTGCTGCGTGCGCCTTACATTCACAAGAATTATTCCGAATTGGCGGGATTGGCCTTATAGAAAACGAGCGCTGCGCCATCCGGCGATAGTAAGCAACGACTCGTAGCTGAAGACTACGAGCTCTGCACTACCGCCGTGACGGGACCCGTTGTTTTTTGGATGACATGATTGTCATATTCTACGGAGTGGTTCGACACTTTTTCATAACATCCTTAACATTTTTTCACACTATTCCGTGCATAAAAGTGTCTATCAGCAATGAGTGTAGGCATCTCCCTATGTTAAAAAGTGTCTTTTTTTCAATTGTAAATTTTATGGAAATGGTGTAGACGATGGATTTAAAATTTGGAGGGTGCATTCAGTATATGAGAGAGAATCTACTGTATAAATTTGAATCAAATGGTAACATTTTGTCACTTGTCCCGAAACGTTATAGTTTTTATAATATTATAAGATTATTAATATTTTAATAATATAATAATATAATAATTTTTATAATATAATATATATTATATTATATTATATTGTATTAAAATATAATAATCTTATAATATAACAAACATATAAATTGTTTACTTACGATCAATCGGCGATGCCAGGTCCATGATTATAACCGTCTGTACTATCGGATAATGCAAAAAAAATCGATTTTTTGAAATTTTTACATTGTGATGATTCCGTAAAGTTTCGAACTACGAAAAATCAATGATTTGAGCGACTTACCGGCTAATTAGCAATTCCAGGGCCATAATATACTCCTTCAGCTTCTCCATGAAGCCATCAATTTTCCTTTGCCGCTACATGTAGCTCCTCCGTTGAATTCACACTGTAACTTCTTGATGAAGCTAGCCGTGCATATATGCCTTTGCTCAGAGTCGTTCAACCGTTCGTGCTGGGTCTCCTCATCTGGCACTTCGATCCCCGCTCCGAATCCACAGTCACGGAGGCTTACATTTACGCGACTGGTGTCGTTGTACTCGCGATTTTCATAGCTCTCATCCAGCATCACACGAACCTGGAACAAATGGAGATTGGTATGAGAGTTCGTATAGCGTGCTCGTCCCTCGTATATCGAAAGGTGAGATATATAAAATGTATGATCTTGAATTTTGCATCGTTGAAACGCAACGAAAATTAATTATGTTAAATTAAAAATATTTCGTTTTGGCTGTTTCGATCTATGAACATCACTGGAATACTTTTACGTTATTCTCTATAGAGATATACGGGCGCAATTTGCAACAAAAAGTCTTTTGATAATAATCAAAATTAAGAGCAAAAAAAATGAACAAAACCGTTTCATTCGAACGATGCAAACTTCAACGTCATTCAAATGTTCAAATCGATGTTCTCGCAGCATAGTATTTTAAAGCCGAGCAGGAGAACTCGAGCTGAAGCGATGATCATGAAAAACATACAGCAATTTAAAAATTATGAAATGGTGAAAATTTAAGAAAGTATATTGAAAAGGAGTATCGCTTTAACTCATATAAACTTTTCTAAACAGCAATTAACAGTGAGCCCTGCCAGCTGTGAGAGAGGTTTTTCTGCCATGAGGCGGATAGAAAAAAGGAACGATTCCCTCATATGTCACTTTTGTACAAGGAAAAAAAGAAAACTAAGACTTATTCAATTGAGTACATACTGAAAGTAAAGTTTAAAGACTGTTTACTGGATTGAAGAATGATGAAAAATAAATTAATTATTTTTTTTTGGAGAATGGAATTGGGGTGCAGAGGGGTGGGAAATAGAGGCCTGGAAAAAAGCGGCGAAATATCTGGTAGAAATAACAAAGATGGAAGAAGAAAGTTGGCCGAAGGTGTGCCTAAAAGAATAGGTTAGGGAAATTATCAACGGAATCCCCTCAAAGTGGGGCGCGGACCTTTCCAAAGCCATGCAATAAGTAGGAGAAGGAGGAATATGGTTGGCAATAAAAAACGAGGATGTAGGAGGAATACGGTACAAACTAGAAAGAGGAATAAAAATTTTAACGGAACAGGTCATCCAGAACGACTGATGCAGGATTGAAAAATGAACGTACTGCAAAGAGTACAAGACCATCAATGGAAACGCAGAAATGGAAGAATACTGAGAGGTAAAGAAGCTCAGTGGCGAAACGAAGGAATTAAGGGCAAGGATAAGGTGCGGGAACATAGGGAAAAAAGGGAATATGGGATATAGGGACAATAGCTGCCAAATTTGCAAGGAAGGGGAGGAAAGTTTGCATTGGGACATATTTGTGCCTGTGAGGCAATGAAGGAATGAATCAGAGCGGAAGTAGTGGAAAAACTGGAAGAAGTGCTGGAATATAAGGGGTGGGGGGGGGGGGGGGGGATCTACGACAAAAGATAGTGGAACTGGTGAGGAATTATCCTGTCAAAGAGTTATGTGCGTATATAAAAGAATTCGAGGCTTTGGTACAGCATATAGTAGAAAGAGAAGGAAATGTCTGTGTATGAAATATTGTAAAAACGAAGACGCGTTTACATAATGTGTAAGAACAAATGTAAAGGGGAATAGTATGTGAGCGGGGGCTATGTGTAAGCCTCCAAATAATATGTATTCTCGAAATAAAACTACTATTATTAATTGATTATATTTTTAAGGTATTGCAAGAGTTTGTCATTAACGTGAACATGAACGTATGATTAAAGGGTCATTCTATTGTGATGGCTCAAAAAATAAGCTATTTTGAATCTTTTTTTCTTCAAAACTTTTGCATGTATCGGTACAAACTTTTTTTTCGGCTTTACATTCTTACAGAATAGAAAACAATTTTGTTTTGTTGCGTATCCTAACTAATATTATAAATCTGACGTTCTGTCTGTTTGTTACTCAATAACGTCAAAACGGCTTGATCGATTTCAATTAAATTTAACATTTAGATAGCCTGGGTTAAGACCCTTAAAGCAAGTTTCATATTTCATGTGTGTCACGTGATTATCAACAAGCATGTAAATTTCATTTTAGAAAAAGATTGCGAACGAAATCAATTTTTGTCAGGCCGCCCCCCCCCCCCTGCCCCTCCTGCCCTCCCAGAAAAAAATGCTGGCTGCCCCAATGGACGGACGCTAAACTCTCACAATATTGGCAAGATGTATATCATTGCAGGTACTTCGATTGTCAAGAACAGCTGCGAACAAAACAGCTGGCGGACAGATAATAAACTTGTTATCGAACGACGTGGCTAGATTCGATCAGCTCTTCATGTATCTACACTTCATATGGATAATGCCGATACAGGGTGCCCTTGTCGCCTACTTGATATGGCGCAACGTTCAAATTGCATCGCTGGCCGGAGTTTTTCTCATAACTATACAGACTGTGCCCTTTCAAGGTATGTACTGTAATTGTCTGCAATATTATCGATCCGCATTTTTTTTTTTACACTTTAAGCGATTTTTTATACTCATACTAAACGAACTCAAACAAAACCCAAACAAACACAACAAAGCCCCCTGCAAGCCCTACAAAACTAAAACAAACACAACCAAACCCAGACAATCCCGACAAAATTCAAACAACACAATCAAGCCCAAACAAACCCAAACATAAGTAAACCCAAAAAAAAGAACCCGAGCGAACCAAAACATACTTGCCTTGAATTTTTTTGAGTTAGATTTCCTCGGATTTTGTGGCGTTTGGTTTGGATATCAAATTTCAAAATTCAATATTACGAAAACTATTGGGATGCCCGAAAAATTGATTTAGGCATTGATTGGTATTATCAAAACGAAGATGTGTGCGAATTTTTTTACTGAATCGGAAATAACAGCTATTCGGAAGCACAGCCGAAAATATTTCGACTGTTGGCAGTTGTTATCTCGCCCGGTATATCGAATGTTCGATACTTTTGAAAGAGCTTGAAAAAATCTACAGATATTGCACAAAGTGCAACTATCTCATGGCATTGAAAATGTAATCACACGTTTCGGGTGATAAAAAAAGGTATATGCAAATAATATGAGTTGCTCTCTCTCTCTCACTCTTTAACTTTCGCACTCTCTTACTCTCTTCTCACATTTTCTCTCTCGCGGTCTCTCACTATCCATCCAGTCATCCATCAAACACAAACAAACAAACCCAAGCAAACAAACCCAAACAAACAAACCCACACCCACCAACATTGTAGTGTACACATCAAAATTGAAACTTAGAACTGTAACCACAAATGACTACTCTACATCTAATGCAGCATTTTTCATCAAATCACAGGCATTTAGCATGTCGCAGCTCCCTCCGCCTTGCTACAACATAGCGGCAGTGGAGTGGGGGTAGAGCTAGTTTCGTGTGACATCTCGCTAAATCAGACCCCCTATATACATCTTTAAAAGCATTTTTAATGCTAAAACTCTCCGTAGGTTACATGGGAAAAGTGACGTCAAAGTTGCGCATGAAAGTTGCCATCCGTACGGACGAGCGAGTGCGGCTGATGAGCGAAATAATCACTGGCATCAAGGTCATAAAGATGTACACGTGGGAAAAGCCGTTCGAGCGATTGGTCGCGGCTGCGAGAAAATACGAGATCGATGTGCTCACGTTAACTTCTTATTTGCGGGGCTTCAACAAAGCGACGTTCGTCTTCACTGAGAGAACGACCCTCTACTTCACCGTAATGGCATACGTACTTCTCGGCAACAATATCTCGGCGTCGAAAGTATTCACTATGGCGCAGTACTTCAATCTGATACAGCTCACGATGGCGATTTTTTATCCATTGGCCGTGTCCACCGGTGCCGAGGCTCTCGTTTCGATAACCAGACTGGAGGTATAGCATGCGGAGACATACATTGTTTTTTTCTTCAAATAATTACAATGTGGATTTTTTCATCAATATATAATTCGAACAGTCATTTTATGGAATTATTTTTGTATTATTTTATTTGAACAAATTTGCGGCAACTATAGTTTTTGATAATAATTTTAAATTCAATTGAATGCAATTTAATGATTTACGTATTTTTTTTTAACGCAAATTTATGCCATTAAATTCTCTTTGACATCGCACTTTGCAATATAATTGCTAGAATTGAGTCTTGAAATTTATTTCAACTTTGAAAATGTTTTGAATTATTATTATAACGATAATAGTGTAAGATCTTTGTGGTAAGATATTTTTACTATTTTAGTGTTGGGTGATTTTAATAATTATCACTATTTCAACAACGATAAAAATAACAGCAATAACAAAAATAATAATTCGATATTCATATTAATAAGTCCCATGAGAATATAATTTCAAATGATAATTTCAATTACAATCCCTTAAAATTCGATTTTTGTGATTTTTTACTCGTCCGCGATATCAAATATTCCCCATACAATTTTTGTTTCTTTTTGGGAAGAAGGAATGGGAAATCTTTTTAGAGGAATTATTTAACATATATTTAAGTATAGAACATTTTTTTATTATTATTTTTGTACAAAATGGCAGCGAGAGAGCCATGCAAGCGTGTTGAAGCATTGTTTAAGCAATAGGAAAAAAGGATTTTTTCAAAATCCTAGAGTGGTCTTACCGTTAAAACTCTCGTATCTCCCATACATCCTTAAACGTTAATTTAATTAAAAACTAAATTAACATTAATTTTGATCAAAAATGAATTTGAAATTAATGCAATTGAAATTAAATTAGTGAAATTAAAAGTTAAATTGAAATGAATTGAATTAAAAATCAAATTTAAATTAATTCAATTAAAAATCAGATTAAAAAATAAATTTCCTTTAATCAAATTAAAAATTAAATCGCCATTCGACTATTACTTATAAAAGTTGCGATCTCGTCTTACTTTCCTTCATCTGCTTGTCGCGAACAATGAACCAAGAAAGTGCAACGATTCCCAGAATTTCCTGTTGCTGGACGAGACGAGACAGCAGCACGATTATCGGCATCATGATCATGATAATCAACATCAGAAGAGTAAAAATCACGAGGATGACGTCGGAGTGACGTTAAAGGAGGTGACGGCCAGTTGGACGGACAATTCGATAGTGAATACGCTCCACGACATAACGATGCGCGTCAAGCCGGGAAGATTGTGCGCTCTGGTTGGGCCCGTGGGTGCAGGAAAGACATCTTTGCTGCAGGTGATCCTGGGCGAGCTTGAGGCACGACAGGGTCAAGTTACGCGTGGCGGTGTCGTCTCGTACGCGAGTCAAGAGCCCTGGCTATTTTCCGGAAGCGTCAGAAGCAATATACTCTTCGGGTTGCCGTACGACGAATCGCATTATCGTCGCGTCACGCGGGCTTGCGCTCTCGTCAAGGACTTCGTGCAACTGCCCCAGGGTGACAAAACGCTCGTTGGCGAGCGAGGCACCTCGCTGAGCGGTGGTCAACGGGCTCGCATCAACTTAGCCAGGTTCATATTCCATTTTACATACGCGCATCATTTTACGCACGTCAATAAATCACAACAGATGCATGGTCAGAACAAGGTTCGTCGATTTTAAGGGTGTTTGAATTTCCAAAAAATTGATCGTTCCAGAAAACCGAATAAAATTAAGGGGTTATGTGGTTTCGAAGCCAAAAAAAAGCATTTTTCTCTATTCAAAAAAAATATAATATATAAATTATTTTATTCAAAATGTTAAGCACATAAAAGAGCAACATTTCAACAATATTTAAAAAAAAATTCATCCAAAAATTTAGGAAATTCAGCCGGTGGGACCTGGTTTCCCGAGACCCCTCAAAAAAAAGTTTCCTCGTGGTGGTCAGGATAACTCATGATAGCTTTATCTTAAATTTAAAAACCATTTTTTTTCTGTTAGTAGATAAGTATAGCTCGTGATTGAACGAATGATTTTTTAAAAAATTGAAATTTGAATTTTTGGCAGAGTTGTATGCAAAATAGTTCAATTTTTGGTACAATTTACACTACGTATAGCCTTTCAAAATTATTTGTAATCGAAAAAAAAACCTTCGTTCAATCACTAGTCTATGCTATTTTGAAGAAGTGTGCAAAATTTCAATAAGATCGGTGTATTAGTTTTTGGGAAATTGTGTCCACCGACTTCAAAAATAGTGTTTTGAGAAAAAATGCGTATACCTGCGTCGCTCCCGGTCGGTCTTTCCCAACGGGGGGAATTCCCAAAGGCTCTCTCTTCTAGACTTTTAATCCGATTGACTTAAAACTTTGGGAGAATATTCTAGACATATTGTACTATTAGATAATAAAATTTAAAAAAATGAATTTAAAAAAATTTTTAAACCCACCTAACCCCTTAAGACTCGCTCAAATTACCAATAGACATTGCTTAATTTAAATCGCTATACCTCTGAAACTGGACGGTCAAAATGCATCATTTTTTTAACCCTCTTCGTCATATGTTCCTCTGTAATTGAGAATTAAAAAAAAATCTGTTCAAAAGTTTCAAAGTTATTGCGTGAAATGTGAAATTTTCCACCGCTCCTCATAAGTACACGTGTAAACTCATGAAATCTTTTATTGCCAATATCTCGAAAACGGAAAGGTGAATCCTTTTGAAATTTTTCAAGTAATCATTTAATAGTGTCCTAAATGATTCGTCAAAATTTGAAAAAAAACTCTATAGAAAAACGCCTTGGCGACACTATTACCTTAAGGGTGTTTACATTTGTGCCCTTCCCTTTACAATTACATACATGTTCCGGGTGTACTTCCGAAACAGCGGAAACCGAATTTCAATCTGAAATTTGGCATACACCTTCATTTTAATGCTATAAGACTTCCCTGAAAGGAATCTTTGGCGACGCACTATAATTTTCGAGATGACGATTTTTGAAAGTTATTTTTCAAATTGACCATGCGTTCGCATAATTCGCAGGGCAGTTTATGCAGACGCTGACATTTATTTGTTGGACGATCCTCTCTCGGCCGTCGATACGCACGTGGGCAAACAGCTTTTCGAGGATTGCATAATGGGCTTTTTGGCGAACAAGACGAGAATATTGGTGACCCACCAGGTGCACTACTTGAAATCTGTCGATCACATTGTCATGTTGAATAACGTGAGTTCCAAAGACTTTTTAAAATTCAAATATCGTATAACTTAATTAAAATTAAAATTTGTATTAAAAATAATTTACTTAACTCTAGAATTCATGTATCATTTTTTCTACTTTCTAACTCATGACTGGGGCAGATATCTACTCCACGCGTTTCATGTAGGCACGATCGCTTCATTAAGCAGTAAAGAGGAACATCAGTACATGAATCTTTTCGTTTTTCGATAAGGACTCATTCAACTGTCGCGCAAATGCAACGATGCACTGTTCTGTGCTCCTTGCAGGCGGCCCTTTGGCATCGTTGGCAAAAAACCTGGAGATTGCGATCCTTTGCTCTTAAACAGAATGCACATCTCGCCGCTTTTTTTGGCCCAACCCTTGGTGCTATTGGTTTTTTATTCTTGCAAGATGGTACTCATGGAAACTTGCGAGTCCCGCCGAAAATTCGGTATGAGTAGCCTTGCTCGCAAATGAGGCTCGATGAGAGACTTGACGAGACTTTTTATGAAGATCCGCCGATTCATATTTTCCCGATCCGCGTGTAACTTGTGGAGGATCGTCGCGTTAATATTTTTTTTTCAAATCAAATATAAAATATATGGCTTTAGATAATGTATGTGACCATTTGCGCATAAATTACGTAATAATACGTAAAATATATTAATTCCGGTTAAAAAACAGTAAAATTCACTTACCGCCACGAAAAACCAACGGCAACTTTGGACTGGGGTTGATATCCACCCCGGACGCTCTTAAGACCCGTTTTGCCTGACAACCAGGGAACAACTGATGCCACTATTCACCTGCCTTCACAGCCAGGTAGTGAAACTGAATTGTGATCATGGAAGCGAGTTGACAGTGTCGATTTAAAGCTTAGCGCACTTTAAAAGTCGACTGGGGTGAGTTTCTACCCCGCAAATGAGTTATAAGGTTAAATTCAAAAATATTACATCCATAATTATATTTTAAATGTTATGATGATTATGATAATAATAATAATAATTATTATTACAACGGAATGTACATTTGTTCGGGTTTGTTCAGGGTATCGTTGTAAAACAAGGCACATACGGCGAATTCCAAGACGGTCATTTGGAGCTCATAAAATCGATATCAATGGAGGAGGAAGACGAGCAGGACAGCAAGCACGAGGATGAAACGGATAACGAAAAAGAGGGAAGTCCTGGGAAGAAGATGAGAACGCGTGACATATCGATAACCGAGTCGAACGTTTCGTCCACGCGGCTCGACGATGATTATGAGGAAACGGGCGAGGAACCGCAAGAGACTGAGGAATTAATGGCCAAAGGTCGAATGCTCCAGTCACTCTACTGGAAATATTTCTCAGCCGGAAATTCCGTACTTACGATTTTCCTGTTCTTCGTCACTTGCGTGCTCGGCCAATTGGGCAGCAGCGGCTGTGATTATTGGGTCGCACATTGGTAAGGGAACAAAACCGACGAGTTGCGCGGTTTACGATGAAATCGTTGTCGATTCTTATAGGAATTTACCAGTTATAATATGCAGTTGGAATTTATATGAATTTTATCGTATTCTCACAGGACTAATCAAGAAGAGCTACGGCTGAAAAGATCCGTGGGAAATTTTAGTTCTCTCGGTACCTTGTCTCCCGTCTTTGATTTGGCAAATTCTACGAACACTCTACTACCCGAAAATTCCACGTTTTCAAGCGTCCTCGAAGCTAATCGAACTCATCACAATCACGTACGTGGTCTATATCGTATTTCGTAATTGGAAAATAATTAATATGAATCATGGTGTTAAATATTTCGAAAAAAGAATATAAAATAATGAACTTTAGTCACGAGTACAAATAGGAGTAAATATCAAGAAAAGGGGCCCTGTCTGAAAAATAAAAACATTTAACGACTATTAGGGCGTATTTTTACCTCATGACCATAAACACGCTATTTAAAATTGTTGCTTTCTATAGTTGATCATGGTACGAAGTGAAGAAAGAATTTGGAAGTGTGACCACGAAGGGTTAAAGCAGCGAGGAAGCAACGCTTAAGTTTTTCTTCTCTTCCCTTTCAGACGCTGAACGAGCCAATCGTTTATCTCGATCGTGACACGGCACTCTGGATCTACGGTGGCTTCATAATCGCAAGTGTATTACTGACGAGCGCGAGGAATCTCATGTTCTTCAAGATCTGCATGAATTCTAACAGACATTTGCACGACACGATGTTCTCGCGTCTTTTGCGCGCGCCCATGAGGTTTTACGATACCAATCCGTCGGGTCGTATACTCAATAGATTTTCAAAGGACGTCGGCTCGGTGGACGAGATATTACCGACGACGATGATCGACTCGTTACAGATATTCTCAGTCATGATTGGAATTCTCGGCCAGGTTATCATTATCAATTGGTGGACTGTATTTCCCATGTTGATCATGGCTTTCTTGTACATGAAGATCAGAAATTTGTATCTGGCTACGGCGCGAGACGTAAAACGCTTGGAAGGCGTGGGTGAGAATGACAAATTTTCGGAAAAAATGGACGGCTTGACTTGCGTGTAAGTTGTAAAATTTGCGTACTCTTTGTTAAAGGAAAAAGCCCGGTATTCTCGCACGTGAACTCGTCGCTTTCCGGTCTGGCGACGATACGCTCGTCCGGCAAGGTGGAACTCGTGAAGAAGGAATTCGATTCGCATCAGGACGTGCACACGGGTGCTTATTACTTGTCGATCGCGGCGAGTACGGCTTTCGGTCTTTGGCTCGATGCTGTAACGGTCGCGTTCGTCGCGTTCATCACTTACAGCTTTGTCTTTTTGGACAACGGTATAGCAAAGCCTTCAGTAGTATATTCTTTTTCCACTTTCCATTTTCAAATGCTCCAGTCGTATTGCTCTTTCCATTTTCCATTTTCAAATGCTCCAGTCGTATTGTTCTTTCCATTTTCCCTTTTCAAAGGCTCCAATCGTTTTGTTTTTCCCATCTTCTCTTTTCCCTTATCAAAGGCTTAAGGCGTATTGTTTTTTCCATTTTCCATTTTCAATGGCTCTACTGGTATTGTTTTTTTTTCATTGTCCCCTTTCCATTTTCAAAGGCTCCAGTAGAATTTTTTTGTTTTCCATTTTCTCTTTTCCAACGCTCGATTAGTATTGCTTTAGCCATTTTCCCTTTTACGTACATATACAGGTTGTACATTTTAAATTGAAACATCGAAACCAAAATTACCGAAGTGCATGTCGGACGGATATGTCAGGCGACTAGAACGGCACGATTCTTTTTCTATTTAGTGGACGTCCTCAAAGTCATTTCACGGTCGACTTTGTTCTTTCAAATAGAAACTTGTACTTTTTAATGGCGGAATCATATTCTACGTAAAAAAAAAACCAATTTACTTTAGACCAACACGTATTCTTATTGATTCATTATTTTCAAAGATGTACGAAGTAATACGAATAATTTTTTTAAGCGCGTACAAAGAAATTTGTCACTGTAACACGAACATCATGGACACGTTGATTAAAACATATTTTTTGATATGTTTCATTCGAAAGTCCATTAAACGAAAAACGGATCATGCCATTTAACTCGCTCTTCGACACTTCGGCGGTTTTTTTGGTTTTTCTGATTAATGCTCCAGTTGTTTCGATGTCCCATAACTGGGAAATCCTGTAGACGGAGTTATCTGCTCATCTGTAGAGTTTTAAGCCGGCCGTTTCGTCCGCAGAATCAACGTACTCGGGCAACGTTGGCCTGGCGATATCGCAAATTCTCATACTATGCGGAATGATGCAGCACGGTATGCGTCAAACTGCCGAGATGGTGGCGCAAATGACGAGCGTCGAGAGGATCCTTCAGTTCGCGAATCTCGAGAGCGAGGGTCCGTTGGAGAGTGGACCAGGTGAAAAGCCACCAAAGTCATGGCCGTTGAACGGTGAGATTAAATTCGACGGTGTTTATCTTCGTTACGATCCGGAAGAACCGCCGGTTCTCACGGATTTGAATATCGTGATCGAGGCGGGCGCAAAAGTTGGCATAGTCGGCCGTACGGGTGCTGGTAAATCGTCGATAATCGCGGCACTTTTCAATCTAACCCGAATCGATGGAAGTATACGCATCGATGGTATTGACACGAAGAAAATTGGCCTCTACGATTTGCGCAACAAAATCTCCATAATACCCCAAGAGCCGGTCCTCTTCTCGTCCTCGTTGCGCAACAACCTCGATCCCTTTGGCGAATACGAGGATGCGATATTGTGGTCGGCGCTGGAACAAGTGCAACTCAAGAGTTCGGTCGCTTCGCTCGATCATCCGGTAACCCAGGGTGGCACGAATTTCAGCGTTGGTCAACGACAACTCTTGTGTCTCGCACGAGCGATCGTGCGCAACAACAGGATACTCGTGCTCGACGAGGCAACCGCCAATGTCGATCCGCGCACCGATCAACTGATCCAACAGACCGTCAGGAAGAACTTTCACAGCTGCACCGTTCTCACGATCGCTCATCGTCTCAATACGATTATGGATAGCGACAGGGTTCTCGTGCTGGAGCACGGTCGTGTCGTCGAGTACGATCATCCTCACATACTGTTGGGCAACGAGAATGGAATCTTCAAGAGCATGCTCAACGAGATCGGCAAGGGAATGACTGCCAAATTAGGCAATATCTCCAAAGAGGTGACATTCTTATTATCTTCACTCTCTATCAACACTCACTCATGATCGTGGACGTTGCGCTCTTCATTTTCCAAGCATACAGTCAATTTGACAAGAGCGTGTACGGCAAAAGTCAAAAACTATTTGGGAGAAAGCATTGAAAATACACACAAGCTACATGATATAAACCGTGATGGTTTATTATTTATAAGTGGTCCAGTCGCCTTCACTATTAACCGTAGAGCTCATGTATGATTTTTTTCTTCTAACTCATGACTGGGACGGATATCCACCCCACGCGTTACGTTTAGCCACAATCTATCCATTTAGTAGTGAAAAGAAACATCAGCGCATGAATTTCTTCATTTTTCGATGAGGAAAATAACGGTGTGAGGCAAACTCCGGGAGCGAATAATGATTTTTTCTAAATGACGTGTTCGAAATGTTCCTCGGCAATCACGTAACATTTTTTCGTCCGTTCTTCGAATGACGCGTCGTCAGTTTGCAACGTTTCGTTTTCTAGTGACTCTCTTTCTCTATATAGATATCTCTTTCGTTTTTATGAACTTTCTTAATTTTCAAATCGTGTCGCCTCGGCAACATATTTCAGATATTGTGAAAAAATTTACCATTCAGGTCGTACTAACGTTTTCGTTTCTTACTTTTTGCTTTCAGGCGTACAACAGTTCGAGAAAACCTCCAGACGCGTGACTGTACTTAGAACCATCTTTGGATTTTTTTTCTTTTCTTTTACGCGTATACTGCTTTTTTTTTTACCGTGCGCTCAAAATATCCAAAGAATCGTCCGTACTTACTCAAAACTCGGGTCGACGTACTTCGAACAAATAACTTTAAGTATAAAATATTTCGAGTCTTGGGTCGTAAAATGTTTTTTTTTTTTTTCATCTCGAGCCAAGACAAATGAAAAAAAAACGAGTGAGAAAATATTTCTTACGACACGAGAGTGAGGGATATTTATATACATTTGTAATTCGTTATTGTTACTCGTTTTCGTTCTTTTTACACGGTACTGGAAGTATTATATTGATAAACGCAAATCAAAATGCAGATAAGCAAATATTACACAACGAAGAGGGCACGAAATATCGAAGGATAAGTAATTATTTTTCTAAAAAATCTCGTTCCATCCTGCCTGGCAATTTTTTTTACTTAATCTACAAAGCCCCGTATTTTGTATACGTTGTTTGCTCATCGAGGACAACGAGGTATGAAAAATAAACGTTTTTCCTCATCCTCGCAACTGCGACAATCGAGTGCTTTACAATTTTTTTTTTTTTACGTCGCTCGCTTTTACATCGAGAATGAACAACAAAAATATATATGTATATATACGCTAGGGTGTATCGAGAAGAAAAAAACATCAGCTCTTCTACCTTCAAACGCTTCAACTTAAGTCTGAGTGGTACGGAAAATTCGCCCTTCTAGAATTTGAGGGTTTTTTTTTCAATCCCGATATTAACACAAATTGCAGCTACGTGAGAAAAACGTCTTATTTTTTTAAAGGAACATGGGCATTTTTCGAATAGCCCAATTCGTGTAAAAATGATAGAACTATAAAAAAAATTCAAAGCAAACAATCGAGAATCTTCAATTGGATTTGACGAATTTTAATTCTTCGACTCACACAGGGACGTTCTGACCCGAATATTTCGCCGCAGGACGCGCAGCTTCGAATTCAATCACGTTTTTCGTTAATAATAGTTATTTGCTTTCTATAATCGAATGGTGCTGAAGTTTGCATCGTTGGAATGCAACGAAAATGAAATTTTCGTTTTTCCATTTCTTTATTTTCGTTACTATTTAAACGCTTCTTTTGCAGGCTTCGGTTACGGATCCCTAAGGATCTTCAAAAATATTTCGGTAAATTTTGTCCCCCAAATGTGCAAAGAAAAAAAATTGGTCAACACAAAATATTTTCCTTGCATTCTAACAATGCAAACTTTAATATCATATAACCGAACTACGTAGCTTCGACGATTGATAAATTGCTACAAAAAAAAGCGGATACATTTTTTTGCAAAAGAACGTATTTTCCACGATTTTCGAAGCCAAAAATAGCTCCGGGTCGCTCTGACTCCACAAGCAAATTGAGATTCGCTTGGAAAGTGAGCTCTCTGTGTTAATTAGTCCGTAGTAATTCAATTTGGAACGTAAAGAGAAAATTCTACGCATCAATGATTCCAATAAATTCGAATGAAATGGAATAAAAAAATTATCGAGCGCTGTTGCTTGGGCTCGACTCGAAGAGCGCAAATTCATCACTAATGTTAATTTCGACAGACTCTCGCATGTTTCTCTTTCGGTCTGTGTTCAGATCAACTGAACAGTGCCGTTTTTGACCAAATCGGCAACAGCCTTGTACTGTATGATGTGTTGCGAGCCAGCCTGGAAAGAGACTTCCTGACCTGTAGTGCCAGGAATGATGATGCCGTCGACGCTCTTATTGGCTCTGAGAAAAACGTGGGAATGCGTGTTGGGCTTGATGGCGAAACGGCCGGCTTGAAAGTCTTGAAAATTGGCTGGCATGTGACGCAGCGCTACCGTCCTGAAGAGTGTTTCGACGCTGGCCAAGTAATCCTTGGCGAATTTCATTTCGCTCGGTGTGAGGTAAGTTTCGTCGGCGGAGCGACGCGACTCCTCCGACAGGATTTGTATGGCGTAACGCTCGATCTTCTCCAATCGAGTTCTCAGATAGCTCGATATGACGAATCGAATGCGATCGAGTTCCATCTTGTGAATGCCAAGGCGCAAATCGTCCCTCTTGAGTTTCTTCATGTTCTCCTCCATGTGTGCGATCTGTTGGAGCATACAGTCGACGAGATCAGACTCGTGGGGCAATATTTCCGGGGCAAATTTTTCGTTCATCCAAGCATTTTCGACCGCCACGAGGGCTCGTTGCGCGGTGAATTCTTCCTCGTCGCTCGCATCGATGATCGCGTGGGACGATCCTGCCGTCTCGTCCATCACAGAAGCCGGTAAAGCTAACCTCAAAAACGTTTGAGGTTAAGACCGCGAAGACTCGCGTCAGTTGTCACAAATCTGGACGAGGAAGGACGCGAGTGAATTTTTATTTTTCACTTTTATCGGATTGTCAACAAACGCAAAGTGTAACGAGGCTGGGACGAGGTCTGCTTCGAGCTTGAAAATCTCACGCTCGTTGTGTTATTGTCGCAAATTGTCGCGAACGTGCGCGAACGCCGCCACACGAGCCGCCAAGGTTTCTGCGAGCAGTGGGGGTAACGCGAACTTGGCAAAAGGCCTTCGGCTTTTTGTATGATGGACGTTAAGGGGATGAGAAAGTCGCTCGGTCGATGAGGAAACCTGTCGTAGAGCGTATGGTAGTTTGACAGGGAAAATAATCTTAAGATCAAGTGTGACACCGACCGAGCGGCCATGAGTGCGAGAGAGATAGCTGATTTGCAAATTCCCAATGATTTCTGAAACGATTGATTTTTGGGAAAAAATAAAAGAAACACGTTCCGCTCTGTTGAACGACGAACAACAGCTTTCTCTTCTTTTGCCCGAAATATGTTCCGTCTAGGAGAAAACTTGGCAGTAGGATTTTTACCGACTGGACGTGTGACACATGGCCTTAAGCCGTTTTCTATATCAGGGCCATGGGTCACACCAAACGAGCAGCTATGCACACACTACTGTAATCTAGTACTAGTCTGCTCCAGACGCTTCGTGGCGCTGGCGTCGCTAGACATTGCTTAATTTAAATCACTATATCTCTAAAACTAGACCAGGGAGACTATACTAAAGAAGTCCCAACTGTATACGACGGAAATGGTATACGAATCTGCTGGAAATACAGTTTCCATTGCGGCCACTATGTGGCGCCGGTGATGGCTGACGCATCGGCGGTGGGGGTAAATCGCGAGAAACTTCATTCCATTGAGCGAAAATGAAAAGGAACATAACCAAAAACTGAATATTCAAACGCCACATGCTCATGCACACGCGAACCAGACGATAGTAATTACTGCTGATTGTTTATAACAAATTCTGAATCTAATCGTGGATATACATGTTACATTGAGAAACATCGTGAATGTTCATTTTTCGTGTAAAAAGTTGAGTTCCCTACGTAGCCGTCGTTAGTCGTATTCGTTTCATATCCTGCAAAAAAGATTGCAATATATTTTTATCGAAATTTAACAAATGTTTTTATAAACTATAAACGATACATATTTAAACCTGAAGACATTGCAATATTGTTTTCAAGTGATAGCACTTTATGCATTCTGGATGGAACATACTAAACCACTTTCTTCAATAATGTTCCCTGTACCGAATAAAGAATTTTCATCAGGCTAGTAACGCTCTTAGAAAAACTGGCAGCCTTCATTCGTGGCAAAAATCAAAACGCGAACTAAAATATAGGCACATCCCTTGAACAAAAAGATCAAGTGTGACTCTTTCTATTACCGATGAATCGATCGCAAACGTAAATCATATTTATGGGGGAAAAAAGGAGAATGACAAATACTACATTAATGAGAATTTTTAAAGTTTCAACAACGCCATTGACAATTACAATTCAATGGCAAGTTCACAATCACGAGTTTGAGCTTCACCTACTGTCAATTCTACAGCATAAAAACTCATCTTCTTTTTATTTCTCATACAAACCTTCATCCACTGCCATGTCTGTTTTTTCGCTAGTTTGCAAACTGCATTTTGTAGCCTTCTTCTTGAGCTCTTCGTTATTTAGTGAAAAATATGAAAATAATTCATGTATTATTATTCTATCAAGTATTTATAGATACTTGATAGAACTATCATGCCTCAAATTTTCAAGTATTTTCGCGATTTTTTGATATCCATACAGTAATACCTCAAGTCAACTGTGAGCAAATGCAATATATTAGATTAACCGGCCGATACACAATCAGAAGAATACTGGAAGATCAGCATTTACTGCCAAGTATTGGGAGTACAAATTAATTCGGTCCGTTTTCAAGAGATGGCTCTGGCTGTTATGAATGTTTCATGGTGACAGCTGATTTCGGTGGTTTCAGAGAGGTTAGACATCTGTCAATAACATTCAGTTTATATCGCTTTGAGTTCCATTAAAAACCTTGTTTTTTACTGTGTTGAATATGTCAAATTTTGTGTTAACTAAGCAGCATTTGCGGTAAGTTTTACTTTTCTGCTTTAATTGGAAGAAAAGTGCAGCTGAAGCGCATCGAATGCTTGTTGAAGTTTATGGTGATGATGCTCCAACTGATAAATCATGTAGGGAATGGTTTCGACGCTTTAAGAACGGTGATTTCAGCGTTGAAGACAAGCCTCGCCCTGGACAGCCAAAAAAATTCGAAAACAATGAATTGGAGGCATTACTCGATGAACAACCTGGCGATTCCATTACGGGCGATCGGTATAGACTACAATTGATTCGTTTGAGCCGTGCATTACGAGAAAAACGGCCGGAATACGAGCAAAGACATGACAAAGTTATTCTTCTGCATGACAACGCTCGGACTCATGTCGCAAAAGTCGTAAAAAAATATTTGGAAACGCTCAAATGGGATATTGTACCGCACCCGCCGTATTCTCCGGACATTGCTCCTTCTGATTACTGGTTGTTCCGACGGATGCAGCAAGATTTAGCAGGTCACCGGTTCACTTCTTTCGCAGAAATCGAAAATTGGCTCAAAACTTGGATCGCCTCAAAAGACGAGACTTTTTTTCGAGATGGAATTCGAAAATTGCCTGAGAGGTGGGTTAAAGTAGTAGCCAGCGATGGACAATACTTGGATTAATCTATTCATACCTTTCATTTTGAAATAAATGGATTTTTTACCACAAAAAAACGGACCGAATTAATTTGAACTCCCAATAGTAGATAATATCATTGTAAATCTAAAACGCTGATTTGAGAATCTATCGTTAGCTCATGCAGATGATGAATTTTTTTTAAAATGGATATGAGAACAACCGAGATGATTTCATCGATAATTATAAAAAAATCTTTATAAATTATACATGAGCTTTAGAAGCTGAAAGCGATGGTTATGAAAAACATACTTAAATTTTTTAATAATGAAATAAATGCTGAAAGTTTACGAAAGCATATTAAAAAGGAGTACTGCCCTAACTGATATAAACTTTTCCAAGCAGCAATAGTACTCCCAGTGAACTCCATCGCTTGTGAGAAAAGTTTTTCTGCCATGAGAAGGATAAAAAGTGTGGCTTAGAAGCACAATGCTCCAGGAAAAAATTATTCGTGCTGAAAAAGTGTTGGGCCGATTTGTAGGGAAAAGAAGAAAATTGAGGCCAATTTGTTAGGTCAAAAAATGTTCCATTTTTCACCAATTTTTAATGCGAAAAATATTGAATATAGAATGTTGAAATTTGGTCTTTTGCGTATTTTCGACTATCAGGTAAATTTTATTTAAAAAAAAAGATAATTCTAAACAAAATCAGTTCTTGTCAGGCTGGCCCATCCAGTCACCCTCCCACGCTGCAAAAAAAAAATTGTCGGCTACAACAATGCCGTCTTATTTTCTGATCCGACTATTGCTGTATTGGTCGATTTTTTTTACCGCGTGTACGATTTTTTGACATAAATGTCGCGGCTAGCGCATTGCTATTTAAATTATAACAATCCGGAGTATGCGCATGCGCCGTAAGGAACACCGGTCCGCTCGATTGCAGCGCCGCGACTAAAAGCGGCGCTAATGCCTTCACTCAGCTGCTTCGCAACAGAATGGAACGCGCAATAAACAAACAAACAGTGACGCATGACGGTGAGCGATAGCGGAGCAATTGGGAAGAGGGAAGAAAAGACGAGACGGTCGGTGACTCGTAATCTCAACGAGGACGTGACTTTTTCATTCTCTGCGTATCGATGATTCGAATTGCGCAATACGCCTCAATCATTGACGCAAGAAAATCCTCATTCCTCGCGCTGTTTCATTTTATTTTTTCCCTCGTAACTGCGAAACAGGCGTTTTTCTAGGCTTGGCGCAAGTTGACCTTGAAAAAGCATCCAAGAGCCTTTGAAAACGAGAAAGCTTCGAAAAATGAGACGCTCTAGCTCGTGCAATGTGGAAAATTCGTAGCGGGAGAAACCCTCGCTTGGTGTAACCGCGAGCAGGTATACGGTCCCTTTTCGGCCGGGGAAAAAAAGAACCCCCACATATGTGCGCAACGTTGAGCACGAGACAGGGCTCTGCCATAGCCCGCATGCGCTGAAAGACCTGCGGCTTAGTTGACTATACACACATAGCCCTTTGTTGGATAAATCCACCTGACCATAATCCTCGTAATTTTTAATCACATTCAAGCCAAGATATTTCATTCTTCCGCCATTGGCAAATCGGGCCAAAGGACAGTTTTTTTTTTGGGTGTGAAGATCGCCTCTTTTCTGGATTTAAGGAGGCTCCGTCACAAACGTCTTACCTCCAGAAAAAAACAATTTTTGGGGATAATCATAGATAAAGTACCCGTGTTCACGTATGCAAAGTTTCGGCTAAGGTCAACGATTAAATAAGAGTTGAAGTTGAAGTTAGGATTTTGAAGTTAGGACAAATTGTTGAAGTTAGGATTTTTAATACAGGGCTCATGGAAGAGTAACCCTCAAAACGCTTGTATCGTGTGACGTCTTTACACTCACGCAACAGATATTGACAACAACAAAAAACTACAGTAACGTTGATTAACTCATGAGGATTCCAAATGTTTTCTGTTAGTAGATAAGTATAGCTCGTGATTGAACGAAGGATTTTTAAAAAATTGAAATTTGAATTTTTGGCAGAGTTGTATGCAAAATAGTTCCATTTTTGGTAGAATTTACACTACGTATAGCCTTGTAAAATTAGTTGTAATCGAAAAAACAACCTTCGTTCAATCACTAGTCAATGCTATTTTGAAGAAGTGTGCAAAATTTCAATAAGATCGGTGCATTAGTTTTTGAGAAATCGTGTCCACCGACTTCAAAAATAGTGTTTTGAGAAAAAATGCGTATACCCGCGTCGCTCCCGGCCGATCTTTGCCAACGGGGGGAATTCCCAAAGGTTCTCTCTCTCCTAGACTTTTACTCCGATTGACTTAAAACTTTGGGAGAATATTCTAGACATATTGTACTATCAAATAATAAAATTTTACCAATTAAAAAAAAAAAAATTTTTTTTAAATTGGTAATTATATAGTTTTGTGACTTTTCCTGAAAATGGCCTCCGATTATTTTTTTCCGCAATTTATCACTTTTTTGTGGTGTAAATAATGATGTTATGTTGGGGGGAGACGGTTTTTTAGGTTCCAGATTTTTTTACGAAAAAAATACATTTGAAAAAATTGTAAAAATTTGCGAATTTCAGGGCTTTTATTTTTTTTTTTATAGCAATTATTCGTTACATTGGTACATCATTGGTCATATTTTCCACGTTCGATGATGCAATAATTGGAAAAAAATGCGTGAAATCGTTCACGGAAATCAGGATACCGCCGTAGTTTAAAAAGATGGGTTCCCCCCGACATAACGCCATTATTTATGTTGTTTTATAGTTAAAAATTGCAAAAAAAAAAACAAATTTTAGCGCCATTTTCAGGAAAAGTCACTAAACTATGTAATTACCAATTTAAAAAAAATGGATTTTTTGAAATTTTCAAACCCACGTAAGCCCTTAATGTTGCGTCCAATTGCTTCCTTGAGCTCCGGAATGCTGTGTGAATCATTGGCATACACTTTTCCTTTCAGAAAACCCCAAAGAAAGAAGTCCAATGGCGTCAAATCGCACGATCTTGGTGGCCAATTCACCTCAACCGCAACGCGAGACAACACGACCGTGAAACTTCGTCTGCAATAAATGCATTGTATGACATTGCATTATCACGATTGTTACGCGTTGCTCGATCGTGTAATTCTCCATGACTAAACCTCAATACTTCCTGATGCCAGTCGTCAAAGATTAGTACTCCATGTTCGCTACAACAGCAAACAAACAAAAACAGGCGCGCAATTTAAAAGGTCAGGTCGATTCGAGACACCCTTTGTTAATATATTTCGTAATTAGAAAATTATTTGTAATAATAAATCTGTTTATAAAGTCTTTTTTGCAGCTGAATAATTTTCCCGCATCTAAAAACCGGCACACCCGTGTCATTTCGTAAAAATCCTTGAGCCCGTTATCAAAATTTACGAATTGTACAAATATGAAAACTATCGCCTCGTGAGATTGCTATAGGACAATACAAGGCGAGCAAAGGCGAGCGCAGGCGAGCACGCCTAACGCCCGTTCAAAACAATATATAAGTGTCCCCGAGGCGTCTGTGCGGCATTCACTGCGCATACGATACGCGCATGTTCAATCGCCGCGACCTCACTCCCCACTGCGCGTCGCGCTCTATCCAGCCCCCACCACAGCGCGGCGGTATCGCGTCGCCTATTGGTCTATCCCCCCCCCCCGCCAGCAGGGTGACCGTTCTGTCCGCCGTGCTTGTTTCTCGGTCCTCCGTAGAACGCGGCGCATTCACAAGGGGCAGTAAACAGCTGGCGACGCTATGCGTCGGAGCGAAACGTCGAGCAGCGGAATATTGGCCAGCTAGTTGTTATTTTTGTTTTCTTTTTTCGTTTTTCCGTTCATCTTTTTTTCATTTAAAAACAAACCGAAAGAACCGAGAGACACGAAAAGCAAGTTCGGTAAAAGTGAAGAAGAAAAAAAAAACAAAGAGTAGCCCTAAGTAACGTAGCGACCGAAATCACAAAGTACGAAGATTCGTGATCAATATCCCGACGAATCGCGCGAGAATTAGTTTGCAGCGCGACGGGATAAAAAAAAAATAAAAAAAAAGTATAAGAATCGGCGAAGGTAAAATGCGAAACGTTAAAGAGCGTGCCTAAGGCTGTGCGAAATCCATAATCGGCTAATTATAGGCGGCATATAAAACGGGAAAAGTGCATCGGAGCGCGCGAGTGTTCTCGTGTTTGCTCGTGCTTCACGGGCAGTCTCCTTTGTTCCTAAAGCCTTGCTGCTTTTGCTACTCGCTAGGACTCGTTCGCGCATCCGTTTCGCGCTACTGCGGCGCAGCTTTGTGTGTGACGACACCGAGAGACCGTAATACACACACACACACACATACATCTTTACAGGACGCTGCCGCAATTTCTATTTGTTTTGTCAGAAAAAAAAAAAGTTTTGAGAATTCGCGAGAAATTCGCCGCGTGAAAAAAATCGTTTTTTTTCTCGCGTGATCGTCGCGTGTGAAATTCGACGAGCGTGTACGAAAAACGTTCGTAATTGTGCACCGATCGCGCGAAATATGCGATGACGAAACATTTTTAAAAATTTCGCAGAAACTACGTCGCTCGTGAGTCGCCCGAGGAGACGATATTCAACTGCGTGTGAAAGTGTTTCTTTGTTTTGACGGAGCAGCTGATCGGGCTGCCATCGGGCGAATAGCGCGAGAGGCACGCTGTTTCCGCCACTCGCCGCGCGAACGCAGCGCCAAGCCAAGAGAGCCGTACCAATTGTGCGCGCTCCCGAGCGTCTCTCTCTCTCTCTCTCCCTCCTCCCCCCTTCCCCTTCCACCTGCATATTTCTATTTTGCAAATGTTTCTTTGTTTTTTTTCCATCCAACGAACGACAATTCTTCCCGTGAGTGATTTTTAATCGAAATATTATACCCGTCAAATTTGAGTACTCTTTTTTGTTTTCATACCAATCACAACAGTCCAGTCGCGCCTGTCAAATTTTTTTTCACCGCCGTTGTCGTCTTCGTTTGTTGTGCCCCAAGCGACGTTTATCGACGAACGGAAAATCTTCACGGAGAGAGAGAAAATTCTCTTAAATTCAAAAATACGCATTTTTCACGCGAGTATCGTTCCTTCCTAAAAAAAAAAAACAATGACAATTTTATTTTCTTGAGTGTGACGAGGTAAAAGCGCGTGTGACGGAATAAGAGGAAAGAAAAAAATTTCCGTCTTGTCTGGGTTTTCTTTTGTCGATCCGGAGTCTACAACTTCCGGTGCAAAAAAAACAAAACAACCGAGAAATAAATTTTCAACCTGACGCGTCGCATTCGGTCGCGCAGAAAATCGGCGAGCCCTGCCGCAGACCAAAAGAGCAAAAATAAAAAATCAGTGCGATAAGAAGGCTCTTTTGAAAGAGTCGTCCACAACGCTGAAGAAAAAAATTGGCCAAAATCGCTATCAGCCTGACTTGTTTGATTGTTGAATTTTATTTTTTCATTCGCTGAAAAATTGCGTGAAAAAACATCTCAAGGCCATTCATTTTAAAATAAAACAATTGACAAGTCCCAAAAAAAAAAAACACTTTCCCAGAAGAAAAACAAAATAAAAATCACGAATATTCGCAACTTTTCGAAAATTGCACTTCGTAGAATCAAGAATCGAGCAAAAAAATTGTCGAGTCGATCGTCGTCGAATGATAGAGAGCGCGAGGACGACGGAGAAGCCGAAGAGTACGACAAGGAAAATAGGATCGTGAGCATCGCGAGGCTGAAGCGGCGATCCATGAGTATTCGTTGGGCCGGGGCCGTCCTCGTCAGCGGTGGGAAACCCAGGGTACGGCCCCGTTCGAGCTGACTGCGTGAGAAAGAGCCAAAAGGACAGAAGAAGTCGAGAGATTCGTCTGCCCGAGAAAAAGGATACAAACAATAACAACAATAATCACGGCGGCGACATCGTTGAGAGCTTTTGTCACAATCGGCTGAAAAATGCTGTACATATTTCACGTGGACACCGGCACTACGCTAACCTTCGACATCAAGCTCGCTCTTCAGAGGTAAGCTTCAATTCTTTTCCTTTTGATCCCTTCGAGGAAATGTTTCCTGGACGTTGAAAATTGGAAGGGCTTTTGCTTCGGTTGGTCCATGGTTTAAACTTTTTGTGTCGGAAATCCATGTACGAGAGAAACGTTAGAAAACTTTCCCAATTGTTCGCCGCTCCATTCAATCAACTAATTGAAGTAATTAGTCATGATGTTGTAATTTACATCTTTGCAATGCAATGATATTTTTTATTTATTTTTATCAATATCCAGAGCCTTTTTATTGCACATTGGGTTAGTAAATGTCTAATACGGGAAGTCCTACCGACCTGAAAAGTCATGAAAAGTCTTAAATGTCATGAAATTATACTCGACTCTGAAAAGTCATGAAATGTCATGAAAAATTACCGGTCTACCTGATTTTTTAAAGATCTTTGCGGCGCTCATTATCTTGGTCGATTTTTGTATTAATTGATCCAAAATAATTTAAAATTTTCACGGATTCACGACAATCTATGGTATTAGAAAAAAACGTAGTAAAAAGGAAAACTGATTCGTTATCTCAACCTATTAGTTTTTCTTTGTTATTCGTGTAAAGCGACTACATGATATTACTCAAAGTTCCTAAATGTATGTAATATTTTTCCAGATGTTGCCAAAATATATTTCTTTACAGCAAACTTGAAACTATGTCTCACATCTTTTACTACACATGGAATTGTACAGTTTGGTGACATTTATTTCGTATACTTTTTATTGGCATACAACGCACATCTGTTTGAAAGAGCAGAATTTAAGTATAAAAATTTAGAAAATTAGTCGCACCAAAGAATTATAAAGTATACTTTTATTCTAGGAAGTCATACTAAAAGTCGTGAAAAAATCCCTATTCCTTGCCTTAAAAATCCTTTAATATCATGAAATTATGATCTTGAAGTTTGCATCGTTGGAACGCAACGATAATGAATTCTTTTTAATTGTTCAAATTTTTTTTTTGCCGGTTCAGGCTGCGAAAATTATTCGCACGCTTTTCACACAGTCTTATTAGAGATTTACGAGCTCAAATTAAAAGAAAAAAATACTTTTTACAATAATGAAAATAAAGAAATGGAAAATTGAAGAAAAAAATCGTTGAATTCCAACTATGCAAACTTCAACGTCATATGAAATTTTAGCTCTGGTCAAAATTAGACACCCTGTAACAACGATACGTAAAAACGTTTGAGCGCCTTTCATATGCTAAATCAGCAAAAAACAAATGGCACGATTGAAAAGAATAAATTTTTGTTGTATTCCAACTATGCAAACTTCAACGTCATAATTGATGCTGAAATTCTGCATGCTTTTGAAGTTTGGAAGTGTGGAATGCAATGAAAATTCTTTTTTCATTTCTTCATGGATTTATCTCCACTATTGGTGCTACTTCTTTAGGTTTTGGCTCGTAAACCTCCATGGTGGTGAAATCTGCATCGTTGCAATGCAGCGAGAAATCCTTTATTTTTCCATTTCTTTATTTCTATCTAAAAAAACTATCCGTACTCTTTTTTTGCAGGTTTTAATTACGAATTCCTAATAAGGATCTCCAACAAATGGTGCAGTGATTTTTGTAGTCTAATTGTGCTGAAAAAAAAATTGGCCAATAGAAAGAAACATTTTCGTTGCATTTCAACGATGCAAACTTCAGTATTATAAATCTCCCGCGAGAATTCTAGAAATATCTGCGAGATTTTGGTTGTTAGGATGTGCCAGATAAAATTTGGAATCCTCAAATAATTTATCTTATTTATTTTGGTAGATTTTCGGTACAGATGTACCTCAACGATTTTTTGAGACAATGAGATATATGGAGTCTGCATCGTTGGAATGCAAGGAAAATTGTTTTTCGATTGATGAAATTTCTCTTGGTAGATTTTTTATAGGGAAATAGCTTTTTTAAGATCCAAAGATATTAGAGTTTACTTTGTTGCATATGCAATAAAGTTCTCGAAGGAAAGTTTTTGCACGAGCGAAGCATTACATTTTTCTGCATTGTTGCTAAAAAAATTAATCTGCATTGATCCGAAGATGGAACGGAATGAAAATCGTTTTTCCATTTCTTCAAGCATTCATCTCCCTTATTGGCAATATTTCTTGAGGACTCGGGCCGTACATCTCAAGTGAGAATTCTTAAAGGGTTAGTAGGGTTAGAGGTCTAGATCTGCCAGATGAAATTTGGGATATTTCTTGAAATTATCAAATTTTCTTTGGTAGATTTTAGGTACAAAAATATTCCAATGATCTCTTCAGATCATGAGATTCAAGTTTGCTTTGTTGAAATGCGGTGAAAATAATTGCTTTTTTTATTGTACCAAATTCGTTCGGTGGAATTTAGTTGAAAAAAAATGCCTCAGTCATTTTTTAAGACGATTATTCAGAGATATAAAATTCAAATTCGCGAAAACAAATAATTTCGCCCGAAGATAAAACACAAAATAGTGCTATGGGGTTAAAAATCTGTATGGGGCTATGAGAAATTATTTTATACTTATTAGTCCATTTTAAAAACGTGGTTCTTGTTTTTTAATGTTTTTTTTTTATTTAAATAATTATTTTCTGCTTTTTAGTCGTGTGTGTGTGAAATTTGGCAATCGATTTTAAACATCTTGATGAGATTATGTCAGAGACATTTGGCAAATTTAAGGTTTATGTCAGTTTTTCTTCACCTGATCATATCTGAACTTGAAAATTGTTATACCTACCTACCACTAATATATCAATCTGTATAATTGTTATTTTCCTGAAATATAAATTATTTATTTATTTTTTTTTTTCCTCTTTTTCTCTCTCCCTCTCTTCCACAATTAATTCTTCAATCTGTTGCAAAGTGTTAAATATTGTATATATTTTTAAAATATGTACAATATCTATTTGTATATTATATTATTTATATTATTATATGCTCTTTTGTATTTTATAAGAAATTATAATTTTTTATTTGAAGAAAATTTAATTCAAACATTTTTAAACATTAAAAAAATTTTAACCGATTTAATATTGCATTGTCATCCAGTTCTGAGCTATGTTCAAAGTTTCAAGTCTCTAGCTCATCCGAAAGTGAGTTTAAAATCGATTGCAAAATTTGTACCGAACAGACAGAGAAGAAAGTGAGTTGATAAAAAGAATATCCAACTATTGCACATTTCGGCTGCTCTGGTCTGAGATTTTATCTCTGGCAAGGCCTCCGTCCATAAATTTAGAAAAAAAACATTCAAATACAACATCGACATGACGATTCTGAAATCCGATTAAGTTTAAAAACTGCGGACCCACCGATCGTCAGCTTTTTCCAGAATTTAAATGTTTTCGTATCATAATTTTCGTCCGATCCTCCTCGTTTCATCATTTCGTAATTCACATTTCTAATCGCGATTCGTTGATTCAAAGCTACAGCTCGAAATTCTCCGACCCTACACTTTGAAACGATTTCCTTCGTGCTTAACACGTTTTTCAACTCGCGGCTGCCCTTTCGTTTTATTTCTTCGTCACTTGGCGCGCGTGTGCGTGTGTGTGTGTGTGATTTTTTTCTTGTCGTGTATCAATGACGCTCTAGAAGTTGGGGATACATGTAGGCGGATATGTACTCGGTACACGTGGCTTGTAAAACGCGGACATATATATATATATTAGATGAAGTAAAAAGTTCTGAGCGTTTTTTCGCTTTATTTCGACGATGAAATTAACATAGGATTATCCGATTTAGATCAAATATGCGCCGTTTTGTTTGGTAACTTTTGTCCATTTTGAAGGCAATTTCATAATTCCGCGATTGAAGAAGTCCTCGTCCCTATTGGTAAAAAACTTGACCAGTTCATTTTCACAAGCCTCACTTGAGGCCAGTTTTGTACCATCAAGCAAATGTTGCAAATGCTTGAAAAGGTGATAATCGCTTGGTGCCAGGTCTGGACTATACGGCGGGTGCGATAGAACCTCCCATCCAAGCTCGCGGAGCTTCTGATGTGTCGTTAAAGATGTGTGCTGCCTGGCGTTGTCTTGATGGAACACAACACCCTTCCTATAGGCCAATTCTGGCCGCTTCTGGTCGATCGCCTGCTTCAATCTGGTCAGTTGTTGACAGTAGAGGTCCGAATTGAGTGTTTGGCCCGATGGGAGCAGCTCATAGTGGATTATTCCCTTCCAATCCCACCAAACACACAGCAAAACCTTCTTGGTCGTTAATCCGGGCTTGACGATCGTTTGGGCCGGCTCACCGCGATTGGACCACAATCTTTTTCGGCTGTTGTTCTCGTATGTGACCCATTTTTCATCGCCAGTCACCATCCGCTTCAAAAATGGGTCGATTTCGTTACGTTTCAGCAAAAAATCGCAGGCATCAATTCGGTCCAAAAGGTTCTTTTGCGTCAATTCGTGTGGCACCCATACATCGAGCTTCTTCTTGAGACCAGCCTTATGCAAATGGTTCCAAACGGTTTTTTGGCTAATCTTCAGTTCCTGGGCAATGGAATAAGTGCTCACATGCCGGTCCGACTCGACGATTTCCATGATTTTATCGATATTTTCGAAGATTGGCCTACCAGAGCGTGTCTCATTTTCGACGTCCATATTACCAGAACGGAATCGTTGAAACCACCGCTTTGCTGTTGCATTCGATACTGTATTGGGTCCATAAACAGCACAAATTTTTTTGACCGCCTTCTCCGCCTTTTCACCTTGGTCGTAGTGGTACTGAAGAATGTATCGAATTTTCTCTTTTTTTACCCTCATTTTGGAACGCTGTAACACACAACTGGCTTCACCAAACACAAAACTGTCAAAGAACTTTTTTTGAAGCGTAATGTCACCTTTAAATCGCCGTATAGTGCGACCCGATGCGATATATACATCGTGAGATATGGCTCACTAAAGACATCAAGCGGAAAACGCTCAGAACTTTTTACTTCATCCAATATATCACGCACACTTGGAAAAAAATGGATGCGCGACGAGAGGAGACGTACGTAACCGATGTTTCCTGTATAGAGAAGTCTCTTGCATCAGCATCAACGCTGACTACACCTATACGTGTCTATTTATATACATATAGACGCACATATATTAATCCATCTGCCTATCTAGCTCTCTACATATAGAAATACCCACACACACGCAGCAGCCCAAATATGCTTATGAACGTTCAATATATACACACAGAAGATACTTTTGGCATACAAATATTCGTCTTTATTCTCGCCCTGTGCTTCGTTGTGTCAAATCCTACGTATTTTACTTCTCCGACCTCTGCCGTATCCGTTTTCTTTTATTAATCTTCAATCAAAATATTGCTTAAGAGTTGGAGAAAATGAAATAAAAAATTTGGCGCATTGAAAACACGTATGACAATAATAATAAGAACAACAGGGATCACGAATAATAATAAATCCAATGATTATTATAATAAATGTCAATAATAATAATATTCAATGAGGAAGTATACAAAAAGAACTAGAACTAGTAAATAATAACAGGGTGGCCACTGTCAGGTAAAACCTGGAAATGTCAGGGAATTTTTTAAGTGTCAGGGAAATCAGGGAAATGCCAGGGAATTAAATATCAGTCAGGGAAAATACGAAATATCAAATCGAGAAAAAAAAGTGTATGTATGTACATTACTCCAAAGAATTAAAGGAACAGGACCTTTCTTCCCTTTTTTTTCAGTGTTTTTTGAAGCGCTGTATCTCTGTGAAAAATGGTCCTATCGAAATGAAAAAAAAAAATCATTTTGAAGCTTTAAGTCTCTAGTTTTGAGATATTTTCGCAAACATTTTTTGTGAGCTACGGTTATCTCGCAATCATAAGAAATAGCGCGAGACAACAATTTTCAATTTTTTTTTTTTTTCAAGGTTCCACGGTCTCGGGAATTTTTTTTTTCAGTTGAACCAATGCATACGTCAGTTAGCTTGTTGATGCAGCTATAATTTCGTTTTTTGTCAGTCTCTCTACGTCAATTTTTAGCTGAGATATCCAACTTCAAATGAAAAAGCATCGTTTTTTCTTTGATCATCGGTATCTCGGCAACCAATAATCGCACAGGGAATTAAGGGGCAGTCTTGAAAACCTGAATACATTTCCTACAAGACCCTTTCATTGATTTTTGAGCAACAAGTTTTTTCTACCCTTAACATCAATTTGAAGAAAAGGACAAAAAAAAATACTTTTTCTGGGGTTTCAGTAAATCGACCACTACTTTACAAATATTCATGGAAAGACTAACGTTGCCAGATTTTTTTCAGCCTATTACCCCCAATAGCCCAGTAAATTTTCAAATTGATCCATTGAACCGTTTTTCCGGACCGATTGATCAAAGTTTTACAAAATAATTAAAGGAACAAGTGTATTGTTCCTAAACATCGTGTCATCATCAAAATGACAAGACGAGTTTTTTCCGACTTTTTTCACAACTTTGCATTATTTAATCGTTAAATTTGAGAAAAAGAAAATGCAAAAAAATTATTTTTGATTTTTTCTTTTTTTAATCTGTAAAATTTTTCAAGACGCAATACTGACTCATATTAAACACGATTCGCACTTTGCGTACCATAATTTCGCTCATCTTCAATTGCATTAATTAAAAATGGACACTCTCAATTTTTTTTTAAAGAAACCGAAAAAAAGAGAGACGAACTCGTAAAAAATGCGAAACAAGAATAAGCTCTTCTCAATGAAAAAATTACGGCGTTGAAGAAAGCAAAATAGTTCTTATATCATTTGATCCTTCCAAAGATATAATTTAATTTAAAAAATACCAAAGAATCCATAATAATAAACATATGCAATGTTCCTACCGTGTTACTTTTTTTTTTTCACAATTCTGAATGGTTTGTCAGGGAAATTTTCGAAAAAAATCAGGGAATTTTTTTCGTCCGATTTAGTGGCTACCCTGAATAAGAATGAGAATAGTGAATAATATATCAGTAAATATTTAATAATTAGTAAATAATATAAATAATGGCATGATAATAGTAAATAGTACAATAATATGAAGTTAAAGTTTGCTTTGCTGCAACGATTTTTTATTTCTTTATTTGTATACATATTGAAAGCCTTTTTTTTGCAAATTGAACTCGTGAATCTCTAATAATAAAACGTAAAATCGTTTGAGTGATTTGCACAGCCTAAATCAGTCAACAAAAAGTTTGAGCTATTTGGACGAATTAATTTTCGTTGCATTCCAACGATGCAAACTTTAACGTCATATAATAATAATAATGACTATTATGATTACTATGATTATTATTATTGCAAATCGAAGACAGATGGCCAAAAAATTGCCTAAAAGAGGAACTCCGGAATATTCAGAACGAAAACGAATCGAAATGGGAAAATTAAATGAAGACTGCGATGGAGGAAGTAAGAGAAGGAAGGGTAATGGAACTAATAAGAAATAATGGGAATAAAGGGGCGATTAGAGACATATTAAAAGAAGGAATGGAGAAAAAGAGGGGACCAGGACATACAGAGGGCACTGGGCAGGAATAGACGAATCCACATTCTGCAAATATTATAAGGATATAAAAGAAAAAATTGGGGAGGGAGGTTTTCTGGGAGGACAAAGACATTAGGGATGACATAAAGGAAGAGTGGGCAGAACTAAGATGTGGAAACGTAGAGAAGGCAGAGAAGAAAGGTTACAGCAACTGGACTTGCAGAGTATGTGGGAAAGGAAGAGAAGAACCTGGAACATATATGGAAGTGTGGAGAAGCAAGGGAAAGAATCAGCAATAAGTGCGTAGAAGGGGTTGACAATTGGAGAGGGGAAAAAGTAAGAGAAAGCCTAAAAGGCTGGTGGATAAAAACGCACAAGGGAAAAAATAACCAAAGAGCTGGGTGAATACACATAGGCATTCAGGAGACTCGACGCAGCAGACTGAAAACTATGAGAATTAGTTTATTTCGTATCTAAATTAGTAGTTTAGATACGAAATAAACTATACGAAATGTAATATAGGTATTATAATGTAAAAAAAATGTAACGAATACGAAATGTAAGCTGTAAATGTCATAGCGAGAGCAAGGCATGAGGAATAAATTTATCATATCTATCTACTTATTACTTATTGAAATAAGGAACTAGAAAAAAGAACTAGAACTAGTAAATAATAAAAATAATGAGAGTAAGTAATATAAATAATAAGATGATAATAGTAAACAACACAATAATAATAGAAATTATAATGATAATATCAATACACGGAGAGAATTAAATGTTAAAAATTACCGTGCAGTAACGGTAACCAGATGACAACCCTGAAACTTCGCTTATTATTACTGAGTAAAACACAGATTTTCACGAAAATAAAATAAAATTTCTTCTTCAGATATAAAATTTTACCAGATTTTCTAGTAAATTTTGATGTGCAACAAAATACGCAAAACTTAAATTTAAAAAATATATAATATCAGCGAAATTTTACTGTGCATTTTATTATTTTATGCCTTTCAAAAATGTCTATAAAAAAGTATCGTCTTTATAACAGTTATTTTAAGATTTATTATAAAATTTAATGAGTGTTATAGGAAAATGTATTGTGCTCTCGGTAAAAATTATCGTGCGCGCTACCCTTCTTGTATAGTAAAATTTTACCTACGTATTTGAAATTTTCTGTAACGTGAGTTAACAATAAAACTTGTCGCATACGAATTATTATGCTTTTCTCACTTGTCACCACATTGAAATATATCACGGTAATTTTTACCGTGAAATTCACGACAAAAATTACTTTTTAATTCTCTCCGTGTAGTAATGGTAAGTCATAATAGTCACTCTAAGGGCTTACATACACCTGAGACGGATAAAAGTAAGGTTACGTTTAAAAAAATTTTTTGTGTATAAAACTGAATTTTATTGAAGAACCATGATATACATTTTAAAGTATGACATTTTATCTACATTGTGTGAAAATTTGGTTAACAAATTTCAAACGGTAAAAAAGTTAGTCGTATTCCTGGCACGTGTTTTTGTTGACAGCGTTTCCGGTACCAGACGTGACTCTGCCATTTTTTGTCTAAAAAAAATATTTGTTTCTTAAAGTAGATAGATAAAACTAGTACTTATCGAGCCGGAATTTAAAATTTTAATTTTTTTGGGTCATGGCAGTCACTGGAATAAAACAGGCGATCTTTCGCCTCAAAATTGTTCAGTACTTATGATGAAAAAAAAAACGATGCTAGGTATCGAAAAAACGGCTTGATAAGTACTAGATTATTGTGTGAAGCATAACTGTTCAAAACTTGATCCCGATCGGTCCAGTAGTTGCGGAAATATTTCTGGTACCGATTTTGAAAACACTGTTTCGAGTAAACGCGTTTTAAGTTTTGAGTACACTTTACACTGAAATAACTGGTTTATTTTGAACTTACATGAAATCGTCGATTCCTGGGCCATATGACGGATCTTCCTTAGATATTGACGCTTCCATTAGATCTTTTTTTTTGCTGTGTCCACCTCATTCATAGTCAAACTCATAGTCATACAGATAACAAAGGCCGCGTCTACCTGCGCCTCAACCGTTAGTCGTTGCTCACCCGGTCAGTTACAAAACGCTATAACTTCGTCATTACTGCGAATTTCCTTATGAAATTTTCAGGGTAGACACTCAAAGGATAGTACTTTCGAATGAGCACCTTTTTGAAAAATCGATCTTTTTGACCTACCCAGGTGTATGTTAGCCTTTAATGACTGTTATCATTATTACTACTTGTTCTGATAAGGGAATATAAAAAAATAACTGGAATTAGTAAATAATCAGATTAATAGTAGTAAATAATAACAAGTAATAAATAAATCATAATAGTAAGAATAACAAGTAATAAATAAATAGCAATAATAAAATAAAATAATTGTAAATAAGGATAATATGTAAAAATTAACAATTTTAGTAAAAGCAAGAACAATAAGAATCGAAATTGAATAATTTATCTGCTTCTCTCTCTCTCTCTCTCTCTCTCTCTCTCTCTCACTCTCTCTCTCACTCTCTCTCTCACTCTCTCTCTCACTCTCTCTCACTCTCTCTCACTCTCTCTCTCACTCTCTCTCTCTCTCTCTCTCTCTCTCTCTCTCTCTCTCTCTCTCTCTCTCTCTCACTCTCTCTCTCACTCTCTCTCTCACTCTCTCTCTCACTCTCTCTCTCACTCTCTCTCACTCTCTCTCACTCTCTCTCTCACTCTCTCTCTCACTCTCTCTCTCACTCTCTCTCTCACTCTCTCTCTGTTTACCGATCGCGCCTGCGACGTTTTTTTTAAAATTCCCTTTCCGTCATTTTCCACGCGTGCACGAGTCTCGTCTTTTGCGTTCTTGGCAAACGAGCGCCTTGCGCGAACTTCGGAATATTCTATCATCGAGCGTAGTTTCAATAGTGGGGAGCGTCCTCGCCAAATTATCACAACGCCACGTGTGTCAGCGTTGCGTCGGAAAAAAAAGACGCGCAGACAAAAACTTTAACGATGAGAAATTGAACAATTGTTCTCTCAATGATAACACACAATTCTCAATTAGCCGTAATACATTGGTGGAATTGATATTCTTGCGAATCAGCTATTGGAGATGCTTCTTTCCAAAGAGATATCAATCATTGGCTGCAACGCTTAAGGCGGGCAACCACTTTAGACGCTTCAAAAAAATCAATTTCTTTTTAATTTCATAAATCGTTAGTAAAATGTCTTAAGTATACACCCTGAAAATTTCAAAACGATATTCGGATTTTTTCTAACGGTATGTATATAAATGATAAAGACTCTCCGCTCGACTCCCAAGCGCGCACAGGTATCAGCGAGCGCTTAGTTGGGTAGTTTGTTTGGGTTTGTTAGGGTTTTCATAACCCAAATAAATCCATACTCGACCGTTTGGCGATTACCTCCAAAACATCTCCATTCTGGGTCCAAAATAATCGAGGTAGGAAATTCAGCCCTACTCATGGTTATGAATGAACTACAAATCGTTGTTGGCAGGCAGAGCTACGAATATGCCGAGCAAATGGATCAGATGCGCGTGGCTCGGCAAAATAGAAAAAGTTTATTAGAGACAAAAGAAGCTTGAAAAGCTCGTAAAGAGGAAATGCAAGTTTCAAATGAGTTGCACGAGGAAGAGGAACGACTGCTGTATGGTGCTGGAATCGCTGATTAATCGGTAAGACACATTATCATTTGATTAAACACATTTGACTTTGAGTTTTTCGTTTGTGAAACTTTAAACGTGTTTTTCTCGAAACGACATTTTTTCAATTTGCGGGAATCATAACTCAAAAACTAATTGATGGAACATCTTCAAATTTGGAACACGTTTACATAATATAATTTATTAAACCATGAACCTAAATTTGGAGAGATTAGATTGTTTAAAACATATTTATTATTGCAAAATGTCGGGAAAAAAATGCTAAAAATCGATCATTGTTTTTCAAACACGTTCCAACATTCAATTCTCGATTTTTTTTTTTCAAAATTTAGGTTCATGTTCTTAAAAAACCTCTCAAGAATGTATAAAAATTTGTTGGACTATTTCAGATGCGAATTGCGAGCTGCACGATTCCCGCAAATTGATAACGACGATGAGGACATGCCAACGGACACAGCGGATTACACCTTAATTAATGCATGAAATAACTGGAAAAAGTTACCAGAGATGTATGAAAATATGAATAAATTATTGTCAGAGTTGCGGAAATTATCGTTTTTTTTTACAATAAAAAAAAATCCAAAAAATCATCTAATTTTCGATTTCCTAAAGTGGGTGCCCGCCTTCATGAATTTCATCTTTAGTATTGAAAAGAAAGAAAAAAGTCTGATACTACTTTTTTTTAAATTGAATTACCGTTGCAAATTTTTTTATAGTTACATTTTTTTGTTGCTGGTTTTCAATTTTTATGCCCTTATGATTGTCATAACGACGGAAACAACAACAATAATAATAGTCATTTTATTATTATTATTATTAAGAAAGGAAAAAAAAGACTCGGGCCTCGGATTTTTTTTTTCGTGTCTTGAAAAAAACGAATATTATTATTCACGAATTGGTAAAAGAAATTTGTAATATTTCCAATATCGAGAAGTTTTTATTCGCCTAAGTTGAACAATAAAAATTATTATCTTTTTTACCGTTATTCACAAAAGAATATCGCGTAAAATGGAAAAAGTTAAGTTCATTAAATGAATTACGTATTTATTACAATTACTCGTGTCCCCCCCCCCCCCCCGACCGCTCTTCCCTAGCGGTTTTTTTATCGGTGGTGCTCGTCTCGGTCGGTAATAATTGTTGAGTGGTCGGTAACTGGGTCGTTGGTCTCGATGCTTCTTGTGATTATTCGGTCTTCGGTCCTCATTTCGGAGTTCATCGTCGTCGTTTATTCGCAGTGTCCCGTTTGCGATTAGATGACCCGAGCGCGAGTTACGAACAACGCGCGCTCTTTTCTTTCTCTCTCCCTCCTCCCTTGTGCTCATCCGTCTCTCTCTCTCTCTCTCTTACGCACACTCGGGCGCCACGTGCTGGCAATTTCCTCTCAGCATCTTAATCTTGTTGTAAACTAACGTTTATCCTTACTTAAGGCAGAAAACGAGCCTACATTAATGATGAAAACTAAGTCAATTATAAGTAAAATAGTAACAATTATTTTTTCAAGATGGCGATTATGATGTTTATGACAATACCGATAATAATCACTTGAATGAACAATGATAAGAATGATGATAACAGGCGACCTTAACCCTCAATCCGTGAAGGTATTTGAGGCACCTTAATCCCGTGAACCTGGGTCACTACCAAATCAGCAATTGTTAATGAAAAAATCTGAGAAAATTCATGGTCAATCTTTAGGCCGTACTTGTCAAGGGAAAATAGGGTTTTTTTTTCTTATTTTTAATTTTTTTTTTTTTCAAATTAAATAGCAACCTGCGAAGAAAATGATTTGGGCAGGACGAAAATGACCCAGGTTCACGGATTGAGGGTTAAAAGTCATGAAAAGTCTTAAATGTCATGAAATTACACTCGACCCGGAAAAAGTCATGAAAAATCACCAGTCTACCTGATTTTTTAAAGATCTCTGCAGCGCTCATTATCATAGCCGACTTTTGTATTAATTTATCCAAAATAATGTCAAATTTTCGCGGGTTTGCGACGATTTACGGTATTAGAAAAAAAGGTAGTAGAAAAAAAATGATTCGTTATCTCAGCATGTTAGTTTTTCTTTGTTATTCGCGTGAAACGATGTTTGTCTCGTATTTTTGACTAGACATGGATTTGTACAATTTAGTGACATTTCGTTTATTTAGTATACTTTTTATTGGCATACAACACACATTTGTTTCAAAGAGCAGAATATAAATATAAAAATTTAGAAAATTAGTCGCACTAAATAATTATAAAGTATACTTTTATAGCAGGAAATCATACTAAAAGTCATGAAAATAATCCCTATTCCTTGCCTTAAAAATTCATGTCATGAAATTTCCGTTCTGGTCAAAATTCGACACCCTGGATAATTATTTAAAAAATTACGTTGATACTGATAGTGATAACAATAATAATAGTAACAACGGCGATAATCGTTGAAAGAACGTATAATAACAACAATAATAATAATTATTATTATTATTAAAAATATAGCGGATGATCAAAATAATGATGATGATTATGAATGGTCTTGAAGTTTGCATCGTTGGAATGCAACGAAAATTCTTTTTCGTATTTTTATTTCCTCGTTTAAATTATTGTACAAATAATTCTTTTTTGCAGATAAAAATTATAGATCTCTAAATAAGCGATTTAAAAAATCATTCATGGATTTTCGTAACGAAAAGTGGCCGCGAGAAATTCGAGCAATTGTAAAATGATTTCGTTGCATTCCAACGTTGCAAACTTCAGTCTCATGATTATGATTAGGATGAAAAAGTAGTAGTAGTTCCTTGTATACTCTTTTAAGGGTGTTAACATTAGTGCCCTCCCCTTCACGTTTACGTACGCGTTTACATCGGTTTTCATATTATTCACATCGGTTCTCCTATTATCTTACATCTTAATATTCTAGTTTCTCGAATTTCCTAATGTAGTCCTAATTTTGCCGATTACTTTTTCATTTGCGCCTCTATTTTACAATCCATTTCCAACCCCCCTGCCCCTTTTTCAACCATTGTTCCAATTTTTTTTACTATCTCTTTATTGAATTTTCCCTTAACTTTTGTAAATGTGCAATGTTGGAACACTCGCAAATGTGTCTCAAATTTTCATTTGAGACATATTTTTCGATGCTTTCCAACGATGCAAAACTTCAACGTCATGAAGATTACCGTTTATTTCTTCGTACAACTTGCTTCGGAAAAGATCGTCATTGCGAGAAAAACGTGTCAATCAGCCACGGTTGGGGACCAGATATCTTCGTTGAGGACATAGCAAAACAGCTGAGAGATGGAATTTTTTTTTACCTCCCACGTGCATGTTTGCATCTCGTTGCAGCTGGCTCTCGTACCCAATCGGGAATGGACGGCCGGTTCGGTCAAATTCATCTTCCGGGAACGCGGGTCAATGCGCCTCAGTCGTTTCTAGAGAATTTTCGGGTCTTACGTTAAACTGCGCTTGCGGTTACGCAAATTTAATCGCCCGTGCGGTAATTGAGTTGTGATGACAATGGAATGTAACAAATGGCCGGATATTTGTTTGAGAGAAGAAATAAGAGGAATATCGAACAGAGAGCCATCGAAATGGGAAAAAGACGTTATGACGGTATCAAAGGAATTAGAAATAGAGGAAATAACAGAGATGATAAAACAGGGAAAAGAAATAACAATAATAGAGAATCTGATAGACAAGGGGTTAAAAAACTTAAAAAGAAAGACCATAGAGAGAGAGAGAGAGAGAGAGAGAGAGAGAGAGAGAGAGAGAGAGAGAGAAAGAACAGATACAAAAATCGACGTGCGAATAATAGCTTATAGAAAGCGTTAATGGAGAACGACAGAGCACCATGGAATTATTGGACGGTAAAAGACATTAAGGCCTTAGGCCACTCTAGGATTTTCCAAAAATCGATTATTTTTTTTTTGTTAAAAATATACCTTAGTACCTATAAAATTATATTCCAAAAGATTATGGATGAGAAAAATCTCGAAGTAATCGATTTTCGAATTCTAGCGCAACCTCCCTTGATTCATGTCGTGACTTTCTACTAACTTTAAACGCGTTTATCTCAAAACTACATTTTTCAAGTCGGCCGGACTCATAACTCAAACAAACTTCAACCGATTCACTTGAAATTTTAACTGTATATTTAGAATTATATTTTCTGAGGCACTACGTAGGATTTTAAAAATCATATCGCATAGTTCCTTTTTTATAAACAATTTTCTGACGATTTTCTCATTGGATTTTATACTTTTTGCTTTAGAAATGCGCCATTTTGACAAAAAACAATATATCAAAAAAATCTTACGTACTTCTATAGCTATTCTTATATATAATCGAAAAAGCTTTAGTATCTCATCATAACTCAAAAATTATAGGAGCTGTTGGTCCAGCCGTTGACGTTCCAGAAATAAAGGCGTCATCGGAAAAAATGCTGCACAGTCGCCATTTTGACATGCATCGTTGTGAAAAAATAATTTTTTATAGTCAATTACGTGTACAATAAAACCCATATTTTATAATTCCGATTTTTTTTATGGTTTAGCTGGAAAAAAAATCACCAAATATGCCCTTTTTTTGGCCTCTGGAGTAGCCTAAGGCCTTAAATGCCGAGGCTCTTAAATGTTAAGTTCACAAACAAAGAGTTAAATTTATCCGTGAAATTATGCCATCATAGGCTGATAAAACTTGAAAGAAAAGTTTTTGGTTTCACGTTATCGTCGAGACAAGCAGCCATTTGTTACCTAAATTGCTTATATCATACATTATTGATATTAAAATTTCAACTGTATATTTGGAATTACATTTTCTGAGGCACTACGTAGGATTTTTTAAATCATATCGCATAGTTCCTTTTTTATAAACAATTTTCTGACGATTTTCTCATGGCATTTTATACTTTTTGTTTTAGAAATGCGCCATTTGGACAAAAAACAATATATCAAAAAAATCTTACGTACTTCTATAGCTATTCTTATATATAATCGAAAAACTTTGGTGTCTCATCATAACTCAAAAATTATAGGAGCTCTTGGTCCAGCCGTTGACCTTCACAACGGTGCATTTTGACATGCACCGTTGTGAAAAAATAATTTTGTATAGTCAATTACGTGTATAATAAAACCCCTATTTTCTAATTTCGAATTATTTTATGGTTTCGCTGAAAAAAAAAAATCACAAAATATGCCCTTTGCTTGGTCTCCCTACTTAGATCATAGTTTTAGTCAATCTACCTACCCAACCATTCCCTAATTGGGACCCGGTCCGGCTCTTTTACGGAAAACCCTTCAATGGATTCCACAAATAATGCCTCGAAGGCGCCGAATTGTATTAGGGGGATGCCCTGCCAATTTGCCGCACGGGCAGCTCTTGATATACTCAGAACGACACGAAAATTTGTGTCGCATTGGTGACTAGAACGATTACGCGAAACCTCATTTATCAGCAAATTCGCGCCTTCGGCTAGAATTTTTTTTTTCCCGTCTTTTCATCTAGTTTTTTTTTTTTTCTCACTTACAATGAGTCACACCGTTGCGGTGCTTATTATGCACTCTCTCGGGGGACACAGTGCAGAAACCAGGTCGTCCCTGTATCGCAATATCCGTCTGTGCAAACCTTCCCTCCCCCTCCTACTCCCTTCTTCCCCTCCCCCGCCCGCATGCTCGTTCGCCCCGTCGACCTGTGTACTTTGCACATGTATATCTATGCATCTTTATTCATGTTGCAAGTACCGGTACAATAATAACAACAGCCACGACGACGCCTCGTAGTCGATACTCGCGTTGTTACGATATATTATTCCTCAGTCGTGCTTGAGCCTCGCCAGGGGTCTGTCCATTTTCTTTCTCCTTACTTTCCTTCCTTTCCTTTCTTCAATGTGTGTGTGTGTGTGTGCGTGCGTTTGTGTGTATACATGTACAGGGTGGTCGAAAAAGAAAATTTAGATGCCTCGTGTGCAATGATTTTGAAGTTTGCAACGAAAGTTCTTTTTTTATATATTTTTTTTTATCTCATTTCTATTATTCGACAAAATTTTAATTTTTTTGGCAGGTTTGAATTCTGGAGATTTGAATAAGCGACTTAAAAAATGAGGGATTTTTGTGTAACGAAGATTTGTGCAAAGAAATTGATGACGTTGAAGCTTGCATCGTTGGAGTGCAATGAAAATTATTTTTTAATTGCTCAATTTATTTTTTAGGCGACTTGGTGAAAATCGCTCAAACGTTTTTACGTATTCTAATTAGAAATGTACGGCGTGAATTTGCAAAATAAATAACTTTGGACAATGATAAAAGTAGAAAAATAATTGTTCCATTCCAACGATGCAAACTTGAGAACGTCATAGAAATTCGAGAAATGCTGTTGAAGTTTGCATCCTTTGAATGCAACGAAAATTCGTCTTTATTTTTTCATTTCTTTATTCTCATTACTTTCTAAACTATTTGTTGCCGGTTTAGGTTATGGATCCCTAGTAATGATCATTAAAAAATGTTAGTGTTCTTTGTAGGTTAAATGTGCCAAAAAATAAATAGGAAAAAAAAAAATTTCATTGCACTCGAACGATGCAAGCTTAAATCTCATTCGTATCAATTCAACTTATCCGAATTATCCACCGTGTCGGTTCTACGATCTTTTTTTTTTACTTTTCGATGAAAATAAGTAATTTTTCTCTGCTCTGTTTGTTTGGGTTTTATCGGGATATTTTTTTTTGTTGTGTTATCGTTACGAAGTCCACTGTTGAACGATAAATAAATGACCAACCGAGCACTAACGCCTTAGATTTTTATAAAAAAAAAAAAATAGGTTTAAAAAGATCAGTCACGAAAGTTCAGATGATTGAAAAAAAAAAACATACTTATACCAGTCTAAACGCCTTCCAATTGCTTCTAAAAACTTCTAAGAAAAAATTACATGCACAAGGAGGAGAAAAACTCAAAAAAGAAAGAAAAAATAATGCTTTCTTTCTTGAAAAGTAAAAAATATCGTGAAACGTGCACGGGGATGGCGTTGAAGTTCGCATCGCCGGAATGGCAACGAAAATGAATAATTTTTAATTGTTTAATTTTTTTTTTGTATGTAAATATCACTCGAACGTTTTTACGTAATGTTATTGGAAATTTGCGACGTCGATTTGAAAAAATATAGGCTTTGGATGAGCATCGAAACGAAGAGATGAAAAATAAGCAAAGAAAAAAATCGTTGCATTCCAACGATGCAAACTGCAACGTCATGCACGAGGGTGATTCGGATAAGTATTGGTGGGAGGCATCTAGATATTCCTTTTCATGGTGTCTACCAACCTGTAAAGTCGTGAAAAGTTTTGAATGTCATGAAATTACACTCGACCCTGAAAAAGTCATGAAACGTCATGAAAAATTACCAGTCTACTTGATTTTTTAAAGATCTCTGCAGCGCTCATCAGGGCCGATTTTTGTATTTATCCAAAATAATTTCAAATTTTCGCGGGTTTGCGACAATCTACGGTATTAGCAAAAAAAAAGGTAGTAGAAAAGAAATGATTCGTTATTTCAACATATTAGTTTTTCTTTTTTATTCGTGTAAAGCGACTAGATGATATTACTCAAAGTTCCTAAATGTCTATTTTTCCAGATGTTCCCAAAATATATTTCTTCACAGCAAACTTGAAAAGACGTTTGTCTAACATTTTTTACTAGACATGGATTTGTACAATTTAGTGACATTTCGTTTATTTCGTGTACTTTTTATTGGCATACGACACACATCTGTTTCGAAGAACAGAATATAAATATAAAAAAATGTAGAAAATTAGTCGCACTAAAGAATTATAAAGTATACTTTTATACCAGAAAGTCATACTAAAAGTCATGAAAAAAAAAAATCCCTATTCCTTGTCTCAAAAATCCTTAAATATCATGAAATTTCAGTTCTGTACAAAATTACACATCCTGCTTTTGAACTTTTGGGCCCACCCTGTATATGCCGGATAGTGGCCCGTCACGCGGACGAATCCCTCGCCTTCTGGACGTGTCCTTTACCCTACCACCACTTTTGCAGCAGGTAATAGAAAACAGGCCCCTTTTCCCGAAGACCCAACTTGCACGAAAGAAACACACGCGCGCGCTGGCATCGTAGGTAGAGAATTATTCCACGTTGTGCATTGCAACGAAACTGACGAGTCACGATTTTCCAATGTCTCGTGCACTTTGAAAACCCTCGCTCGTCTCGTCTCTTAGGCATCGGATCTTCGGTCCGAGAAAATTACCCGACTAAAAAAAAAAGAAACGAGCGAAAAAAAAAAACAAACACGTTTCGAGTGGAATATTACAGGGATTTTGGGCGTTTCCTTGCCTACTGCACAATTCGCTGGGTCTTGTCTGGGTGTTCGGGCAGTTTCGACTTTACGAAACTTCGTCTGCGTCTCGTGGACTTTTTTTGTTTGTTTTTCTTCATTCGATCTTCATTATTTATTGTCTATTCGTACAAAACAGTTCCGTGACTGACTGAATGACTGGCTGACATATACGAGGTGTGTAAGTTAAGTAATGAACTCGCTTAGTCATTTGACTAGCGATTGGAATTCAAACACATTTGACTTTGAGTTTTTCGTTTGTGAAACTTTGAACGTGTTTTTCTCGAAAGGACAATTTTTTTCTTCAATTTGCGGGAATTATAACTCAAAAACTAATCGATGGATCATCTTCAAATTTGAAACACGTTTACATAATATAATTTATTAAAACATGAACCTTAAGTTGGAAAGATTAGATTGTTTAAAAGATATTTATTATTGCAAAATGCCCGGGGAAAAAATGCTAAAAATCGATAATTTTTTTTTTCTCAAACACGTTCCGACATTCGATTCTCGATTTTTTTTTTCAAAATTTAGGGTCATGTTCTTAAAAAACATCTCAAGAATGTATAAAAATTTGTTGGACTATTTTAGATGCGAATTGCGAGCTGCACAATTCCCGCAAATCGACAACGACGATGAGGACACGCCAAGGAACACAGCGGATTACACCTTAATTAATGCATGAAATAAATTGAAAAAATTACCAGAGATGTATGAAAATATGAAGAAATTATTGTCAGAGTTGCGGAAATTTCCGTTTTTTTGTCACAGTAAAAAAAAATCCAAAAAATTATCTAATTTTCGGTCTCCTAAAGTGGTTGCCCGCCTTAACCGCTGAACATAGAAACGTGAAATTTGGAAGATGTGTTCCTTGGAAGGTGTAGAGGTGCACTAAGAAAGCATTTTTCGTAAATCAAATTCTAAGGGGGTGAAATGTGTTATGAAATGTCTATGGAAAATTGCCGTCCTTGCGTGTATCAACTTGCAACTTGGTATAAATATTCTTCAAACCAGATAATAGAACGCATATTTTAGGATTTTTTGAAACAACCTCTACTTCCGGGTGAAACGGAGTGTTGAAGTTTGTATGGGAAAATCGAATTCCTTGTATCTCGAAGAAATTCGGCAGATATGTTACTCAAAGATGGGCTTGAAGTTTGCATCGTTGGAATGCAACGATTTTTCTTTAATCCTCATTCTTATTATTAATAAAAGTCTTATTTTGCAGCCGTGGGTTGTAGATCGCTAAATCGGTCGAGGACTCATTCGGGACACTATTAAGGCCTTAGGCCACTCTAGGATTTTCCAAAAATCCACTTTTTTTTTGTTAAAAAGGTACCTTATTACCTATAAAATTATATTCCAAAAGATTATGGGTGTGAAAAATTCTAAGTACTCGATTTTCGAATTCTAGCGCACCCCCTCTTGACTCATGCCGTAATCTTCTACTAACTTTAAACGCGTTTATCTCAAAACTACATTTTTCAAGTCGGCCGGACTCATGACTCAAACAAATTTCAACCGATTCACTTGAACTTTTAACTCTGTATATTTAGAATTACATTTTCTGAGGCACTACGTAGGATTTTTTAAAAATTATATTGCATAGTTTCTTTTTTATAAACAATTTTTTGACGTTTTTCTCATGGCGTTTTATACTTTTTGTTTTAGAAATGCGTCATTTTGACAAAACACAATATATCAAAAAAATCCTCCGTACTTCTATAGCTATTCTTATATATAATCGAAAAAAACTTTAGTGTCTCATCATAACTCAAAAATTATAGGAGCTGTTGTTCCGTCAAAATGCTGCACAGTCGCCATTTTGACACGTACCGCTGTGAAAAAATAATTTTGTATAGTCAATTACGTGTATAATAAAACCCTGATTTTGTAATTTCGATTTATTTTATGCTTTTGCTGAAAAAAAAAAATCACAAAATATGCCCTTTTTTCACCTCTAGAGTGGCCTAAGGCCTTAAGTGATTATCTGCAAAATTTCAAAAAGATTCACCGTTGTGTATTCGAGATATTGACAATAAAAGATTGCACGGTTTTACACGTCGGGAGCAGTGGAAAATTTCACATTTCACGCAATAACTTCGAAACTTTTTTACAGATTTTTTAAATTTTATTCTCAATTACAGAGTATTATATGACGAAGAGGGTAAAAAAAAATCATGAATTTTGACCGTCTAGATTCAGAGATATAGCGATTTAAATTAAGCAACGTCTAGCGACGCTAGCGCCACGAAGCGGCTGGAGCAAACTAGAGCTAGGACTACAGTAGTGCTGTGCATATCCGTATACGAAGAGTATTTCCGTATTAGTAGCCGGAATGGATAGTCTGATACAAAAGTGAGGGTTAGGTAAACATATTAGGCGTTTTCATCATTATAAGTTTTTACATCCCGATAAAATGTACAACCTATATTATAAGGGTATCTTGCAATATTTCGAAGCTTTCATCGATTGAGCGGAGAATAATCTTTTCAACGTGACTGTGGTGGGACTAGTACCTTAAATAATAAAAATAATATAAAAAAAAATAATAATATCTCGCAAATGGTTCACTTTTGCATGAAGCATTACTGGGTTATGTGATAGCGGAACACATGTCCTACAACCCCTTCACGGGATCGTGACCAGTAACCGGTAGCCTTGTATATATATATATATATATATATAATATATTTATTAAAATTAGTGCACGCATCGTGAAAAGCGGGTCATATATATTTCGCGATGCAAGAGACCTCGTTCTCACTCTTCACATCTTTTATTCCCTCATTTTCTCTCTCTCTCTCTCCCTCTCTATCTCTATCTCTATCTCTATCTAGCTATCTATCTTTATCCCTCTTTCTTTTTTTTCCTTTCGGCGTCGTTTCCGCTCTCAGCTAATTTTCCCTCGATTCTCTCTCGACTTTTCTCTTACCTATCTCCCCCTCCCCATCTCTCGTCTTTTCTTGGCCCGCGGTGCTACGAGATCGCTTCGTTCGGTTCTCCTCCGGATTGCCTCGTTCTTACCTTCTCCATGCAGCGGCACGCTTATCCTCACACGCGTTGAACCGCGCACGAGGATTTTGTACAACGCGAATGCCGGAGATTGTTTACACGCCGCGGAAAGCTACAGCTAACGAAAGGCTATAAATTTTTGCCTCGCCTCGCGCGCGCAATGTGTTTGCCGTTTCTTGCGGTACATTGGCAAAGTAGCACCGGTAGCGACGAAGCCGACGACGCCAGAGTACAAATCTCAACGCCGCGAAAATAATCTCTTGGGTGTAATCGGCGCAGAGCCTTAGATTCGAGAAATAGAGCGCGGCGAGATAAACGTACAAAGAGAAAGAAAAGAAGAGGATGAAGGAGACAGAAGCGAAGAGTCGGGCGTGAGAGTGAGATGGGAGAGGGTGCGAGAGAGAGAAAGAACAACAACATTGTGCAATGTGGAACACCCGGTTTCGTGGCCTACGGAATATAAAGCTCATCTTGGCAATCTCGCGTTGTACTTTATCGTGTGACGTTGAAATTTGCATCGTTGGAAGAGAACGATTTTTTTTGTCATTTTTAGCATTGAAAATGCTTTTAAAGATGTGTATAGGAGGTCTGATTTAGCGAGATGTCACGCTACTCACACTCCGCTGCCGCTGTGTGTAGTGGGGGGGGGGGGGGGGGGGCTGCGATATGCTGAATGCCTGGGATTGGTTGAAAAATGCCGCATTACATGTAGAGTGATTTATGGTTACAAATTGTAAGTTTCAATTTTTATGTGCACATTACAATGTCATCAGGATGATAATTGTATTTACAGTTCGAGAGACAGAGAGAGAGAGAGAGTTGGAGAGTAGTTGGAGAGTTGAAGAGTGCTTGGAGAGTAGTTGGAGAGTTGGAGATTAGTTGGAGAGTAGTTGGAGAGTAGTTGGAGAGTTGGAGAGTAGTTGGAGATTTGGAGAATAGTTGTAGAGTAGTTGGAAAGTTGGTGAGTACTTGGAGAGTTGGATAGTTGGAGAGTTGAAGAGAGATGTAAAGTAGTTGGAGAGTTGGAGAGTAATTGGAGAGTTGGACGGTTGGAGAGTTGGAGAGAGAGAGCAACTCATACTATTTGCCTGTGCCTTTTTCTTATCACCAGAAAAGTCTGATTTCATTTTCAATGCCATGAAATTGTTACACTTTGTGTAATAATTGTAAATTTTTATTACCTTTTAAATATTTTTTATTATTAACGTTGGAATAACACACTATTTTTCGGCACCCTTTAACGGTATACATGGGTCGTTGGTCGTGGTATATTTAACAACCTTAAATGTTACCTTGATATGTTTCAATGTTTTTTTCAATGTTTCCTTGATATAAATAAAGCGAATTCAGTTCAATTAAAAGTTTCACTCAAATGTTAGTCATTAGAATTGTTTTCGATTTTTCAAATCCACGATTGAAAAATTCGCAGTAGAGAGCATTGCGCATAACTTTAAAGGCTCGATGCATCGAAAACACGGCTCAAGATATGAAAAATGGTGAACGAAATTTCTTTTTGAAAGAATCTGTCCAACGACACTCCACTCGAGTGGGCGAAAAAAAACAATAAACTGGTAAGCGTTCCAACGTTGCAAATTTGTTCATGAAAATGTCGAGATTTTCGTGAAAATTATCAGGATATCTTGTATCTTTGTACAGACGTTAAAGCACAATGCACAAGCTTGCAGCGTTGGAACGCAATGAAGATTTCTTTTTGTTTATTTTTCGCAGTTTCCTATTTTTTTTAGTGAAATAGTCTCGAACTTTACTCAAATGATTAAAAAAAAATTCCATCCGAGATCTACGATCCAAGTGTGAAAAAAAAAACTTTCGATAGGGGTTTGCAATGAAGAAATTTTAAAAAATTACGTAGAACTTTCGTTGTGTAGCAACGAGGCAATCGTCGATACCACGAAGTTTTATTATTTTTTTTTTTGCAAACATAATCGTAATCCCGGTCCAAATATAACAATCATCGACTCGCAAATACAATTATTATACTTATTTGAAAGAATACAAAAAAAAAAAATACAATGAAACCCATTTAAAAAATGGTGCATGTCTGTTTTCGTACATGCAATTATTCCGGTCAAAATTGAGCGGGGAAATGTTTGTATTGATGAAAAAAAGTGAATGTTTCAGCGTGTCCGAGCTGAAGGCAGCGATCGAGAAAAGATGCGGAGTATTGCCGGCGCATCAGGTGTTGCTGATGAGCGGTGGCGAGAGCCTCGAGCCGAACCTACGAGTTTGCGCGTACTCGGCCGGAACCGACACGAATCCCATCTATTTGTTCAGCAAGGCCGCCATCGAGAGTCACGTACCACCCACACCTCACACCGACTACAGCTTCGGTGAGTGTTTTTTCTCGTCCCTCCCGCCCCTCTCTCTTCCTTTTTATATTTTTTTAATTTTGTTTTCTTGGTAAATACTTGTCATAGATCTACGTTCACACGCACACGTATATGTTAGCACTTCTTTTTTTCACTACACGTATTATAGTGTATGTACTTTTACATATGCCAGAGAAACCCCAAACGCGCACATGTGTGTGTGTGTGTGTGTGTGGAAAAGATAGAATTGTTTATTTACTTATATTTTGATTATTTGAATTTTTTGAATTTTTTAAAATTAAAAATGTCGATTTTTTACTTTGTACTTATATGTATTGGGAGTACAAATTAATTCGGTCCGTTTCCAAGAGATGGCTCTGGCTGTTATGAATGTTTCATAGTGACAGCTGATTTCGGTGGTTTCAGAGAGGTTAGACATCTGTCAATAACATTCAGTTCATATCGCTTTGAGTTCCATTAAAAATCTTCTTTTTTACTGTGTTGAATATGTCAAATTTTGTGTTCGCTAAGCAGCATTTGCGGGAAGTTTTACTTTTCTGCTTTAATTGGAAGAAAAGTGCAGCTGAAGCGCATCGAATGCTTGTTGAAGTTTATGGTGATGATGCTCCAACTGATAAATCATGTAGGGAATGGTTTCGACGCTTTAAGAACGGTGATTTCAGCATTGAAGACAAGCCTCGCCCTGGAAAGCCAAATGAGCCAATGAGTTGCTACAACCTGGCGATTCCATTACAGGCGATCAGTATAGACTACAATTGATTCGTTTGAGCCGTGCATTACGAGAAAAACGGCCGGAATACGAGCAAAGACATGACAAAATTATTCTTCTGCATGACAACGCTCGGCCTCATGTCGCAAAAGTCGTAAACAAAATATTTGGAAACGCTCAAATGGGATATTTTACCGCACCCGCTGTATTCTCCGGACATTGCTCCTTCTGATTACTGGTTGTTCCGGCGGATGCAGCAGGATTTAGCAGGTCACCGGTTCACTTCTTTCGCAGAAATAAAAAATTGGCTCAAAACTTGGATCGCCTCAAAAGACGAGACTTTTTTTCGAGATGGAATTCGAAAATTGCCTGAGAGGTGGGAAAAAGTAGTAGCCAGCGATGGACAATACTTTGATTAATCTATTCATACACGGAGAGAATTAAATGTTAAAAATTACCGTGCAGTAACGGTAACCAGTTGACAGCCCTGAAACTTCGCTTATTATTACTGGGTAAAACACAGATTTTCACGAAAATAAAATAAAATTTCTTCTTCAGATAGAAAATTTTACCAGATTTTTTAGAAAATTTTGATGTGTAACAGAATACGCAAAACTTAAATTTAAAAAATATATAATATCAGCGAAATTTTACTGTGCATTTTATTATTTTATGCCTTTCAAAAATGGCTATAAAAAAGTATCGTCTTTATAACAGTTATTTTAAGATTTATTATAAAATTTAATGAGTGTTATAGGAAAATGTATTGTGCTCTCGGTAAAAATTATCATGCGCGCTACCCTTCTTGTTTAGTAAAATTTTAGCTACGTATTTGAAATTTTCTGTAACGTGAGTTAAAAAAAAACTTGTCGCATACGAATTATTATGCTTTTCTCACTTGTCACCACATTGAAATATATCACGGTAATTTTTACCGTGAAATTCACGACAAAAATTACTTTTTAATTCTCTCCGTGTACCTTTTATTTTGAAATAAAGGGATTTTTTACCACAAAAAAACAGACCGAATTAATTTGTACTCCCAATATATATATATATATATATATATATATATACACAAACGTTTTTCTTAATAAAATGAAAACAAAAAATCGAAACGATTTTTATACTCTGTAGTCAGAGCATCCATTTTCTTCGTCTTTCTTGAATACACTTTTCGGATGATTGTTAATGGGAAAAACATTATAAAATTGTTGTGGATGACAAAATAATTGCGCATCTTTATTTCCATTTCGTTTTGACACTTTACGAGCATATTTATTATTCTTAAAAAAAAAACACGGGGTACTTGACATGAAAAAAGGAGAGAGAAAACGCTACGAATAGTTTTTGTTCGGTATGAGAGATTGAAAAGGATCGTTGTCTGCTCGTGCACAGCTGATACAACGTTGCCAGACTGTACGACGCCAAACAGAACGGCGATGTATACATTGAATTTTTTTTATCTCCCCCCCCCCCCCCCCCTGTTTCTTATCTTTTTTTTCGCGCGCGCGTGTGCACGTGGAATCGGAACGATCTTCGTCGCTCACTCGAGTCTCGTAATCGAAGCGCGTGGCCGCCGCAACACGCAGAAATCTATGAGTTCTCCCTCTCTCTTGCCCTCCCTTGCCCTCTCTCTCCCTCCCTCCCTCTCTCCCTCCCTCCCTCCCTCCCTCCCTCCCTCCCTCCCTCCCTCCCTCCCCCTCCCCCTCTCTCTCTCTCTCTCGCTAGTCCTCTCCCGCCCGCTCTCCCTTTGACACTATCGTTAGGCGTGCCGATTGTGCAACTAGCGACACTACTCTTCGCGTCGTCGTTTTCCCTTCTTCCCTCCATCGTGAACTTTGTACGCAATTTGAAATAGCGCGCGCGCGTGTGTGTGTGTGTGTGTGTGTGCTACGAAGAAAAAAGAAAACATACGGCGCGCACGCTGTCATAGTTTTACTTATGAAAATGTAGAAATAACAGTACTCTTAAGGAGGTACGATCATGGAGCTGAATCCAACTTTAGAGGCCTGAAATTTTTATACGATGCTGAAGAATATGTTATGCGCCCCTTGGAAAAAATTGAGCTATATTGACCATTTAGTTTTTTCTTAATAAAATTGCAAAGTCGAGCACTTTGAGCTAGTGAAGCACGTCGTCTTATGTCGACGGTCGATCGGAAGTGCGTTGATCACGGTTTTGCTGCTCACGTATCCAACTAAGGTCGTTGGAAAACTGAAATATGATAAATTAGACATAATAGATATTGTAAGAAATCGAAAATTCGAACTTCACCGTGTAGTTCAAGCACTACATTATAAAACGGTTTCAACTTCCGGTTGAATATTATCATAATGACGAAATAGTACCCATAGACTTGACAACGTCGGGCGTAACAGCTGATTCGTTTGGCGAGCATAACCTAGCTCTGTAGCGAGATTCTGTAACTCGTTAGCGACAGTTTTCGTTGTCGCCTGGCTAGCGACAGCCAATCGCATGCACGATCAGAAGAAAGGGAGCCTCTTATTTGCTGTCGCTAGCTAACGATAACGAAAACGGTCGCCACCGTGTTACAGAATCTCGCTACTGCTTGGAAATCGTTGTGAAGACTCCGGAGTCGTTGATGATCTAATTTTTCAATTTTCATTAGTAAACATGCAATAAATAAAATATTTACCACAAATTTGGCACTTGGGGATCGAGAATACGAATATTCAACGTAAGTTAACATAAATCAGAACACCCGCGGGGTAACATAAATTTAGTTTCTTTGTTGACCCTGAGGCAGTAGTCGTACCTCCTTAAATAACAACAATGTTAAGGTATTACTGGATAGACCGTCGGGTAAAAAGTTAGTCCAAAATAGGCGAATCGTGGATTTACAAGTCTAGATCAAGTCGCACATGTTTAGCCTTACAAATAGCTAATTTAATAATAAATTAACACTTAAAAATGTTCATTTTCCACTTTTAATAATAATTGAAGTCAAATTCTCGACGATATTGGCGTGTGCTTAGCTGATATTTTGTCAGTTACTGTTCATCTATTTCAACTGTCCAACAAAAAAACTTCTCAATTTTTAAATTTAATTAATACGTTCAGATCATCTTATTATTATGGATAACTATCCAAAAACTCAATATATTTTGTGTTTTCCAATGATTGCTATTAATTCATGGTTAAAATGGCGATACTAATCATTACTTAATTTCTCGACAATTACAGAGTCGATTTATTTGAAACTTGGCAGAATCAATCGCTTGATTCCAAATCTTGATATATTTTCCGAATATACGGCGATTTAGTTCAATTCGTTTTGCAACTATTAACGTCTGCAGAAGGTGTTTCCCCATAAGCTACCGTGTTAAATTCATATGTTGATAACTACTAAATCATTTAGTGAAAAGTTCTTAAGGCCTTAGGCCAGTCTAGGATTTTCCAAAAATCGTTTTTTTTTTTAATGTACCTTAGTACCTATAAAATTGTATTCCAAAAGATTATGGGTGTGAAAAATCTCGAAGTACTCGATTTTCGAATTCTAGCGCAACCCCTCTTGATTCATCGAGTGACTTTCTACTAACTTGAAATGCGTTTATCTCAAAACTACATTTTTCAAGTCGGCCGGACTCATAACTCAAACAAATTTCAACCGATTCACTTGATATTTTAACTGTATATTTAGAATTACATTTTCTGAGGCACTACGTAGGATTTTTTAAATTATATTGCATAGTTCCTTGTTTATAAACAATTTTCTGACGATTTTCTCCTGGTATTTTATACTTTTTGTTTTAGATGCGCCATCTTGACAAAAAAACAATATATGAAAAAAATCCTACGTACTTTTATAGCTATTCTTATATATAATCGAAAAAACTTTAGTGTCTCATCATAACTCAAAAATTATAGGACCTGTTGGTCCGGCCGTTAAACCTTTCAGAAATAAAGGCGTCATCGGAAAAATGCTGCACAGTCGCCATTTTGACATGTATCGCTGTGAAAAAATAATTTTCTATAGTCAATTACGTGTATAATAAAACCCCTATTTTGTAATTCCGATTTATTTTATGGTTTCGCTGAAAAAAAAAATCACAGAATATGCCCTTTTTTTTGGCCTCCAGATTAGGCCTTAAATAACTCATGTATTAATTATTATTCTATCAAGAACATTCCTCAAATTTTCAAGAATCTTGGCGATTTTTTAATATCCATCCATTAATACCTTAATAGTAATAAGGTTTGAAGACTATTTAATTGTTTTTATTATTATTATCAGTGTATGTAATGTACGACTCATTATTATTGTTTATTATTGCCTACATCATTGAAAAATAATGACAATAATACAAATATACAGATAAATAAAACTAATAATAATAACATTAATACTTACTATTATTATTATAACAGTAATTTTGAAATAAATCTAATAAAGACATTGTCAATAATATTTCATCTTCATATTATTAGTATTTTAATCATATGAATTTTTTTAATTAGACAAGTACTTCAACGATCGAATGCTCGTTAATCGAAAATTTATTTAATTTAGTTCACGAACGAAAGACTTCGATCGGTTCACACGCTTGACACTTGCTCGGGTTATGTTTTTCATCTTCGCTTCTTTTTTTTTTCTTCTCGCACGATTTTTTCTGTCTGCAGCCGGGGGCAATCAAAGACCTCTGACTCGCGATCGATCGCTTCGATGACCTGGAATATTTTCTTTATTCATTCTCATTATGGCAGATAATCGAGGATGAAGCAAGAAAAGGAAAGAATTTAAAAAAAAAATAACTTTGCGAAGCAGTTTGACAACTTTTTTTTTTTCAAGGAATCTCATCGTTGCATTATTTATTTTTTTTTTTCGCCAATTGACGGAGAATTTTTTTCCCCGTTCATTCCGCTCGTCCCGGTGGTTGTTAATTAATTTTGGGATCGCCGTATCAATGAATTCATTGATTGGGGTTGTGGCGAGGGAGGGGCGGGGGTGGGATTAATTCGACTCGTAAAATTCGAAAACTTGGTCACGCGACGATAAGCCCGATTATTCGCTTTGTATCGCCGAATAATTTGGATCGACCCCGTCACGCTTCGTTATAACGTGAAAAACGACAACAACAATAATAAATAATAAAAAACAAACTTTGATAACTGTTAATTCTTGCTTTATAATCGACGCTCGACTAATTAGAGCGAATCATTTTTTAATATTTATGAATTTGCGCGATGACAATTTCACGATTTCCTCGTTTTTTTATTTGTGTGGGACGACTGGAGACTATCAGTGATAATTGGCTTCGCGAAGGATTAAAAATTGCACGCGCAGAGCGAACGAATCGCGAGACTGAAAAAATGCATCGAGGACGTTTGCAGTACAAGTTTTTTTATTTTTTTTATTATTAATCTCATTCTTCGTTGCAGTAACTTGTTTTGGTTTTCCATTATTTTCAGCCTGGTTGGGAACAATTGAGTTGTGAAAAAAATGGTCGATTTTTTTTTAGAATTGATCTTTTGTGATAATAAAACAGAATGTCAAAAGGGTTTTTCTTTGAAATAATTCTAAAGATAATTATTAATTGTTTTTATATCACGTTAAATTCAAATTGTAGATGTTGGCGCGAAATGTCACGCTATCGGCGCTGGCGCTTGTGACGTCACCGCTCGAACGCGACCGAATAGGCTATGTATGCGGCTTACACGCGAGTGTATAAAAAAGTAAAATTTTTCTGTCATTTTGCATCTTAAAATCTCGAGCATTCTGAAAAAGTCGAAATATAGTTTAATTTTCGTGCAACGATGTGTTAAAGTGGATTCGTGAAAGCAAATTCGAGTAATTTATCGACCGTGGATAACTGAACATTTTTAGGTTAGGAGAGGCTTGATAAATTGTTTCAGTTGTTGCCGCTACGTGTCATAAGCATTTTGAAAGAGACGTATTTAAAAGAATATATTTCAATACAGTTTATGTTATAAAGCGTTTACACTGACATCAAAGTGGTGTATTCACAGCAAAAAATAAGTGGACGATGATTTCGGGTTGACACGTCGTGTGCTGCTGCATCGAACCACAGATTTCGACGTTTTATGTCTTGTGGCACATTCAGAAATACCTATTAGGGGCACTTTTCGTCGTATTTATACAAAGAGGAACGAAACAAGCCTTATACGATTTTGTCGTTGCCATCGTTGACGGAATACTCATATCACACGAGTAGTTCTCGTATACTGGCGTTCGAGCGGTGACGTCACAGAGCGCTCGGGTAACTTCGGATGCTTTCGGCGCGTTTTTGCCGAGCCGAACAGAACAACAATTTCAAAGTGCTATATCGTTGTTAATTGTTGAAAAAAAAAAAGAAAAATATTTCGCTTTAAAAACCGCACATGATCTTTACAATGAAAAAGAAGAAATCATTTCACAACTCAATTCTTCAATCTTCTTAAACCTTTCAACTACGATATACGGAAAGGAGTGGCACAAGTGTTGAAAAAATACATGGAAATAATTCGAAGAATAATAAATGTTGAATGATAGGGGGAATTAACGTTGAAAAAAAAAATGGAAATGCAAGCTGCATCGCTTATGCATCGAGGGAGGCAAACGGAGAGATGGGTAAAGTATGACAGAGAGAAAGAGGGGGGGGGAAGTGTACGTGCTTTATCGTTTGATAAACTGTGCAAGTGCGAGGTCGTGGAGTAGGTGGAAAACTTGAACGACCAAGTATTCCACATTTTCGCGCAGGGGTTGAACTCGCACACAGCGTTGATCAACGACTCGCTCGCGACTTCCAACAATTAATTAACGGCTCTGCATATGGGGATAAAAAAAAAAGTACGTTTCGATTTTTAATATTTTTTTCCTGACGGGAGTATTGAGACGACGAAATTTTACGCACAATTGATGCGTAGTCTTGCCAAGGAGTCTTTTTTTTCCATTGAAAAATATTGATCATCAATGAAGTTATTGTTGGATGCAAAAATCGACCGCACATAGGAGTTATTGTTCAGTGTGTTCGAACGTCCTCTTGTATCGAAATAGGTAAACAATATTATCATTCAAAGAGCCACCGTTGCTCCATGGCCAATCGGTGGTGGTAGGTGGTACTAAAAATGTACTTTTAGTTTAACAATCAAACTCTTGTACGATCGGATAGTTTTTTGAAATTTTGAAAATTACGTAAATGCTCACCGTGGAAAAAAAAATTGCGATTTTCGACCGAAAATCGAAATTTAAACGTTACGCCAAGATAACGTTTTAAACATTTTAAATGTTCAAGGCGTTACCTTAACGCTCCGAAAAATAAAATTGTTTTTTGACACGACTTTTATACAACATATAAAATATATCATAAAATCATTTTTATATTTCACAAGGACGTTATAGTTTTATGAAGAAATTTTTTAAGAATTGATGAAAAAAAAATGTACGGCGGAGATATAAGTCGTCTAGTGGGAATCTCTTTCGAAATTCCTTGCCGATAGTGCAATTTTTTTCCCTGTCAGGCATCGTCTGAAAAATAAAATAAAAATTCTTGTAAAGAAATGTAATAGCGTGGGGGAAAAAAAAAACTAAAAAATTTTTTTCTGTGAAAACGACAGCCGTTTGAAAATAAAACTGATTTTTACCAAAATGTTGAGATTTGAAAATTCATACAAAATGAACACGACATCCAATAAAAAAAAATGCTACATCCTAGATAATATTATAAAGAATATGTGGTATAAATTTCATCAAAATCAGTTGAGTAGATCTCGAGATAATTTGTTCAGTTTGAAAAGATGATATTGAAGTTTGCATTGCTGGAATGGAACGAAATTGTTTTTTTTTTTTTTTCGTATTGTCCATTTTTTTGGCTCATACAGGCTACAAATATTGAAGTATTTTTGAAGATCCTTATTAGTGATCCATAACCTAAAACTGTAAAAAAAAAGAGTTTAGATAGTAATAAAAATAAAGAAATGAAAAAATTAAGATTTTTGATGCACTCCAACGATGCAAATTTCAACACCATTTGAAAAGAGGGTTTTACCAGCCGTCTTATATCTCCGCCATTTTCTAATTCTTTTAATTCGTTTTGTTACATTTGTTTATAAAACTATAATGTATTTATGAAAAATACGAATTATTTTATCGATTTGATGGTCGCGTAAAAAAAAAAATGTTTATACCTACTTTTCCGAGCGCCAAGTTGATGTAACGCCTTGACAAATGGATGAACATATGAAAAAAAAACATCATCCGGTCAATACGGTAGAGAATGTTATGAACTATTTGTCCTAATTTGAAGTGAATCGAACGAATGAATTTTGAGTCACGACACCGTTTCGTAAAGCACAGTTTTGAGGAAAACATAAGCTCTTTACGCGCCGAGGTGACACTCGATCGCAGCGCCATCTCCGCGTGGCTCGTACAAACAGCGCGAACGGCCTCTTGTCATCCTGGCGCATTGCTAGACAGCGTCAATAAAGTACGCTCGCTTGTCCCATATCTTTTGACGTCGTCTCGTCATTATTATTTAATTAAACGGGCTGGGACGAGAGTTCGTTTTTTTTTTTTTTTAATGCCACCGCAGCGTCCAAGTGTATATTGCGTGTGCGGAGCGTTTTTCGCACGCGCGTCTTTGTATCCATGGATGTTTATCGAGCCTCACGGGCTATCGACCCAATTGCCCCTTATCTCCCGACGATAATCCGGACGACGTCTCTCTTCAGCCTTGCCTCTTTCACACTAGTCGAAGAAAATTATTGGAAAATGTCGGACATCGACGTGTACAGTTCAAGCGCTACCGATAAGCCGGTACCGGAAGAGAAAACCAAAAAAAAAAAAAGAAAAAGAAGAAGAAACTCGCGTGGAATAAAATTGCGAAAAAACTCAATTGAATCGGTGAATTGGCAGCTCAATCGACAAATCCAATTTGATGGTTGAATTTTCGGCCAAATTCCAACATATGATCAGGATGTCTACCGACCTGAAAAGTCATGAAAAGTCTTACATGTAATGAAATTATACTCGACCCTGAAAAAGTCATGAAATGTCATGAAAAATTACCAGTCTACCTGATTTTTTCAAGATCTTTGCAGCGCTTATTATCATGGCGCATTTTTGTATTAATTTATCGAAAATAATACCAAATTTTCGCGGGTTTGCGACAATCCACGGTATTAGCAAAAAAAAGGTAGTAGAAAAAAAATGATTCGTTATCTCAACATATTGGGTGAAGTAAAAAGTTCTGAGCGTTTTCCGCTAGATGTCTTTAGTGAGCCATATCTCACGATGTATACATCGCATCGGGTCATACTATACGGCGATTTAAAGGTGACATTACACTTCAAAAAAAGTTCTTTGACAGCTTTGTGTTTGGTGCAACCAGTTGTGTGTTACAGCGTTCCAAAATGGAGGTAAAAAAAGAGAGAATTCGATACATTCTTCAGTACCACTACGACCAAGGTGAAAAGGCGGAGCAGTCGGCCAAAAAAATTTGTGCTGTTTATGGAGCCAATACAGTATCGAATGCAACAGCATAGCGGTGGTTCCAACGATTCCGTTCTGGTAATATGGACGTCGAAGATGAGGCACGCTCTGGTAGACCAATCGTCGAAAATGTCGATAAAATCATGGAAATCGTCGAGTCGGACCAGCATGTGAGCACTTATTCCATTGCCCAAGAACTAAAGATTAGCCAGAAAACCGTTTGGAACCATTTGCATAAGGCTGGTCTCAAGAGGAAGCTCGATGTATGGGTGTCACACGAATTGACGCAAAAGAACCTTTTGGACCGAATTGATGCCTGCGATTCTTGGCTGAAACGTTACGAAATCGACCCATTTTTGAAGTGGATGGTGACTGGCGATGAAAAATGGGTCACATACGAGAACAACAGCCGAAAAAGATCGTGGTCCGATCGCGGTCAGCCGGTCCAAACGATCGTCAAGCCCGGATTAACGGCCAAGAAGGTTTTGCTGTGTGTTTGGTGAGATTGGAAGGGAATCATCCACTATGAGCTGCTCCCATCGGGCCAAACACTCAATTCGGACCTCTACTGTCAACAACTGACCAGATTGAAGCCGGCGATCTACCAGAAGCGGCCAGAATTGGCCTATAGGAAGGGTGTTGTGTTCCATCAAGACAACGCCAGGCCGCACACATCTTTAACGACGCGCCAGAAGCTCCGAGAGCTTGGATGGGAGGTTCTATCGCACCCGTCGTATAGTCCAGACCTGGCACCAAGCGATTATCACCTTTTCAAACATTTGCAAAATTTTCTTGATGGTACAAAACTGGCCTCAAGAGAGGCTTGTGAAAATGAGCTGGTCACGTTTTTTTACCAATAACGACGAGGACTTCTTCAATCGCGGAATTATGAAATTGCCTTCAAAATGGACAAAAGTTTTCGAACAAAACGGCGCATATTTGATCTAAATCGGATAATCCTATGTTAAGTGTTTTTCTTTGTTATTCATGTAAAGCGACTAGATGATATTACTTAAAGTTCCCAAATGTATGTAATGTTTTTCCAGATTTTCCCAAAATATATTTCATTACAGCAAACTTGAAATGATGTTTGTCTCACATTTTTTGAGACAAACATCATTTGAGACTTTCTGAGACAATCATCATCGCTTTGAGTTCCATTAAAAACCTTGTTTTTTACTGTGTTGAATATGTCAAATTTTGTGTTAACTAAGCAGCATTTGCGGGAAGTTTTACTTTTCTGCTTTAATTGGGAGAAAAGTGCAGCCGAAGCGCATCAAATGCTTGTTAAAATTTATGGTGATGATGCTCCAACTGATAAATCATGTAGGGAATGGTTTCGACGCTTTAAGAACGGTGATTTCAGCGTTGAAGACAAGCCTCGCCCTGGACAGCCAAAAAAATTCGAAGACAATGAATTGGAGGCATTGCTCGATGAACAACCTGGCGATTCCATTACGGGCGATCGGTATAGACTACAATTGATTCGTTTGAGGCGTGCATTACGAGAAAAACGGCCGGAATACCAGCAAAGACATGACAAAGTTATTCTTCTGCATGACAACGCTCGGCTTCATGTCGCAAAAGTCGTAAAAAAATATTTGGAAACGCTCAAATGGGATATTTTACCGCACCCGCTGTATTCTCCGGACATTGCTCCTTCTGATTACTGGTTGTTCCGGCGGATGCAGCAGGATTTAGCAGGTCACCGGTTCACTTCCTTCGCAGAAATCGAAAATTGGCTCAAAACTTGGATCGTCTCAAAAGACGAGACCATTTTTTCGAGCTGGAATTCGAAAATTGCCTGAGAGGTGGGAAAAAGTAGTAGCCAGCGATGGACAATACTTGGATTAATCTATTCATACCTTTTATTTTGAAATAACTGGATTTTTTACCACAAAAAAACGGACCGAATTAATTTGTACTCCCAATATAATAAAAAGTATAATATTGAATAAGCGAAGTCTCAAGCCTTTAATAAGTGAAGAATAAGTGAAAATAAATGTCTTTAATTGTTGTTATTGTTAGTATTATTATTATTATTATAGTAATAACAGTTGAAATGAAAATGTCAGTAGGTAAAATTAGATTAAACTTTTCTTAGACCAATAATAGTAATATTAACAACGACAACAACAAAACTAATAATAATAATAACAAAAACAACACATGTAACAATTTCATCAACTAACCAATGAAAAATTCGAAAAAATTGTGCATTCGATGAATACGCAGTAGTTAAAAAAAAAAGGAGTGATTAAAGAAAGAAAAAAAATAGAGGACGTTATTGGGAATCCGTGTTGATGCTAATATTGAAGTACGACGTAAACGCGATCAGCGCGCATTGACTTATCTGTCGCTCGATGGCGAAGGTGCGTAAACTCGTGGCCTCGCAAATACTTTTTGTTTCATACACACGTATGTACATAAAGCATACGAACGTGTTTGTTCAAATATTAAATATACATATAAAATATATGTTTGTGTGTGCGTGTGCGTGTGTGTACTCCCACACATGTCGATGCATACGTAAATACAAGCGTACAAATAAATAAATTTGTTCTGCCGAGTATTTAATGCAAGTCGGACAATTTTTTTGGCCGTGCGTTTTCAGCTTTTCGCCGATGCATAAGGTGCCCGCGATGTCGTCAGACGACGTAAATAATCGCGAATGGTTCGCCCGCGTGTGTACTCGCGCTTATCGCGGCCCCGCTGTCTCGCCATTATCCCACAAGACATTTTCGTCATCCAAGCTCTCTCGCTTTTACTACACATACACATATATATGTATGTGTGTGCGTGTATACGCACGCGCGTCGATGATCTTTTGTACTTACTCGACCCAAACAAGACGCAAGAAACGGGCACAGTGGCGGGGGTCACTGGTGGCGATGGTGGTGGAAATGTCTCCGCGAAAATTCGCACATTGAACACGTTTATATATTAGGTGTATGACTTAATTTTTACAGATTTTTTCTTCGAGCTTAAAATTATATTTAAAATAGTAATATTTTCGCGGTCTTTTGTGGTTTTGAAAGGATCGGACGCAACGTTTCAGAACACCGAACGACAAGTCTACGTGAGTTACATAATCTCTCAGAATAGCAGAGTTTACGGTGGCAACTGATAAACGGCACATTCGGCACTGCATTTTATACGAATTCCAACAAGGAAAAAAATGCTTCTAAAGCACGGGAATCAATTTGTAGTGTTCTTGGTGTCGACGTTGTGTCTTATTAAACGTGTAATTATTGGTACAAACTTTTTAGAAGTGGTGATTTCGATCTTAGTGACCAGCCGCACCCTGGACAGGATACGAAGGGTGTGCTTTATTACGAACTCCTGGAAACTGGTCGGACGGTGACTGCTGAACGCTACAGCCGACAATTGAACAAACTGAGCGAAGAACTTGATCAGAAAAGGCTATTTACTGGGCAAGGAAGCAGGCAAGTCATACTGCTGCATGACAAGGCTCGACCTCACGTTGCTCGCGCGACTCAGAAGACCCTCTTGAACTTGGGATGGGAAGTTCTCCCGCACGCGGCATATTCACCAGACTTGGCCCCAACCGACTACCATTTGTTCCGGTCAATGCAGCACGCCTTAGTGGATAAACAGTTCGAAACGCTGGACGATGTGCGTTAATTCGTCGATGACTTTATCGCCTCGAAGCCTGCAAGTTTCTTTCGCAACGGCATTCGTATGTTACCTGAGAGATGGCGCAAGATCATAGAAAAAGATGGACAATATTTCCGAGCTTAAGTTCGTTGTTCTCTAAATTTTTTTATATTAAATCAATTTGCTGAAAAATCTGTAAAAATTAAGTCATACACCTAATATATTCGTACTTCGTAACCAGTGTTGGGCAAAATTTGCTAATTCTTTTGATAAGTGACTTTTCCGAAAAATGAGCCTAACATTTTTTTGCCATTTTCTCATTTACTGGGTTATAAATGATATAATGATATACATCGTTGCATTCCAACGAGCAAACGATTCGACACCGTTGGAAGTCAAGAAATGAGAAGATAAAAAATTATACAGATCGTCCATTTTTTCTTTATTTTTATCATTATTCAACGTCTTTTTTTTTGCAAATTAACGTCGCGAATGTCTAATAAAGATACGTAAAAACGTTTGAGTGATGTTCACATGTTAAAACGGCCAAACAAAATTAAACAATTAAAAAGAATTAATTCCCGTTGCATTACGATGCAAACTACGACATCATTAGTTTTGTATATTTATATTTGAATACAAGATGCATAAATATATATATATATATATTTATATCTATAGATAACTCGTACCTATAATTATTTACGAACGAGCCTGGTCGCTCACAACATATACATTTACATATACAGAGCAATAGCTCTTCGGTCCTATAAATAAGAACAATAACAATAGTAGCGACGCAAACGCCAAGAAAGATATTATTATTGTTAGTATTGTCGTGTTAGTGTCAAATACGCTATTGTTACTATTGTCATTATTATCAACGTCATTTCGTCCTATAAATGAAATGGGGTAAAAATAGTAGCAAAGCAAACAGCGACAACGACATTACTATTATTAGTACACTTATGTTCCGTATCGTAATATTAATATTCAGTCTATGCATAATTTCGTAGCGTAATTCCGACAGATGTCGTTCGAAGTTGTTTCTCCGCTCGTACAAGCTTCAACCATATGAAGTGTCGTATATCAAGTGAAAGCTGAAACTTGTGTCAACATTTTAATAAAGTATTCATCGATATCCGTGACGTTTAGGAAGTTTAATTATATTTTGAGTATGGAAGGAGAAAAAGTTTATTTTCAATACATTCGGCTTTTTTTTTAGTTTCCGAAAAGCCAAAAATGCGGCGCAAACTTACAAAAAGATATTGGCGGTGTACGGAGAGAATGCCGTAAACCGCGTGGAAATTGAGTTCGGTCTTTAATCGGGCCCGTCTTAATTTTCTCTAACTTCATTAAGGCCTTAGGCCACTCTAGGATTTGCCAAAAATTGATTTTTTTTGGTTAAAAATTTACCTTAGTACCTATAAAATTATATTCCAAAAGATTATGGGTGTGAAAAATCTCTAAGTACTCGATTTTCGAATTCTAGCGCAACCCATCTTGATTCGTGTCGTGATTTTCTACTAACTTTAAACGCGTTTATCTCAAAACTACATTTTTCAAGTCGGCCGGACTCATAACTCAAACAAATTTCAACCGATTCACTTGAAATTTTAACTGTATATTTAGAATTATATTTTCTGAGGCACTACGTAAGATTTTTTAAAATTATATTGCATAGTTCCTTTTTTATAAACAATTTTCTGACGATTTTTCCATGGAATTTTATACTTTTTGTTTTAGAAATGCGCCATTTTGACAAAAAACAATATATCAAAAAAATCCTACGTACTTCTATAGCTATTCTTATATATAATCCAAAAAACTGTAGTGTCTCATCATAACTCAAAAATTATAGGAGCTGTTGATCCGGCCGCTGACCTTCCAGAAATAAAGACGTCATCGGAAAAATGCTGCACAGTCGCCATTTTTACATGTATCGCTGTGAAAAAAATAATTTTGTATAGTCAATTACTTGTATAATAAAACCCCTATTCTGTAATTCCGATTTATTTTATGGTCTCGCTGAAAGAAATTGTTTGGCCTCCAGAGTGGCTTAAGGCCTTGAGGCCCTAGGCTGGAAGCCTCACATGGGCCATTAGTGGCCGATCGCACTTGGCTACTGAGGGCCATTGAAGGCAAAATAATCAGTGCCTTTAAAATTGCCTCAACGGTGCCTCATAACAAATTATTGCAGCCATATGCGTAAGTGCGTTTGTGTGGCACTGCGATAAAGAAATGTATTATTTCAATACATTTGAGGCTTAGAATTCTGTCGCACATTTTGGCACGTTTGATCCCGCATTGTTCCAATGAACGCACCGCATTCGTGTTGGTTCAAGGCATCACAGCTCGTCTACTAAACGCATAGCTTAATTATTATATTTAATCGATCTCGATAATTATGCCACAAATTCTTTAGTCAAGCAATTTATACTGATTTTCCCCTATAGTAGCAAAGTCTAGTAGTATTGGGGAAATCGCTACTAGGGAATCTACAACTACCAGGTGTACAAGTATGAAATGCGGCTTCCAGACAACAGATGGTGCACCAATGCAGTTTGTGCTATAAACATTTGACACTTCGCCATTTTGTTGTGTCATCAACAAGTTAGTTTCCAATCGGCTACGAGAGATGGGAAAGATTCAGAAGACCGGTAGATGGGTACCACATGAGTTGAACGACAGGCAAATGGAAAAGCGCAAAAACACATGTGACATTTTGCTCGCTCGGTACAAAAGGAAGTTGTTTTTGCATCGTATAGTTACAGGGGATCAAAAGTGGATTTATTTTGAGAATCCCAAGCGCAAAAAATCATGGGTAGACCCAGGCGCACCATCCTCATCGACCGCAAGACCGATTCGCTTTGGCAGAAAGACGATGCTCTGTGTTTGGTGGGACCAGAGGGGCGGGGTCTATTATGAGCTGTTAAAATCTGGGGAAACGGTTAATACTAAACGTTACCAACAACAATTGACCGATTTGAACCGTTCGCTGCTTGAAAAAAGGCCAGAATACCGAAAGAGGCAACACAAAGTCATTTTTCTTCATGACAATGCTCCATCACATACGGCAAAACCGGTTCGCGACACGTTGGAAGCACTCAGCTGGGAAGTTCTACCCCATGCGGCTTACTCACCAGACTTGGCTTCTTCCGATTGCCACTCGTTTGCATCGATGGGTCACGCACTTGCTGAGCAGCGCTTTGGTTCATACGAAGATGTGAAAAAATGGCTCGATGAATGGTTCGCAGCAAAAGGGGAAGATTTTTACTGGCGTGGTATTCACAAATTGCCCGAAAGATGGGAAAAATGTATAACAAGCGATGGAGCATACTTTGAATAAAGCACTTCTTATCATTCTTCCGAATTTAACGTGTTTTTTTTTTAGAAAAAAAATCTGCATTCCATACTTGTACACCTGGTACACCCCTTAAAGCCCTTGACATGGTCTCCGTACTTAGACCATAGTTTTAGTCAACCTACCTACCCTACTATTTCCTAATCGGGGCCCGGTCTAGCTCTTTTACGGAAAACCCTACTATGCAATCCACAAATAATACATTCAAGGCTCCGAATTGTATTAAGTATACCCTGCCAATTTTCCGCACGGAACGCCTCTGATAAAGTTTTTCGAAAAGTAAATAAAACCTTGTTTTTTCTTATTCATTAAAATCTACCATAATGTCAGCTATTTTTTTTTAATTTTGACGTTGTTGAGTTATGAAGGATTAATATTATAATACGTAATAATGACATGGGTAGTAGAAAGAATAATAATAATAGCAGCTATAGAAATACTATATCCATCAATATGCAGTCTCTATATATATAGAGACAGTGTAATTTTACGTCTTCAAGATGAATTTAAACGAAAAGGTGTTATATACACATATGTGTATATAACACCTTGTCCACACGTGCCACGTTCTTCCTCACTCCGTAGCGTCGTTGATATACGACACACACGTGTGTGTATTACGAGTCAAGCTTCACTGTGAGCCATATTCAAACATACGGTGTATTTTCCTCGCGAATCTTTGACTTTCAACCCAAGTGATAAGTAACCCTCACGTGTTTGTAAATTTGTCTCTCTTCTTTGAGCCCCTCCACCCCGATTTTTAATCGCTCAAATTTTTTCTGGTAAATCTTTGTTACGGAAAAACCCTCAATTATTTTCAAGACATTTATTTAGAAATCTAGAAATTACATCTGCAAAAAAATATTTGGTATAATCATAAAAATGAAGAAATAAAAATTAGAAAAAAAATGTGCGTTGCATTTCAACGATGCAAACTTCAAGACCATTCCATTTTTCCAGATTTTCTATCATTTCTTTTTTGAGGCATCAGTCTCCATCTATTGCACATATTTTCAAGAATTTTTTTTTCTTAATCGAATTTATCTCCATATTTTAATCTTTTTATAAATAAAAATAGCAGTTTCAAAGTAAAAGAAATAAATGTTTAATAATTTTTTTTTTATCTTGGTGATCTGTCTGCCTGAAGATACCCCTGCTTTCACTTTGTCGACATGAAATCTTAACTTTGAAACATGTGAAAACAAAAAGTCAAGTATTTTATTATAAAGTGGAGTTGTAGTTATGATCTCTGCTTAAAACTTTCACTCCCGATAAAAAGAAAACAAAATGTGCGCACGTATGAATTTTTCGACTGTTTTTACATCTTAAATTGTTTAAACATAGGATTAAATATTAATGGATATTTGTACCGTTAGTAGGGGTCGAAGAGATACATACATAGAATAATTCCTGTAAATTTGAGCCTAATAGGTGCAGTCGTTTTTCCAAAATCATGTCGACAAGGTTCGAAAACGTTGTTTTGAGAAAAGCGCGTTTAAAGTTTCTCTTGTAAAAAATCTACAGATCTTACACAAAGTGCAACTATTTCATGGTATTGAAAATGTCATCAGACTTTTCGGGTGATAAGAAAAGGTACATGCAAATAATATGAGTTGCTTTCTCTCTCTCTCTCTCTCTCTAACTCTATCTCTCCTATCCATCTATCCCAAACAAACCCAAACAAACAAACCCAAACAAACAAACCCAAACAAACAAACCCAAACAAACCCAAACCCAAACCCAAACAAACTAAACAAGCCCAAACAAATCCAACCCTAAAAACCAACTCACACCCATCAACATTGTAATGTACACACCAAAATTGAAACTTGCAACTTTTAACCACAATTGACTTTACATGTAATGCAGCATTTTTCAACACATCACAGCCATTTAGCATGTGCAGCTCCACCCACCTTGCTACAAAACAGCGGCAGTGGAGTGGGAGCGCTCAATCAGACCCCCTAACCTATACACTTCTTTAAAAGCATTTTCAATGCGAAAATATACATAAAACTTTTTTAAAAAGTCTTCTACCCTCAATTAGCGATGCCTGGCCCATATATTATTCCTTCAGCTTCTTCAAAAGCATCACTTTCTTGGAGTTTTTGGTTTCGGATCTGTGTTCTGTGAGCTTTGGATGCTCGACACAGCGGTTGTGCGCTGAGCGCGCAGAGACGCTTCTATTGTAATCACTCTTTTTAGCCGCTTATTGGTCATTCCGACCTGAATAACGTTCTCTACCGTATTTCTTTAAGTATGTAGTATACGAAGCTGATGTTTTTAGAAAATCGAAAAATTCCGAAAATAGAATGATACTGATCCCATGACATTAAGTTTTTCGTGACGTTAAATTAATTCTTTTCAATTGGTCAATACGTTTTTGGTCGAAGTTAGTCAGTGAAAATTGCTCAAACGTTTTTACGTATTCTTATTAGATATTTACGACCTCAATTTGCAAAATAAAAGACTTTGGATAATGATAAAGATAAAAAACAAATCGTTGCAGTCCAACAATGCAAACTTCGAGGTAATTTTTTTACCCTGGCTTTCTCGCACGTACATATTAGCATTATATTAGTATTTTACTGTTCTTTTATTTTTTATTTATTGCTGTCATTTTACTTCTGTCGTGTAAATCATGCTGCACGGTACTCTTAGAGAATTCCAGTTCCAGAGTACAGAATAAACGCTTCTCTGTGCCTCTCTCTCTCTCTCTCTCTCTCTCTCTCTCTCTCTCTCTCTCTCTCTCTCTCTCTCTCTCTCTCTCTCTCTCTCTCTCGTTCGTGCTCAGTTCATTGTACTTCAAGGCGAGGAACTTTGGTATGGAGATTTCTCTTTCTCTTTCTTTTTGTTTACGATCGTATCTTCCGGTGATAAGTCCACGAAAAAAAATGCCGAATCCATTTCGTAAATTGTCTGTTGGAAATTGCAGTGAGGTATGGTGAAGGGGAGAGAACTTGACAACGCGACTCTCAGGGATGCAAATGGAAAGTGTTAACGGTATTTGGCATGACTCGAGGGTCAAGAGTTTATCGATTTTTTTTTTCGCAAAACACCTGACACGTATGTGGACAAACATAAGACGAGACTATTCATTATGTCGCATTATGTGCGACTTGCGTTCTAGAGTTCGTGCACGCGCACGACCCACGCAAGGATGATACATGGCGCGGCTTTGTTATGCATATATATACTTGTGCGCACGTGTATGCACCAATGTACATACATACATATATATATATATATATATATATATATATTTCTCGCCTCGAGCATCGTACGCTTTTGCTCTTGAATCTTTTTTTTTACACAGAAGACCAACAAGGAAATTCACTTTCGCGTTTACCTTCGACTTTCTTGAAACTCGAGTATATCGTGGAGCATCAAAAACTATTGAATACGTATTTTTTTTTTATCGAGGGGAAAAATAGTTCTACAACTACATCCCATAAAGGTCCTTACATGGTCTCCGTACTTAGACCATAGTTTTAGTCAACCTACGTACCCATACCATTTCCCTAATAGGGGCCCGGTCCGGCACTTTTACGAAAAACCCTACTATGGAATTCACAAATAATCCATCCCGAATTGTATTACGTATAATCTGCCAATTTTCCGCACGGGTAGAGACTTACGAAAAAAAATATTATTTAATAACGAAGCGTTATCAGTTAAGTTGTTATAACAATAATAATAGTAATGATGATTAAAGCATCAAGAATGACGAGAGTTATGAACATTACTTTTTATTATTCATGCGATTATTCTTATTATCGTTATCTTTAATATTATCATATTGACAATAATAATAATGTTGTTATTGATATTATTGTTAGTATTTTTATAGTTTTTTGCATTGAAAGAAATAGTAATAATAATAATATCATTTATTTATTTATTTATATGACGTGCCTAGTTGTTCTTATTGTTTTTTTTTATTATCATCATCATCATCGTTTATTGATTTTTTTTGTAATTATCTTCTTCGCGAATTCGTCACACCTGTTCGATAAATATTCAAAAGCGAACTGGAAAGTGCATTGACCGTTGTGTACGTGTGTATTTGTGTGAGATGCGCTTGGAGCGAGAAATTTATCGACGAATTTGAGATATTTATATTTTTTTCGTTCACGCTTTTTTTTTTTCTTTTCTTCACTCGCGCCGCTCGTCCCGCGTTCACGTTCTTGCGCGATAACACGCGAGTCGTGAACAACGTTTTGTATTTATGACGCTTCGCCTCAATGATAAAAATAAATTTAAACGGATGGGGCGAAGGAATAAGACAATAATAGATTTTGGGTGCACCCCCCCCCCCCCCCCCCCCTCCCACATACACACATTCTTGATATGCCAGAGGCAATAACCGCCATTAATTCACTATCGTGCCTCAACTCCAGACATTTCTTTTTTCTTTTTTTTTTTTGCATATTTCCGATCAATTTCATTTGCTAAAGTTCAACTCGCTCGATCTTCCTCGGAAATTTGCATTTCGCGTTTGTGTTGAAAAAACATTGTCGTTCGATTTTGTCTTTTGTCTCGCTACATCTATCATTGCGTGCGGAGAGAATCTTCGAAAATCGTTAAAAAAAAATTCTTATCGACCTTTGAACAAACGATGCGAGAGAGTGTTGGTGAAAAAAAAAAATATATTGAAATATCGAAAGAGGAAAAAAAACGCCGCGTCTACCCGGAAGAATGTGTATTCGTCGCGCGGGCATTGGGCAATGAGAACCTTGAAATTGTTCACGTGTTTATATTATATCAATCGAGACCCGAAATAAAGTATTCAGAATTCATTGCTTCCTCAATTTCCTTTCGATTAATTTTAACGTTTAATATATCTCGAATTTAATTTGTTTTCCGTATTTTATTGATCGATTAAAAAAATTGTTTTTTTATGTGGAAGAAAGAATTAAGCAGACGAAAAACAGCGGGGGGGGAATCGTCAAAGAATTAAAAAAAACTGCCATATAAAACTTCAGAATTCATATATAAGTTACTATGAATACTAAAGGAAATACCATGACACAATAATATTACTAACAAATCGTTAAATAAACGTCTGTTAAATAATTATAATTATTAGTTAGATTTTATTTAACCATTTTTGCTTCTCGGACTTAAGAATATTACATCAATTTACAGCGGTTACATAGTTTTCTCTGATACTACTTTTAACGTCTACGTATAATTTTTTCGTTGGTGCTTATAAAAAAAAAGGTGTCCCAAAAAAATTCTGACAAAAGTCTAGCCGCTCCAGTTCTCTTTTCCCTATTATTACAATTCCGTTATACATTATCACCTTATACCCTTTTTACTTCTTGTTTTTCCTAGTCTGCACTTTTTCCTCGATAATTTTCACATATTTATATAGTACGGTAATTATTATTATTTTTATTATATATTAAATGTTAAATAATATATATTATTTAATATATTATTTATTATATTATATATATATATTGTTTATATATTATTTATATATTATAACATATAATACTAGTTATTATTATTATGTTTCTTATTTCAACAATGGTTCGAGTCTTTGGTATTCTTCTCTGTTTACGTTTTCGGCTGTTACACCGCTTGCTTATTGCAAAATAAAATGTTTGCTTTTTTCTTTGCAAATCACAATCTTGAAAGATAAAGATAAACGAAAAAAAAAATAACACATTCATATCGTCGTGTTTCGCCCTGCCCCGTTTGCGATGTTTTTCACGAGAACGCTCGCTGCGTAGTTGCGTACCAATACGAACATGAATACATGCGCACATACATACATACATACATACATGCGCACATACATACATACATATACACGTACATGTAATAACACACGAGCGCGATGATAATAATAATAACAATAAACATTCTTTATATACCTTTGCATGTACATTCGAATATATATATATATATATATATGTATGTATGTATGTATGTATGTATGTATGTATGTATGTATGTATGTATGTATGTATGTATGTATGTATGTATGTATATACTTTTTTACCCACTGTATATATATATATATATATATATATATATATATATATATACAGTGGGTAAAAAAGTATTTGCACACCGCCTGTTTTTCAAATTATCCTACGAAAAAGAATAAAATGCTAAAGCATTTTATTTTTTTTTCGAACATTTTTTCAAACGTTTTTGTTCGAAAAAAAATGCTAAAGTATTTTATTTCATTTCGCACGATAATTCGAAAAACATGTGTGCAAATACTTTTTTTACCCACTGCACACACACACACACACACACACACACACACACACACACACACACACACACACACACACACACACACACACACACACACACACACACATACGCGGGCGCGCGCGCACGCACACACGCACGCACGCACGCACAACCCAAACAAACCCAAACAACCCAAACAAACCCAAACAAATGTATATGAAAAAGTATATAAATAATTTGCACTCGTATGGTGGGTAACATTTCTTCATTACAAAAACCTGAGTCACATTAGGGTCCCTTCGTGCTCGCGTCGATAATAAAAAAAAATTCAATACTCAAAGTCGCTAGATGCGCAACAAACCAAACAAACCCAAACAAACACAAACAAACACAAACAAACCCAAACAAACAAACCTAAAAAAACCCAAACAAATGTATATGAAAAAGTATATAAATAATTTACACTCGTATGGTGGGTAACATTTCTTCATTACAAAAACCTGAGTCACATCAGGGTCCCTTCGTGCTCGCGTCGATAATAAAAAAAAAATTCAATACTCAACGTCGCTAAATGCGCAACGCCTTTCTCACGGTACTTTTATTTTATTTTTCCCTTTAAAACGTTTTGCACGTTTGCGCGGTTTATTTCAACAAAAAACTGATCCCGAAAAAGTACGATTATAAATCATGAATTTCTGCTTATTATGAAATGATTAGCGAATTATACATATATACACGACTTTTGTGAAGATGAAGGAAGAGAGCAAAAAAAAGATCCGCGCAGGCACGTAAACAATTACGCGCGAAAACAAAAAAACATTAATCACGTCTTTGCATGCACAATTGTTGATACGATTATTTTTAATTTGTGCGCATATTTGCCGTAAACAAATGGTAATCATTTTAGAATGACAAAAGAATGACTGCTAGCTAGAGCGATAGTTTTTTTTTTTCTTCATTACTTTTCCTACTCGAATGGCTGTATAATTTTATTTTTTCTTTTGCGTTGTGTTTTATCGACAGACTCGAGAGGATTTGAAAAGTCGCAGCTGCTGGGCAGCGACGCGCGATGAACCTTTGCCACAATAGTTAATAATGATTTAAAAAAAAAATATATATATGAACTTAACGTTTCTCCGTCGCAGGCTTGTGCGTGTCTCTTTCATAAGCGATACGCGTCGGCGTCGTTTAATTCTCGTGGTCGAGGTCCCTCTGAATCACGCTCGCGAGATTTTACGCGCGATTACCATCCACGCGAGAGTGATCTAGGCACGTAACGTTTCCGGATCTGCAATAATACGGATTGTTCGATTACTCTTTATTTTGTTTTACGGCTTTTTTCGTTTTGTTTTATTATTAATTGTTATTATCATTATTATAATTGTCTTAATTTTTCTGCCTCAGTATGTTTATTTGATCATTTCCGCAATATAATATTATTGTTTATTATTATTATTATTTTTATCATTCTCGTTCTGGATTTATTATTGTTTATTTTTATCCGCATGTATGATTAATATCATACAATCGGGAAGATTATCATCTTCATCATTATCATCATCAGTATTTTTGTTTGATTTTATTATTATTATTATTATTATTCTATTGACACCCACGGGCCCTGAGCCCGTAACTCCAGATATAAACCATAATTTAATGGAATAAAAATCATGAATGTACGTTTTTTCTTAAATTCATATTTAATTGAGAAAAAATAAGAAGTTTTGTTTACACTTGGAGATGGACATGTTCGTTTTTTATTTCCATCTTAATTATTACATTTGTTTACTTTACTGGACAGATAGGAGTATTGCCGAATTAATGCAAATGGTAGTTCGTTTAATAAATTTATATTAATTTGAAGAATAATTATCAAGGAAATGAAATTCTTTGTGTGTGCGCTCGGCCACGATATTTCGAAGCTTTTTTTTTATTTTCATTGCACAAACATTGTTTTTCTTTGCGCGTTCAATTAAAAAATACGACTTTCTTTGCACGATTTTTTTCCCAAAATAGTATTTTCATTAGAGATGGAAAATTTGAATATGCAAAAAACGCTCGAGATAATGATAAAAAAAGAGAAATAAAAAAATGTTAGAGAATGTTTGAAAAAACAAAAATTTATTTCGATTCCACAATATCGATAACGATTTCATGATTTTCATCGTCGTTCGGGCTTCATCACGCTCTCCGCGCCTCGGCTTTTCCAACTTTTCTACTACTAGGTGCTCGTGTTCTATATATGCTGTAAAAAAAAAAATGACGTAACGCTCGGGGATAGCGACGAGATAGAAACTCGTTCGCGACCTTGTACATTCTCGTTGTGTGCGTGCCAAGATCGCTTATTTCATCGGATTATCCGCAGCGAGCATCGCAAAACGAGATATTAAAGTTTTAGTTCTTCTTTCTGCCTTTGTTTTTTTTTTTCTTACACTGCTCATTTTCACTCGTTTTTGAAACTCCGTTGGGCGTGATCGACGATCTTCTTGACCCGAATACGCGAGATTTGAAGTAAAACCGATCGACCGACTAAATTCACAAGCTTTGAAGTTAGCGGGGCACCCTTTTGAGGCCGTCGTCTAGTGTGATGGGTCGGAAAAATCAATTTTTTAAAATTGCATTTTCTGAAAATATAATATATTCCGAATATTTTCGTTTTTGAACCATTTAAAAAATTCGAAAAATTACTCGAGCTTATGGCCCTTTATAGGGATCAATCGGACTAACCGACTGTCTGACCTGCACGGCGCGCACGACCTTTTTCGAGCGCCCTATCCGCCTGTTGTCTATTAAGATTTATTATTATTATTCGGTGTGCCGAAAATCGTAATTCTCAAATATTAATGAGCTCTTTGAGCAAGAAGAAGGTATGATTGTATGGCCCTGAAATCGCAGATTTAGTGTATTGGGAGTACAAATTAATTCGGTCCGTTTTTTTTGTGGTAAAAAATCCATTTATTTTAAAATAAAAGGTATGAATAGATTAATCCAAGTATTGTCCATCGCTGGCTACTACTTTTTCCCACCTCTCAGGCAATTTTCGAATGCCACCTCGAAAAAAAAGTCTCGTCTTTTGAGGCGATCCAAGTTTTGAGCCAGTTTTCGATTTCTGCGAAAGAAGTGAACCGGTGACCTGCTAAATCCTGCTGCATCCGTCGAAACAACCAGTAATCAGAAGGAGCAATGTCCGGAGAATACGGCGGGTGCGGTAAAATATCCCATTTGAGCGTTTCCAAATATTTTTTTACGACTTTTGCGACATGAGGCCGAGCGTTGTCATGCAGAAGAATAATTTTGCCATGTCTTTGCTCGTATTCCGGCCGTTTTTCTCGTAATGCACGGCTCAAACGAATCAATTGTAGTTTATACCGATGGCCCGTAATGGAATCGCCAGGTTGTAGCAGCTCATTCGGTCATTTGGCTGCCCAGGGCGAGGCTTGTCTTCAACGCTGAAATAACCGTTCTTAAAGCGTCGAAACCATTCCTTACATGATTTATCAGTTGGAGCATCATCATCATAAACTTCAACAAGCATTCGATGCGCTTCAGCTGCACTTTTCTTCCAATTAAAGCAGCAAAGTAAAACTGCCCGCAAATGCTGCTTAGTTAACACAAAATTTGACATATTCAACACAGTAAAAAACAAGGTTTTTAATGGAACTCAAAGCGATATAAACCGAATGTTATTGACAGATGTCTAACCTCTCTGAAACCACCGAAATCAGCTGTCACTATGAAATATGCATAACAGCCAGAGCCATCTCATGAAAACGGACCGAATTAATTTGTACTTCCAAGTTTGAAGCTTTCATCATGATTGTGCATTTACCATTCTTCAAACTGAAATGCGTTTATCCCAAAACGCATTTAAAATATTTTAAAATATTTTTCAATTTTTTGGGCAAGGTATTTCGAATATTAATCGACCGATTTATTTCAAATTTGAACCACATGTAGTGTATACTGGTGTCTATTAAATACATTACAATTAACTCGACAAAACATATTATATATTTTAACAAGCATCTTTTGCATGATTTTGCCAACAAAAATCTCTTAACCATTTTTTAAGATATTCATTTAGCGATTTATGATATAAATCTATAAAAAAAGATCTTCTATAGTAAGAAAAATAAAGAAAATGAAATGTAAAAAAGAGCTTTCGTGGCGTTGTAACGATGCACACTTCAACACCATCAATTAGGATAGATATAAGAAAATCAATGTAAAATAATTCATGTAAATGAGCCGGGAAGGGAATTTATGTAAACATCCTTAAGGAGGTACGATCATGGAGAGGAATCCAACTTTCGGGCTTGGAATTTTTATATGATGTTGACGAATACGTTATGCACCCTTTGGAAAATTTTTTGCTATATTGACCGTTGAGTTTTTTCGTAATAAAAGTGCAAAGTCGTGCCCTTTGAGCTAGTGAAGCACGTCGTCTTATGGAGACGGTCGACCGGAAGTGCGGTGATCACAGTTTTGCTGCTCACGTATCCAACTAAGGTCGTTGGAAAACTGAAATTTGATAAATTAGACATAACCGATATTGTAAAATGTCGAAAATTCGAACTTCACCATGTAGTTCAAGCACTACATTATAAAACGGTTTCAACCTCCGGTTGAATATTATCATAATGACGAAATAGTACCCATTGACTTGCCAACGTCGGGCGTAACAGCTGATTCGTTTGGCGAGCATAACCTAGCTCTGTAGCGAGATTCTGTAACTCGGTAGCGACAGTTTTCGTTGTCGCTAGCTAGCGACAGCCAATCGCATGCACGATTAGAAGAAAGGGAGCCTCTTATTGGCGGTCGCTAGATAACGATAACGAAAGCGGTCGCTACCGAGTTACAGAATCTCGCTACTGCTTGGAAATCGTCGTGAAGACTCCAGAGTCGTTGAGGATATAATTTTTCAGTTTTTATTAGTAAACATGCAAGAAATAAAATATTTATCACAAATTTGGCACTTTGGGATCGACGATACGAATATTCAACATAAGTTAATATAAATCAGAACACCCGTGGGGTAGCATAAATTTAGACCCTTTGTCGACCTTGAGGGATTAGTCGTACCTCCTTAAAAAACGGTGCTGAAGTTTGCATCATTGTAATGCAATGACAATTCTTTTATATATTTTTATATCCTTATTTTTATTATTATATGAAACTTTTTTTTGCATTTTTATATTGTCGATCTCTGGATACGCAACTCAAAAAATAATTAAGGGTTTTTCGTAGGAAAAATGGGCCGAAAGAAATAGATAAATATTCTCAGTATTCATTTTCATTGCATTTCAACGATGCAAAATTCAAAATCATCTTAAATAGGGTATATAAGGAATAAAAATACTACATATATATATATATATATATATATATATCTGTGACAGCAAATTAATATTAAGAAATTACTAATTTTTTTGAGCCTATAACGGATTACTGAACAATAAAGGGAAATTCATGAATTTTTTTTTATCGTATACACACCGATTTCAATAAATAAATCAATTTTATTGTTTATTGTTTATATTTATATATACAGTTTTGAAAGTAAATTAATGATAATATATTACGCGTTTTTTCTGAGCCGATAACCCATTACTGAATAATAAAAATTCCAAGAAACTGATCAGATTTATTATTATATATATATATCGATAAACAAACTCGAATTAATGTTTTTTATGTACATGTTCAAACATAAGCAATATATATATATATATATATAATATATATATAAAATATAGATACATATGAATATAATACAAATACAAAAATTCGATATTTTTTTCTTTTTCATTTATTGAAAGATGTGGATCTCGTCGATCAGATCAACGCTTCGCTCGAGATGCCCGCGACTTACGGGACTCTCGTTGCTCGGGCTCAGCTCGCTCAGCAATGCTGCGCACTTGCGAGGGAACAGGTGAGAACGTGCGAGATCCTCGTTCACGATCAGCATCTTCAGCAACAAGGCTGGGCAGCCGTGGTCGCCAATCTCGAGGATATCACGCACATGTTTCAATCACGGGCTGATCTCCTCCATCAGAACTTTGAGCTTTATCTTGCCGAACGAGAGGAACACATGCAACTACTCACCAAGTAATATTTCTACTTATAAAACTCTTTTCCAAACAAAACAAATTGACCAAAATTCATTGCCAGACATTCATTGAATTAAGTTGCCCGCAAGTCATCCAGAAAATACGAAATCTTCCGGACAAATTTAACTCAGCGAAATTCGGAGGTAAAAAATTTAACTGGACCCAAAATTCGTTGCCAAAAAATAAAATGCTCCAAAAATCGAGCTCGAAAAATGAAATCTTATTATTCGTCACCCAAAATGGTGATTCTCCAAAACGTCTCCCCGAGAAATTATGTTATCCAGAATTCTTCTTCAAAACAAACCCAAAACATAATTTCCCAAAACGTCTCCCCAAGAAATAAAATTTCCCAGAATCCTTTCCCAAAACATTAAATCCCCCTATAATTCTTCTACCAAAAAATTTAATTCTCCAAAATGTTTCTCCAAGAAATCGAACTCCCCAGAATCCTTCCTCAAAAACAAAATTTCTCCACGAATCACTCAATAAATACCATTTTCAGGATGTTTACCGACCTGAAAAATCATGAAAACTCTTAAATGTCGTGAAATTACACTCGATCCTGAAAAAGTCATGAAATGTGATGAAAAATTTCCAGTCTACCTGATTTTTTAAAGAACTCTGCTGTCATGCCCGATTTTTGTATTAATTTATCCAAAACAATTCCAAATTTTCGTTTGCGACAATCTACGGTATTCGAAAAAAAGGTAGTAGAAAAAAAAATGATTCGTTATCTCAACATATTAGTTTTTCTTTGTTATTCGTGTGAAGCGACTAGATGATATTACTCAAAGTTCCTAAATGTATGTAATATTTTTCCAGATGTTCCCAAAATATATTTCTTTACAGCAAACTTCAAATTATGTTTATCTCACATTTTTTACTACACATGGAACTGTACAGTTTGGTGACTTTTCGTTTACTTTGTACACTTTTTATTGGCATACAACTCACATCTGTTTCAAAGAGCAGAATATAAATATAAATTCTAAAGTATACATTTATACCAGAAAGCCACAAAAGTTATGAAAAAATCCTTACTCCATGCCTTAAAAGTCCTCAAATGTCATGAAATTTCAGTTCTGGTTAAAATTAGCCACCCTGGATTCTCCAAAACGGCTCTCCAAGTAAAAAAAAATCCCCATAATACTTTCTCAAATCATTAAATCCCCTGACAATACTTTTCTCACAAATATAATTCTCCAAAACGTGTCTCCAAGAAATAAAACTCCCCAAAAACTAAAGTCTCCTCATAAATATAATTCACTAAAACGTCACTCCACGAAGTGAAATTGCCCCAGCACCCCTCCTCTAAAAATACAATTATACAATAAAAATACAAATGGCCCATAAATCGTTATCGAAAAAAAAAGAATTCCACAAAACTCTTCCTCCAAAAATAAAACAGCCGAAAATTCATCCCGAAAGATCGGGAACGCCCCATAAGCCGTGGCGAAAAAAAAAAATCCTACCTCCTTGCGGAGAATCACGAAACGAAATTAGTTCTCTAATACTTTTCGCGCTTTTCGCAGTTTCAACGGTGACCTCGGTACCTTGTCGAAGATTCCAATACTATCGGCACTGCGGGCCCAGGCGGAGGGTTTTCTAAGCCCGGAGGAGGAGACTTCGCAGCAGCAGCAGGATCTTTCGGAGTGCAGGAGCGACGACGGAGGTCTGAGTCTTCTGAAATGGATCTCGGCGAAGGACAATCAGAGCAGTCTCGAGCAAGTTGCGGAGCAGTGTTCCCGAGGTTTGGAGCAATTTGACGCGCGAACGATGGAGGGCCTAACGAGTGAGGTGAACGGTGCGATCGACGCGGCGAACAAGCCGGAAATGAAAGAGATCAAGGGCCTGGGCGAGCGTCTGTTCGCCCTCGAGCAATTGATGGCACAGGCGAAGAGGCTTGTACAGGAGCAGGGTGAGCTTGCGCAAGGATTTTCCCAGAATCAGGCAAGAGCGAATACGTTGGGCGACACGAGTGTTCTGCCGGATTTGTGCGCCTCGCATCGTCGTCAGTTGGTCGTAATGATGGAAAATCACAGCCAGCTGCGGGATATAAGACGTCGCTGCACCAAAGCCAAGGAGGAATTGTCCGTTAATATTTATCATCGTCTCAAATGGATAATGTACGTGGAGAACAAAATGATGGAGGTCGATGGAAAGCTCGTGATGTATCACGAGAGCTTGAAACGCTTGAGGCGTCATCTCGAGGTCATACAACAGATACATCTCGCGCCACAGATGTACATGAGCGCGGTTGCCGAGGTCGTCAGGCGAAGAACATTCTCGCAAGCTTTTCTCGTATGGGCCCGAGATCTAGCGTGCCAATTGTTGACTGTCCACAGCGAGGAGATCTCCAGGAGGCGCGACTTTCAGAACAAATTCGAGGGACACTTCTTGAACACGCTCTTTCCCGGCCTCGAGGACACACCACCACCCTACGCTACTCAGGCACCCAACGTCTTCGACGGTCAACTGCCCAAGGTAACATTTTTCAGCTCTGGTGCAACACACTCTTGTTCGAATAGCTTCTTTTACCTAGGAATCCTCATTATCAGCTTAGAATCATTTCGCATCCAGAATTAAATTGAATGTCTGTCGTCAAGATTTGCAATAATTGAATTTTTACTAATTTGTCGTTTGTTCAGTTGACGATCGACGACATAGAAACGTTGAAGGGTCAACTGCCCGATCTAGCCGATTCTATCGCCACGCCCGATCTCAATACCATCACGCAGTTCTTCCTCTCGAAGAGCCTCACCGAGGGCAGCACTGACGGTAACAAGGAGAAGGACAGTATTTCGATGCCGGTTGATGTGCCGAGCGGCAAAGAGGCGAGAAACGAACGTTTGCCCATGGTCGGCGACAGGTGAGTCCTTCATTTCTGAAGCGGGGGCCGGCTTGAAATTCTGCACTTTGAATAATCAGAACGCTCAAAATTCTGAATTTATTAGGTAGTACTCAATACTTCTGAAAATTTATAATTCTAGAATTTTGTAAACAGAATTATCATAGAACCGAAAATAATAGTACACTAAGGAATTAAATGACAATAATCATGGGACGGACTGATGAAGCGTCGACATGAAAACACAGCACGCAAAACAAGTATCAACTTCCCATAATTAGAGAGTCCACAGTTCCGAAAAATTGTAGTATTAGTTTAAATATGGTCAAAATTTCAGTGAAAAATCAGTGATCCTTTAATTGTTGCGCTTAGTGTATATTTAATACATATACATATATTTTATATAATAATAACAATAACCATTGCTATTATAACAAAAACCGTGAACGACACCAATAACTATCAATAATATTGATGCTTGGCCATTATTCATTAGTATTTTCTATATTCTTTCTCTAAATTGTCGATTTCAAAGGTTGAAATCGAAAAAATGAATGGCGATTGAAAAAAAAAATGTAACATTTGATTTCTTGTAGAGTGGGTTTCGAGTCGGAGACCGACACCGAGGAGTTTGAGAAGATTGGCCAGATAGCCGGGGACTCGAAGCTGGCTTCGTACGAAGATTCGAAGCAAAAGCTTCAGAAACAATTGGAGGTTGGTGATGATGATGATTCGAGAAGTATTTCACCCTCGTCCTCGACCTCGACAAACGTACCGTCGTCCCTGAATTCCCGTGTGATCGTTCCGATGACTCGTTCGTCCTCGTCTAGCGAGCACGTACTAACGTATCATTTTCCAAATCCCGCGTACAACGATAGGCATCAGCCTCTGAGCCCACTAACCGAGTGTTCCGAGTCGAACGAGAACGCAAAGTTCTCGAAAACGACGAATGTGAAAGAGGTGGGAAAAAACGACGAGAAAATCGCGGTAGCCTCATCGTCGTCGTCGTGTTGTTACGTAACGAATTACAATCCCGATAATAATTTACAATCGCGGCGTACGAGCCCAACGAGGAACGAGGATAAAATATCCTCGAGCCCCGTTTCCCATTCCCTATCACGCTCCAACACGTGCGACGGCAAGCAACTTGCTCTGCAACAGTCAACGCCGCAACAGCAGCAGCAGCAGCAACAACAACAACAACAACAACAACAGGAGAATCAACAACGTCAACAGCAGGGATTATTCAGTGGTGGTAGCAGCCCGTCCAACGAGCATGGCAACAACGATTTCATGGGTACGGAGTTTTACATGGACGAGTCGTTGCCGAGCAGCCTTAGTGAGCATCCAAACGAGGCGCAACACCAGGCTATCGTATCCCTCCTTCAGGTACGAAGGACGAATTTACAGGCTCGCTAAAACTTCAGCTCGTAGACGTGTAGCGGTAAAAAAAAAGACTTCCGTTTGTCCTCGATTCCGACCATCGCTCCTCGTCGTTTTCTTTCTTTCGTGGAAGTAGCTCTCGTGTGTCTCTCCATAAAATTTATCGCAATTATTGGCGTATTACGTGTTGTATTGGATAGATTGATTGTTGTCGCGTTTTTTCACATTGGAAATGCGATTGCCGAACGAATGAGAGACACTCGAAGGGCTGTGTTCAGTCGAATGCCATGAATCAATCCAGACGATTACTTCATGGCACAAACGTGCCCAAGTAGGCGAGTAGATATATAAAGTTCTTTGCACTTTCGTAACACGAGAACTACGCTCAGTTTCAAACCCTCTTTCGTCGCACTCGCCCTTTTTCTTCTTATTTGTTTTAGAAAATGCACTCTCTTGTTTTTTTTTGTTATCGTATGTCGGGCGGCAAGGTCGAGCGAGAAAAGGAAAAATTCAAGTTTACTCGGGTTCTGTTTGTTCTGTTCAGACTTCATGGGAATCGAACGGATTTTCTTTGGAATGTTTTCGCATAAAATGTGCTTGTTCACTTAATTCCAATGTATTTTACAAAATGGCCGACTTGTTTTGTTGATAAAAAGCTTTGAGCTTGTTTATTCATTTATTTATCATTCTCTTTTGTTTATTCATCGATTTTTATTCATTCATTTATTATGTTTATTTATGTTTATACAATTTATTTATGTTCGAAAGATTTTTGTTAATTTGCTCGAAAATACCTTCGCTCGAAATGCCTCGAAGTATTAAAAAAAAAACAACCTGACTATTTATAACTGTGAAATGAATTCTGGTGCACCTTCTCAACTTTGTTTTATCTCTGTGTTGTAATTTCTTGTGTTTTATTGTATTTTATTCTGTTCACGAGTTTTCGTAGATCCTGTAGAAAAATCCGCAGTAATTATTACGAGATGAACAAAAGAAAAATGTCGACTATCGCTATCACTTAGTTTCCCTCTTTCTCTCTCTCTCTCTCTCTCTCCTCTCTCTCTCTCTCTCTCTCTCTCTCTCTTTTCTCTCTCTCTCTCGCTCGTTCTTCCTCCCCGCCGCTTCGCTACGATATTGCAATTGGCCCTCACCCTTGAGGATTTAGTACATGATTTTTGGAAAATTATCTTAAAGACGTTCTATTAATAATAATTGAAAAAGAAAAGCGAGAGACTGCAAAATACTTAGGGCCGCGGTCATTTTTTTTATATAGGGATTAATGAGTTAACTGATCATGACAAATTTGTTAAACATTGAAAAATCTTTCCAACTAGTTATGTAGCATTTTAAAATCGCTTAAGGTGAAGCTGCATCTAATAATCTTTGAATCTTATGAAATGAAGCTAAATTAAAAAAAAGAACATGGCGAGATGCAACGTTTGGGAACATTTTTATTGGACCTGAAAATGGCGATGATATTCTCATTTATAAATTCGCTTTATAAATGATCAACGACCAATAAATTTAAGATTTCAGATTCTTTCTCAGAAAAAAAAACGTCAGGATCGAATGACTTGAAATTTAACAGTCTGTGACATAGCACCTTAAAATAAAAATTATTCGAAATGTTGCCGCTGGGCTAGTCTTGAGGTTCTAGCGGCAAAAAAGACACGATAGAAAAGAAGAAAAATTGTGAACGAAATCCCAGAGGGTGTTGCGTCGGGTTTGGGGCGCCGTATCGCCCCTTCCCCCTCATCTTCGCCTCAGCGAAAGCGAAGCTTGCGCCGTTTAGATTTTAATTTTTCTTCCAGGATAGCTGTGATGCCGTCGCACTTTTCTCTCTGTTCCTCTCCCTTCGTATATTCCTCGTACGAATCAATCCGCAAAAACACTCCACAACACATACACAAATACACACGCATACCCGTAATTGTCACACGGAGGGGGCTTTGTTGTGGAAAATGTGTCAAGAATGAAGAGGCACGTGAAAACGCGACACAGATCCATTCATTTTTATTTTTATTTTTATAGCCAAGCGACAATTGTTAATCGCACGATTACGTCAATACGAACTGTAAATACTGATGTAACGCGTGTCATCCTTTCGCGCCGATGGGAAACACGTTTTTAAATTTCCATAGCCGGCTGGGGTTGTTGGTGGGCCCGTCACAGAAAAGTACCATTCTCCCTTCCTTTGATCCTCGGTTTAAAATAGTGAAATAATTCGTAAAAAAATGCCATTTAATTGCCGTTACTGTGATATGATTAGGAATAAAATGAGAAAAATCGTGTTTGAGGCTGAACGGGAGCTGCAATCCCAGGAGTGACCAAAGTTTCAAATTCTCAAATATTACGTCCTTGAGACAAAGTAAAGTCGGTCGTGAGTGGCATAAACACGTAGACCAAGCCTCACATTTCCAGTAAGAATGATGTTGAAGTTTGCCTCCTCGGAGTGCAACGAAAATTAATTTTTCTCTCAATTGTTCAATTTTTTTGGCCGATTTAGCCTGTGAAAATCACTCAAACATTTTTTCCGTATTTTTATTAGGCATTTCCGACGTTAATAAAAGAAAAGGCTTTGAAAAATAAAAATAAAGAGCTGAGAAATGAAAGAAAAAATCGTTGCATTCCAACGATGCAAACTTCATAACGTCATCAGTAAGAAGTGTTTTTTTTTGTTCAACGATTTTTTCACCTGTAATTGTTAATATTTAATTTTACAAGGTCAAGACTCTTGCGAATTAATGAGTCGAGCCTCGCCCAAAAGTGTACCCTACCCTGACCCTTTATTCTCGATATATATATATTTGTTCGTTTCGTCGACCGTATTTTCGGCCGTTAATCATGAAGGAATGAAAGAAAAAAAAATCGTTTTCCTGTTGCAGGAGAATCTTGGGAACACGAGGGGCGAGGTGGAGCGTCTCCGGAGTATTCTGCGCAGCGTGAAAGTCTCGACGAGCGAGGCGCTCGCTTCCTATCGGGAGGAATTGTCGTTGATGCGAAAACGCGTGAGCGTCGAGGGCGCTGATCTCAACGAAATAACCGATCGCGTACGTCACGCCCTCGTGCTGCACTCGCAAAAGTGCGAGAGCGCGTTGCACGAGCGCGAAAAAGAATTGACCTACGATCACGGCCTCGAGATGGCCGACGTGAAGAAATTGTTGGCCGAGCGCGACGAGGAGATACGCGGGGTGTACGCGGCGGTTAGGGAAGTCGAGCGCGAGCTCGCCGATCGCGAGTATCTCATAAACAGAATGCGACAAAAGTTCGAGGAGGAGCGCGAGGAGATGCGAAATTTGCGCTCACGTCTACAACTGCAATTGGACGAGACGATAGAACGTGCGCGAGTCGATCGCGAGGCCGCCGTCGAGGAGAACAACGATAAGAGGAGAGCCGAGATCGATGACATTCGCGCGAGTCTCGAACAGTGCCGCGAAACTATACGTAAACTCGAGGACGATTTGTCGAAAGCGAACGTTCAGAGGCAACGGGCGATCAAAGAGGCCACGGACAAGCTGCAGATGGAATACAAGTCGGAGCTTGACACTATAAGAACGAGATTCAAAATGGTCGCTATGGCGACCTCGACCATGGAGAGAAGTCCGAGCGACTCGAGCCTCGAGAAAATTGAAGTAAGACACAGTAAGGTGAACCGACCAGTAAATGGATGAATAACGACACTTATTCAGATGGACTGTAAAATGAAAATATTATAGAAACAAACTTTTTAAGGTAGTAGTCTCGCCAAGGCGTATTTCTATAGATTTTTGTTTTGAGGACCCATTCACGACACTATTAAGTGATTACCTGCAAAATTTTAAAAGGATTCACCGTTGTGTATTCGAGATATTGGCAATCACAGATTGCACGGTTTGATAATAAACTAAGAAATTGATTTTAACACCTGTAATTTTTTGCTAAATTACACTGACTCGAGCTTTTATCGACAATTCATATTCTTTACTTATTTTAAATATAAATCACATTTCGTCCATTCACTGCTCGGTGTACCTTACGAATTTTCAGTCCTTTAAGGTCTGAATCGCTTCTGGAATCATTTTTGGCCGACAGGCGATTCTCGTAATTTCGCATCGACGATCTTACGTTTACTGATCTCTATCGTTGTTCATTAACAGCGTCCGGACGTGATCGAGCGCTCGAGCCACGAGGCCCTCCTCGCCAAGGTCAAAGAGGACCTGGCGATCGAGAAGGACGAAGCAGTGAGAAAAGCAATCCAGAAGGAGAACGCGGAATTCCAATCTAAGCTCGACGAGCGTTTGCGCCAAGCGGCTCTACAGATGGTCGAAGAAACGGAAACTCACCGATTGCGTGAGAACGCCCTCGTCGAGGAATGCCAGCAGTATCAGGAAATGATAAGACGACTCACCGACGACGACATCGAAGTTCGTCAGCATCTCAACGAGAAAGTGAGATACTTCATGATCCATTATTTGTATTCTCGTTTAAAACTTATTCACATTTGTCGCTAGATGTAGAATTATGAGCCTCAACGGGTCAAAAAATACTTCTTCCAAGATTTTTGAACATTTTTTCTATAATTCGCATCATAAAAACTGTAGACATTGTGAATAATTTTGAAAATATTGTTTTTCGTAACAATCGCAAGCGTTCGAAAAAAAAAGTTTAACTTTCGGTGAAGTCATGAAAAATCGCACACGAGAGGAGTTTTCGAAAAAAGCCCACGTAGACGTCTTGAGAATTCAGTTCAGAAGATACTGCGAACATTCCAAGCGGATCGAATAAAATTCGCTCGAGTTTTGCTGTAAATTGAGGAGTTTCCGGCCAAGTGACGAAATGTTATCGTTTGATTCAAATTTATGCAGTAGATTCTTTGTCTTACATCCAATGGATCTTCCAAATTTTAAATCGATCGTCTACACAGTTTCCATAAAATGTATAATTGCAATAACACTTTTTAACATAGGGAGATACCTAAAGTCATCGCTGATCGACAGTTTAACGCACGAAGTAGTTGGAAAAAATGCTAAGAATATTATAAAAAACTGTCACAGCACTCAGTACATTATGACAATTATGTCACCCAAAAATTAAAAGATCCGTCTTCACCGTTTATTAATTAGTGACATTTTTATGAATGAAAACAATCAGTTTTTCTCCCACCGACGAAACGTACATGCGAAATGTGGCAACGTTGCATGAGTGTTAAATGGCTGGCCTGTTTGAATACTACTAATTGCTGTGGACCGGCTATACGTTCAATAAAACACATTTTTAAAGAGAAGTGATATACAGTGAGACTTCGATTTTCTACCATTGGGGGAAACATTGGTAAAAGATCGAGTTCGAGCCGAGAGTTGTGACTTGAGCATTGTTGAGGGGTAACAAATAGTGGGAGCATGTACATTTTGGAATCTATGAGTAATTTGTTTAACAGAGCATCAAGTACCCTGAAAGTATGAGCTGCCTCAGTTGCATTAAAATCTTTGGCTATTGCAGTAACTTTTTCACAATCGTCGATCTTTTTTACAATATCCAACTTTTTTTTCGAAGAGTGGTCGTGCACTTTTCCTAAGACAATTGTCTTACGAAAAGTCTCAGACGCCCAATATTCGAGAACAAACTCATAATTGACAGGTCAATGACCTTGAGATCAAGACCGCACCGAATGTGTTTGCACAGTAGTGCAATTTCGCGTTGAATCCGCCTCATCTCGAGATCTTTCGTTGCCCACAGGTCGAGTATCTCGAGGAAGAGAAGAGTTGCCTCCAGAGCAAAATGATCGCGAGCAGCATGACGCTCAAGCGTCGTGAGAGCAAGATTCACGAGTTGGAGACGGAGCGGGTCGCGTTGCGCCAAGAATTGAACGGCGGACGTATGCGAATGAGCCAGAGCGCGTCGGAGGAAACGCCACGGGTGCTTCTTCTCTCCTCGGCCGCTGGCAAGGACGACATCGAGGTGTCGGAGTCGAAGAAGGTACGTCTGGAGGCGGCCGGCGAGACGTCGGAAAATTTGTCGAGGCGTCTCGAGGCCCTGGAACTTGACAACAAGCGACTGAGCTCGGAGCTGCGACTGCTTCGAGAGAGCAAAGAAACGATCGAGGCGAAAGTCGAGGCTCTTGAATCTGACAAAGTTCGACTGGAGATCGAGCTCGTTAAGGAGCGCTCGAGGAGAACGAATTTCACGAGTCACGAGGCCAATGCTTGTTCGACGAGTGTCGTTGGTGGTGCTTCTTCCGGTGGCAAACAAGAATCACAAACGACGAGCGACTCGCGGGACAAGGACATGAACGCGTCGGTCGCCATCGTCTCGGACACCTCGAGTGTTGAGAACGCCAGCACCTCCGAGGCGAACGGACGCCGTAGCGAAATCCTTGCTCACTATCGGGACATGCTCACCAAGATTCCTTGTATTTATCCTGCCGGTCGTGAACTCGGCGTCACCTTTACGAGCTGCGATGCCGGCGACATCGTTCTCGTCGTCTGGGACTCGGGCCTTCGAAGCTACCGCGTCGTACAGGACTCGCGGATCGTTTACGTCCTAAACTCCGATTGCGTTGATACACTCGAACTTTGGATTAACGCGGACGGCACACCCAGGGGCAAACACATTCTCGGTGAAGTCATCGACAAACAGTACTGTCACGCGAAAAAGGTGATTTTCTTTTGAAACTTCCAGTCACTTGCTTCCTCGTCATGTTCATTCGAAGATAAAGGGTGTCTCAAAATGACCTAACATTTTAAATTGCGCGCCATTTTTTTTTGTGGCGAACATAGAGTACTTATCTTTGGCAACTTGCAACGGGAAGTATTGGGGTTTAGTTATGGAGAATTACACGATCGAGCAATGAATAGAAATTGTAAAAATGCATGCGAAACAATGCAGTTATTACAGACGAAGTTTCATGGTCGTGTTATCTCGCGCCGCGACGATGTGCATTGGCCACCAAGAACGTGCGATTTGACGCCATTGGATTTCTTTCTTTGGGGTTTTCTGAAAGGAAAAGTGTATGCCAATGATCCACAGACCATTCCGGAGCTCATGCAAGCAATTGGACACAGCATTAATGAAATTAGTCCGGATTTATGCCAAAATGTTATTGAAAATTTCGTCAAAAGAGTGAACGTTTGCAAACAGGGACGGGGTGGCCATTTAACGGATATTGTGTTCCACACATAACCTCCATGTGTGTACCTTATATTAAAGTAAAATTATTCGTACTTTTCGAATAAATAATACGTTTTTATTAATAAATTAACATATCAGGTCATTTTGAGATAAACTTTAGAAAACTTACAGTCTTTTCAAGGTGTTACGTGGGTTTCAAAGCCAAAAAAGCATATTTTCTCTATTTTTTTTAAATATATGTAAATTATTTTATTCAAAATGTTAAGCACATAAAAGAGAAACATTTCAACAATATTTAAAAAAAATTTAATCCAAAAATTTGGGCAATTCAGCCGGTGGGAACAGGTTTCCGGAGACCCCTAAAAAAAGTGCCCTTGTGGTAGTGAGGATAACTCATGATAGCTTTATCTGAAATCAAAAAACCAAATTTTTTCTATTAGTAGAAAAGTATAGCTCGTGATTGAGAGAAGAATCTTAAAAAAATTGAAATTTGAATTTTTGGCAGAGTTGTATGCAAAATAGTTCAATTTTTGGTATAATTTACACTACGTACAGCCTTGTAAAATTAGTTGTAATCGAAAAAAAAACCTTCGTTCAATCACTAGTCAACGCTATTTTGAAGAAGTGTGCAAAATTCCAATAAGATCGGTGTATTGGTTTTTGAGAAATCGTGTCCACCGACTTAAAAAATAGTATTTTGAGAAAAATGCGTATACCTGCGTCGCTCCCGGCCGGTCTTTCCCAACAGGGGGAATTCCCAAAGGCCCTCTCTCCTAGACTTTTACTCCGATTGACTTAAAACTTTGCGAGATTATTCTAGACATATTGTACTATTAGATAATAAAATTTAAAAAATGGATTTTTTGAAATGTTCAAAGCCACGTAACCTCTTAACAGGAGCGCGTACGGCGAAACTTAAAAACTATTTGAGAAAAGGTATCGAAAAAAAATACATACACACTAAATGATATACACCCTAATGGTTTATTATTAATAAGTGGTCCAGTCGCATCCACTATGAACCCTAGAACTCATGTATCATTTTTTCTTACAGTCGAACCTTGATATAACAAATGCCTAGGGAAAAGCAAAAAAGTTCGTTATATCGAGTTTTTGATATATTGCGGTTTCGTTATATCGAGGTCATGTTTAAAAAAAATCGTTACATTGAGGTTTGAAAAACATCGATTAGTACTATAAATATATAGTAGTATTATATACTATTACTATAATATACTTTTAGTACTATAATCAACCCTTGGTGCTGTTGGTTTTTCTTCTTGCCTGATTGTACTAATGGAAACTTGGAAGTCTCGCCTCAGATTCGGAATGAATATTCTCGCTCGCAGACGACGTTCAATGAGAGACTTGAAGAGATATTTTTTATGAAAGTCTTCCGATTTATATTTTCAAGAACCGCGTTGAAATTGAGGAGGATCATCGCGTTACTTTTTTTTTCAAGTAAAATATAAAATAAATGGCTTTAGATGATGTATGAGACCATTTGCGCTTAAATTACGTAATAATACGTAAAATGTATTGATTCGGATTTCTCGAACAGACTGTAGATTAGGAACAAATTATTCCAAGGCGAAAGAGAGCTTTGCCTTGTTCACATACCGCTATTCGAATGACAAAAAAATCGAGATATCATTGAGTATCGTTTTACGCGGTTTTGTCACTCCGCGATCAGTTTTTCGCATCAAACGACTGGGAGATAAATTTGTCACGTGAACGTAACCTGCGAGATGTAAATTTAAAAAACCACTCTCGCCACCCGAGCCTGTCTAACATTCAACGCTTGATTTTTACAGCCGGCGAATCGATACAACGTGCCCCAAGGTTCGAAATTCTACAGAGTGCGCATCAAGCCATTCGCATACGTCTCGTAAAGCGACGCGACAACGTCTCTTCCTCGTTTATGAGCCGTGTCGAGGCTCGCGACGTTGCTCCTCATCGAGTTCTACCCGCGTTGAGAGCAGCCACGAGCAAAGATTCGCGTTTCCTTCACGAGGTACAGATCGCTCACGTCGCAATTTGTAGACAAAGTAACGAAAAAAATGAAGAAAAAAAAAAAAGAAACGAGGAGCGGATTTTGCAAGAATGGAATCTCGAGTGGATTCGGCCTGGCGTGAAGAAGCGATCTGATCGCGCTATCATCTCTTGACACCAAGGAGAAAAAACAAACAAACAAAAATACTTGACTGCGTAAAATTGCACGTAGACGAGCGCTCGAAAAGCGTTTTTCTTTTTTTTTTTTTTTTACGTATGCTGTCAGTCAAGAAGAAGATTGAATTTTTGACCGCGAGACGTTTTGAATCTTCGAGAAAGTGATGAGACGAGAAGAGATCGCGATTCCGGCGCGGTACGTTCATGCGCGTTCCGCTAACTCGGATCAAGACCAGAACCTGCCGGAGCAAAACGCATCCCCGATTTTGAATACATATACATGAAAAATATATTATGTATACATATATGTGTAAAATAAAAAAGAAAATGAAGAAAATACTAAATAGAATGTTATCCATTTGATTTTTGTTTTTCTTGAAACAAAAATTGATTGGGTCATAAACTAAATAGAATTTTTTCATTTTCTTTTGAGTTTCGTGTAATACAAGTATATACATATACCGGGTGTCCTGTTCGAAGTTTCACAAGCTGGTTTTTTAAGAAAGTACGCAGTGTAAGAAAAAGCGTTTCAAACAAACGTTTGGTTGGTGATTGGACTCTTAGACCTTGGGCATCACTGTCAGGGTAAAGTGAAGGTCAATTTCAAAATTGCATGTAAGAATCCACATTTTTCTATTGTACATTCTTATAGTTCAGCTTTTCGAAACACTGTGAATAAGTATTTTTTCATCGATTACTTTTCAAGCTGCGGCAGATTGTTCCACTCTCAATGGGACACCCGGTATATACATATATATTGCAAAAGGAAAATTCTCATCTACTAATCGGTGTATGCCGACAGACGTACGCGCACGTTAATGACATGATATGAGACGGAAGGATGCGTCGGCGTTTTATTGTGATATAATCTTAAAGACGAAAAATTAAAAAAAGAAACAAGAGAAACTGAGCAAACAGAGGAAAAAAAATTAAGGAAAACACGATGAAAAAAAAGGATGTTTGGATTTAAAAAGATCGCGAAACTAGGGCCGCACGAGCGTGCCGTACTGCGAAGTTTTACTGTAAGAAATGATCCAACGACTTATTTAGCGTACGCATAATCGCCCTTCTATTTCCTCAGATCGAGTGGGGAAAAAGAAGGGGAAAAAAATGAAGGTTAACATTCAAATGAGAATGGACGTCGTAGCGAGGAAACGGCTCGCTGTTGTCGTCCAGGGGCGTGTAATAATAATTTTTAGGGATATTATGGATTTCCTCCGATTGAAACGTAGGACGGACCTCACATAAGTATATACAAGGGTCGAATCATCAATTCCCACACTTTTATCCAGAGTTCCAAGCATTACTGCATCACTTTTTTATAACGCGGGTGAAAACAAAAGCAGGAGAACAAAAAAGAAAACACCAAATTTTCGGTGAAAGATCGGATTTTGCAGGATATTCGGTAACAGGGCCTTGACGAAGAGGAACTTTCGATGCCTTGGAAAATATCAAAATTCTCAAACGTTCTCAACACTCTTGACAAACCCAAACGAACCAAGAAAATAAACAAAAGCTTCGAGATATTGAACTCGGGGGACCGTAAAGAGTCGCATTGTTTTTTGTTCTATGCATGAAGCGACTCATACGAGAGAGAGAGAAAGAGAGAAAGAGTCGCCACGACAATGAATTTGCGCTTTCGAGCTGAACGACAATTGAAAAGCCATTTTAAAAGCGACGAATGCAAAATAACTACATTGAATACATAAATTAAAAGAAAGAATAATAGTGAAGACAAAATCAAATGAATTAAAAAATTGTCTTTCGTTCTCTCTCTTTTTTTTTTGGAGCTCTATTAGTCTCCGCGTCCGAAAAACTATATTTCGCACTGTGTGGTAATATCTAGTTGTAAGTTACTGCGAAACTCAAATGCTTCATAAGTACGATCATATATATATATGAAAATAATAACAGTAATAATAATAACAACGATAGTAGTTATTATTATTAAATAATATTTGAATATAAATGAGTATAAGAATATTACACATTTATTCGAAGCAATTTTGGAAAAGTCGCGACGTTTCCGACACTCGCGGAGCACAATTAGAAACGCGCTGGAATAAAACAAAACAAAAAAGAAAAGGACAACAAAAAAACGAAAATAACGGGAATAAATTGGAGTTAAAAATGACCGGGAAACCATATAGTTTTTGTTCTTGCAAGTAATTTTCGAAGCACGAATTTGCACTTTGCTGTAAAATCGTAAAAACGAGAAACAATGAGAGCGGGAGAAAAGAAAAATAAATGAAAAGTGTGTTCGCCCTCGACGTGTATCGTTGTAGCGGTGATAAGTTCGAAGCGTGAGCGGTCAACTTCGCAATTTGTCCTCGCTACAAATCGACACTCGCGATCGCGCGAATTCCGTTCTTTACTACGCATTACTCGCGTGGCTCGCTTCTTCACGGAAATTCAACGAAAATTACGTCAGTCAAACGTGACATGAGAAAGAAAAAAAAATTCGAAAAATCCACCGGGTAACGGCTACGTTTTTTCCGCCCCGAGAGATTTTCACTGGATTTTAAATTTGGTGATTTTGTTTATTATTAATATTATTTGAGCGAGCGTGTATTTTTTATTTGATTTGTGACGCAATTTTCCGTGCTTTGAACACGTTCGTTTGTCGATTTTTGTTTTGTTTTGTCTGCTTTTCACGTTTTTCCACGCGTTCGATAAATTTATATATAATTATATATATATATATATATATATATATATATATATATATATATGTATGTATCCGAAAATTATTTAATTTCTTTTGTTATTATAATAGTCATTTTATTATACCAATGGAAAAATAATAATTTTTGGATTTATATATGTAACAATACTATATTATTATATAATTATATTATACAACTATGTTTTATATACATAGTAACTTTTTTTTTTCACTAGTAGCTCCCTAGTTACTTTCAAGGGGCGACAAGCAAAGAAAATCTTGCTAAACGACTCCATTTTTGGAAATATTCGTTGTTGCGTTACGCGTTTTTACAATCTCGCCTCCTAGATAACTCTCCCTTTACTCCAGCCACCCCCTCCTTTCCATTAAAAGAGTTAATCGTATACTTGTAATCGTAGCGAGGAGTTTTTAATGAAACGAGATAATGCGTAAAACGTGAAAAAAAAAAGAACGAAAACAATTGAAAAATATCAATATAAAAAAAAAGGAGGAGGAAAGTGTAAAGGAAAAGGAATATTATTTTGCGGAGTTAGCGACTACCATAGTTCGTCGTACAATATAGCTGTGATCGTTAGTGAGTCCTGTAACAATTTTGCACCTAAAAAAAAGACAAGATAAAAAAAAAATAACAAGTATACACCGAAAACACGAGAAATTAATAACGCGACACTTGCGTGTTACGAAATTACATTGTTATTAATTGTCATTGTGATTGTAAGTCACGTGAGACGATCGGCGTCGATTCGATCGACAAACGTGGGAAAGTTCGATTTTACTTCTCCGAGGGGAATTCGAAATATTTTTGCGACAATATGGAAAGAAAATTTCGAATACAAAAGAGACATGTGGTGAATTTTCATGAAAATCATTGACAAGATCTTTTCGTCGCAAAAATAATTTTAATCTCACTGTAATATCGTAGGTATTCTTCGTATTTACGAAACGAATTGAGAATTTCGCTTCTGCCAATTGGGCAATCGTGCACATTGGGGTGAATTTAATTTCACATCTCTGTTAGGTAACGGAGAACATATTTAGATCGCTGCGGAAAACGAGATTTTTTTGTTTTTAGTACAGTCTCCGATTTTTGAAAAGACGATTTCCGATCGTCAAGATTTTCGAAGTCGCGATCGATTTCTCGCACGTGTCATAGGGCGATTTTGACTGTTTGGCAATTTTTTTCTTTTTTTCCTCACCTTCATTCCGCTCGACGACCACAATATCCGTGATTTTCAATGTATCTGAAAAATCCCACGACAATTTGATTTTTCTCTGCTACCTCGGACTCTAATTTGGGGCACGATTTTTTTTTTTGCAAGGAAGAGACTTCATTATGGCCGGAAATGATTTTGCAATAAAAACCCAAACGTGCAGTCGTGATACATGTTCAAAATTAAAGAGAAAAGCATCAGATAAAAAAGCCGGAAGGGATTTTCAAATACCCTTGGTCAGATTCATTTGTACCCTTCGTTCGTATTTTTCGAGACATTTTTTGTATCGTACATTTTTTTTTGCTCAAAGCGGAATTTAAAAATATGAGCGCTCCAATTTTTGGGATTTTTTTCCAATTTTTTTGGAAAACAAAAATCCGACTTTCGGAGGACAATGTTTTTGATTTGCAAAAAGAGAACAACATTGATCAATGAATTAAACGATCGTGGACCAAATTCCAGGAAATCTAGAATGAAACGCGAATTGCCGCAATATCTCTCGTTTACACAAACACAAATTTACGTGGCAACTCCCAGTCTCTGATAACTATCGATTCATTGGGCCCTTGAACTACTAGATTTTTTTCTCTCACAAAATTTTGCACGGGCTGAAACGGATGCGCGTATAACTAGCAAAAGTATTAAAAAAAAAAGTTATCGCTGCAGTAACGCGTCAGTGCTAGATGAGCGAAGAAAGCTTAATTTATGGCAAAGCGATTTGAATTTAGCGCGCTTCTCCCGCATGCCCCGCCATCTGCAGGATTAGTACACCCGCCGTTCGTAATCGCGGATCTCCATTGTTCGTTGTGCGATTACGCGATAATTCTTTCACTGTGGAAAAAAACAACACACATGCAAGAAAAACAGGTGTATAGAGGAATCGTTTAATAGAGTCTTGAACATCGGAGTGCCTGATTCACGTGTTTTCGTGGAGGTTAGAATTTCCGAAACCGTCTTTTCTTTTTTTAGTTTATTCAATTCCCATTTTGTTTCCTCGCGGAAGAATTGAACACGACGAAACGTCGCGAGGATTATCGGTCGAAAGAAACAGAAAACTTCTCCGAAGGAATGAAATTGAGTTTTCGAGAAGAGGCTCGGAGTGATTCGAAGAAAAAGAAGAAAAAAAAGCGAAAAAAAATGAATTAAATTTGTCACTTATTTTTCTAGCGTAATTGCGCGTAGTTAAGATTCGCGTTACTTTTTCACCTAGATAATGTGTGTGTTTAGAATGTACGTAAAACAAAAAAACAAAACCGGCATGAACAACAACAAATTTAACGGTTGATGCGTTGATTTTTGTACGATTGAAAAGAAAAAAAATCTTATTCGAAAAATTGATAAAAAACAAAAACAATTACCTTGTACTGTACGTGATATATAAATGATAATTCGGCTAAGGCGAAGTATGGCTGAACGTATACATAAAGTGTTTTATCCAATTTATCGATAAATCTTATTTCTCATTAGTTTTTAAGACCTTCGAGGCTATCGCTCATGATATTGTTTTAATGCCAACGCGACCAGTCCTTTGTTTTTCTCTGCGCACCGAGCGTTTGTAGTTTGAATGAAAAAAAGAAAAAGTCACTAAAGAACGCCGATTCGAGAAGAGAGCGCTTAGGAAAACACTAGAAAACGATGCCTCAACGTAATAATGGAAAAAAAGATCGATTATGCAAAGATTTTCAATTCCCTTAAGATTATTGTTTAGAAGAAGACAGAGAGAGAGGTAGCCGGATAACGTAACATATTGCATAACTCATCACACAAGACGTTGGTAACTTATTGAAAAAAGTATAAAAAAAATATCGATCACACTTTAGCGGCAGCTGCGTTCATTTGTAAATAAAATATTATTACTATTATTATTATTATTATTATTACGTCGCTAATACCGAACGTCCAGTGCGTGCGTGCGTGTGTGTGTGTCTGGCCGTGAAAAATTGTCCGCGAATTATTTCATCGACAACAGCAACAACAATTCCGTATCGAGATTGATAATATTTCGCTTTTGATTCAACGAGTGCACACAAATTCATGTGTTGATACGAATGTACGTAAACAATATGACGGGGAAGAAGAAGAATTTAATAATAGCGAGAAAACAGAGAAAGCCAATAATTGTGATGGCCTGGATCTGTTTGCGAATGAACGAGAGAGAGAGAGAGAGAGAGAGAGAGCGAGAGAGAGAGAGAGAGAGAGCGTGAGAGGGAAAGAGAGAGAGAGAGAGAGAGAAAGGATATAAACTGATGAGTGACGAGCGAATATATGATATATACAAATATACAATACAAATAAAGATTGCAAATAAAAGCCACGTGGACTTTTTGAAATGTGAATCTAAGGAATTTTAGTGTGTGTACATGCATATGAAAAAAGGAAAAAACGGTACCGTTACTACCCATGGACAAAGGTTCAACGACCTGCAAAAAGTCTTAAGAGTTAAATTAATAAAATTTAACAAATTATTGAGTTGTTTGGGTTAATCTTGGGTTAATGTTTGGATTAATCGAATTACTTTAATTTAATAAAGTTCGAATCATTTAACTAATTTGATTCATTGAATATTATTTTTTGAAGAATTTAAGCATTACATTAAACAAAAAAACACTTTAATTAATTGAATTTAACAAATTCCTGAGAAGTGAGAATTTAGTTAATCGAATTAATTGAATTTTACAATTTCTTAAGAACTGAAGATTTAAATTGATTTAATTTAATTCATTTAATATCATTTTTTTAAAGAATTTAAGCATTACATTAATCAAAAAATACTTTAATTATTCGAATTTAAGAAATTCAATTGAGAAGTGAGAATTTAATTAATCGAATTAATTAAATTTAACAATTTCTTAAGAACTGGAGATTTTAATTGATTTCATTCGAAAAATTCTTAAGAATGTTTGGAAAAATTGAATGATTTAAATTGATTGAATTCTTCAATTCTTAAAAATTTGTTAAGTTCAATTAATTAGAGAAATTAAATTCTTAAAGTTTTGAAAATTTGTTATATTAAATTAATTAAATTAGTTAAGTTAATAAGGAGTTTCGGGACACTTAACGAAATGCTGCCATTCAAATTTATACAATAAATTCTTTGTCATATACTGAATGTACCCCTTAAATTTTAAATCGATCGTCTACATGGTTTCTATAAAGTTTACTATTGAAAAAATACTTTTTAACATAGAGAATTAAACATTGACACTGATGTCATAATGTATTGAGTGATGTGACAGTTTTTCATAACATTTTAAACATTTTTGCACACTATTTCGTGCGTAAAACTGCCATTCAGCGATGAGTGTAGGAAGTTTAAAATATCTTATGTTAAAAAGGGTTTTTTTTTTAATTGTAAATATTATAGGAACGGTGTGGACGATCGATTTAAAATTTGAAAGGTACATTCAGTATATGAGAAAGAATTTACTGTATAAATGTGAATCAAATCGTAACACTTCACCAATTGTCCCGAAACTCGTTAAGAGATCGTTAAATGAAATTCTTAAATTGAAAAAAATTCATAAGTTTTTGTTTAATTAAATTCTTAAACTCTTAAGAATTGTTTTCGGGTCGTCGAACCTCTACGATTCTTCAACCTCTAAGTTGTCATCCGAGTTTTCAGGGTCGTTAAACCTCTGCGTTGAGCCTCTAGGAATGAAAAAGGAGAAAATAAATTCGCATTCTTCGCAGATTTTTTTCACAGACGAACAAATTGATCCATTTGCAACTAGGTATAGATTTATTTATAATACAAATACATTTTAAAGCAAAAAAGAAATCGTATTAATTTTTTTTTCATGTGTAATATACAAGTGTGCACAGGTGTATGACACACGCACACATGATATTAGAGTGCACGGTTGTTGATAAAAAAAAAAACTTATAATTCAGTCACAACTCGCTACGTTCCAAAGCGAAATACATTTTCCGAGCTTTCAATTTCAAGAGATGTTCGTCGCGCACTGCGAACAATCTCGTGCAGTCTCGTCCAAGTTGTGGGGTTAGGAAAGTTGGTCGACCGCCATCTTGGTATCGGTAACGCTGCTTTACAACGCCTGGTACAGCCGCCATCTTGAGATCTGCGTGGACGCAATTGGCGTTTTTTTTTTAGTTTTCTTACGACTCAGCAGAAATCATTATTTTAGCACGGAAGACTTTCTCGACTTCTTTTTTTTGCGAATGGTTTTTCGAACACGGATAAGTACAAATTTTCATTATCCATACGAGTGGAGGAACGAGCTAAGAAAAGTAAACGCAAAGCTGAAATTTCCATTTTCGTTTTCATAGGAAACTAAGTGTCATGGCGGCCGGGAAGTTTTACAAGTCAAGGTCAAGGATTCGATCGCAAACTTTCTAAATTCTGTTTAATTGTCATATATATATATATATATATATATATGTTTATATATGTATATATTGCGAAAGTATTCAATAATTTCAGCATTTTCTGTACGTTTGACTTGCATGTTTTTCCCGGCCCCATTAGTTCAAGTTTCGTCCGCTAGGAACGGCCCCAGTGTTCGCGTTCGCAAAAGTGTTTTAAATGAGAATACTCAGGTGACGCTGCTGTCGATTTGACCCGGTACGACGGAGTTGGCTTTTTTTTTCTAGTAAGCGAATAAACGAAGAATTTGGAATTGTATCGTAATAAAATTGCGCCAAGGCCAAACTCACGGCGGCAATGAAAGTTCATTACTGTACAGAATCGTTCACGATCGAAGCGACACTCGTGGCAAAACTTAGCACTACTAAATATCACAATTATGGTCTATCCGCAATTATACAACAACGGCCATCTTCAACGTTGTTCTTCGCGCCGCTTTAAAAGTTACGCGCTCTAATACAAATGTGTCTGTCGCCTAATGATGAGGAACGTAAGCTTGATTGGTCTGTGAACAATTGCTAACGATGTTATTGTTGCTCGGTGGATTATCATCGCCGGAACTGTAGAGCATTCCAACGAGGGTGTAATCAACGAAAGCGGGTAATTCGAGATCGGCCACGTCGCCGTACGCGGCGTTAACAGCGTTACACTGTGGATTATTGTTGTTCCCGAGAGTGGGTAATCTCGTGTCGAGAATCTCACAGGTATACTGACAACGTTCGTTGAACGGATAGAAAAAAGTCTCAGGGCTTGTTCTCTGATTGGACAATCTTGTATCTTGTCCGCTGTAAATTCTTTCGTTAATCGTGTTCGCGTTTGTATTTTGTTCTTGCTGAGTCGTGTAAGCGAGCCTTTCGTCGAGGACGCGATGTGGCACGATCGTATGGTCACTTATCGACTGAGCGGTCGTAGCTTTGGTCGGTAAAGTAGGTTCCGCCATGAAACGATGATAATCGTCGTAATTTGCGAATATCGCTTGACTCGGATCATTCATAAGCTGACTAGTTTTCGGTAACGAAGCTTTCTCACCGCAGATACCGTGCGACAATTGTTTCTGCGAGTAAACGGTCGCATCCTCGTGTTGCTTTACCGGCGGTAGGTAACAATCGATAGATCTGCGAGCCTCGAGGTTTGTCGCGCCATCGAGCTTCATGGGATCGTAGCTCGAGTACTCGTGACGCTCGTTTGTGTCGCTCCAGTACGAATGATCGGAATTCTTTCGCGCCTCGTCTACGTACATCCGGTCGACTTGGGATCTCGGATATGCGGGATAATGATCATTCTCTCGGCTGTCGAATGTCGCCTCGAGGATACTCTTGGATCCGTCGTAACTCGGAAAGTTGATGCGCTCGTCGCCATTGTTGTTTCGCGTCTGACTCGGATTACTGCTGCTCGAGTCGTCGCTCAACAATTGACTCCAGTAGGATTGTTCGTTCGCCTTGATCTCGTACTTGATCGTACCGCTGCCGAGATCGAGCAACGTCGGTGGCGAACGTTCCACGCTCTGTTGGGAATTTGACGGGAAATCCGCTCTCAACGGTTGATCCAGTTGGAATATTTCCTCGGGCTGGAAAATGTCGCTGGCGAACGATGGAAAGTCGGGATAGGAGGCTTCTTGGGTAACGTGCTGATTCGGCAAACAGTAACCGCTGTTGGTAACGTGACTCTCGCTTTGATTGTTCTCGTGAAGACTATCCTGCAGCCAGTACGAATCACTAGCACTCTGCGCGCTGTACATTGACGCTTGCTGATTTGACGATTGATTGGTGTACGGGATTCCTGCAGTTTGGAGACCGCATACGCACTCGAACGGTGAACACGAGCAGGAATAACCTGAAATTATGAAATGGCACACGTTAAGAAGGTACGACTACTCCCTCAGGGTCAACAAAGAGACTAAATTTATGTTACCCCACGGGTGTTCTGATTTATGTTAACTTTATGTTGAATATTCGTATTGTCGATCCCAAAGTGCCAAATTTGTGGTAAATATTTTATTTATTGCATATTTGTTAATAAAAACTGAAAAATTCGATCCTCAACGACTCTGGAGTCTTCACAACGATTTCCATGCAGTAGCGAGATTCTGTAACTCGGTAGCGATCGTTTTCGTTATCGTTAGCTAGCGACCGCCAATAAGAGGCTCCCTTTCTTCTGATCGTGCATGCGATTGGCTGTCGCTAGCTAGCGACAACGAAAACTGTCGCTACCGAGTTACAGAATGTCGCTACAGAGCTTGGTTATGCTCGCCAAACGAATCAGCTGTTACGCTCGACGTTGGCAAGTCTCTGGGCACTATTTCGTCATTATGATAATATTCAACCGGAAGTTAAAACCGTTTTAAAATGTAGTGCTTGAACGACACGGTGTTGTTCGAATTTTTGATTTTTTACAATATCTATTATGACTAATTTATCAAATTTCAGTTTTCCAACGACCTTAGTTGGATACGTGAGCAGCAAAACCGTGATCACCGCACTTCCGGTCGAACGTCTCCATAAGACGACGTGCTTTTCACTAGCTCAAAGTGCTCGACTTCTCCATTTTATTACGACAAAACTGAACGGTCAATATAGGTCAAATTTTTCCAAAGGGTGCGTAACGTATTCGTCAACATCATATAAAAATGTCAGGCGCGAAAGTTGAATTCGTCTTCATGATCGTACCTCCTTAAGAAGCTTCGGGACAAGTGACGAAATGTTACCATTTGATTGAAATTTATACAGTATATTCTTTGTCATTTACCGAATGCACTCTTCAAAGTTTAAATTGATTGTCTATTCCGCTTCTATAAAATTTACAATTGAAAAAAAAGACTTTTAAACATAGGAAGATGCCTACATTCATTAGTGATCGGCAGTTTTGGCATGACTTCTAAATAGCGCGCACGTGTTTGAATACAAATAATCGCCCTAATGCGGCTACGCATGAAATATAACGCATTTTTCAAGAGAAGGCATATATTTTATTTTTGACACTTGATATTTGTCGTTCAAAATTCATTCGGTTTAATCAATGAACGTTAATGTTTTTTTTTCTTCAATGGACTCGGAATTGATTTTTTTTTAATGCCGTACTCGGAATTTAAGGGATCATCACAGTGTAACATTTTTAAAAAATCGATTTTTTTTTGTTTTATCCGATAGTATAGACGGTTATAAACATGCTGTTCAATTTTTTGGGGCGAAATTCGAATAATTTCGGTCGCTACAGCCTTTATTAGAGAAAGTGATTCGAGCAACGGCGTAAAACCTGGCGAAACTTTAAACGCGTTTTTTTCGAAATGTCGTTTTTCAAAACGGTGGACACTCTCAAAGGAAGAGTTTTCAAGCTATCCGTCTCAAATTTTGACACAACATTCTTCGCGCCATTCTTTATCTTGCTATTGAAGCTTTTCTATATCTTCATATTTTTTTTTAACGAAAAACTGTCGAAAAAATAGGCTAAATTCGATACTTTTTTCAAACCGCCGCCATTTTGTCAATTTTGATAAAAAAAACCTCCATAACAAGATAGCGGCTTTCATACTGATTAATAATCTTTTTACAAATTTTGTTTCAGATAATATGTACGGCCACAACCGTGTATACCGAGAGGACTCCTTTTTTCGAAGACATTTTCAACCGTTTACAAAAATGTAAAAAAATAAATAAAAATAAACGTTTACAAATTTATTTTCCGTTCTTCGTGAGTGCTTTGATTTGACATTAAAAAATCAGACTTATTGGCGTATTTTAACTATCGAAAAAAAATTGCGAAAATCAGTAATTTTTTGACCCGTTACTCTGTGATGATTCCTTAATCGTATCGTTTTCAAACGAAATATTGGTGTGTAAAAGTTGACGCCCGGCTCGAGATCAATGAAATTCCTCCCCTGAATCCCCTAAAGATAGGCTGTCCCGAAACTCCTCAACTCGGGGAGAAAATAATTTTTATTGAGCAAACTATACAAATGTGAAAAAAAAAAGAATTTATTGAAGGCGATTAAGCGAATTCAAATGTTTAATTGTTAATTTGCATTTCGAGAAATGTTTATAACTGCGCTATTATTAATTTTGAACGAGAAAGGATTCAGTCATATTTTTTTTCATTTCAAAATATGGCGCCCCATGCGGGTGAGAAAGCGCGATTCATTCTGCGCATGCGCAGTTGCTATCAATTTTCATACTTTGATCGATCGATCACTATATATATCGAAGCTGGGACTGAAAATTAACGTAAACTGATGCAACGATCATTATTATTGCTCCAATAATGTGTGCTAAAACAACAATCGCGGTAAACTTTAACGCTGATGTTCATAATAAAATTAGCAGTAGTTGCAACGATAACCGTGCGCTGCGAATCATCGCTACGTCAGTTGTACGCATGCGCGAACTCCGGACGAATTTATTTTCAGTATTTTGCCGCTCGTCGCTGCGTATGCGGTGTCGCTGAGGTAGGCAAGTAAAAAAGGTGAATAAAATAATTAGTCGAAATTATAAAATATCTCGTACGAATGTGAAGTTCCACGAGTTGTGCTGGTCAATTATAGCGAACGTAAATTTCCATAGGACGATTGTTATTTTTCAGGTGAATTATCGCGACGACAACAGTGCGACAATAATCTCACTTTCGGGGATCTTTTTTTTTTCATTTCGGGAAGTTCGAAACGCGATAAAGTAACGAGATATCCGTCCAGAATTCGTCTCTTCCGTATTAACGTCGCGATTTAACATAGTATAATAACTTTCGGGAATCGCGACTTTTCGTGAATTCCGTGCGCGTATTGTTGGACGGTGCGCGCATGCGTCGATTTCTGTCGATCGCGAGTGCATTTGGCGAGTTTTGGTAACGTTGAACACGGACATTGTGTACGAACCTTTGTCGGATATGAGCGGAGGTGGATGAGCGTTTCTCGGCGGTTGCTCGTGCGTCTCGGTGCTCGGCCTCTTCGTGCCTCTCAGTGACATGAGCTGCAATGAAAAATTTTACAAGCCGGTCAACAAGAGAACGTGGAAGGCGATTGATTTCAGTGAAGAAATAGGGACATCGACGCTGCACGGGACAAACGTGACGATCGAGCCAGCGAATACCGAGGCGTTCCAGTTTTACGTTGGAAGGGGTGAGTAATTTTTCATCGGTTTTCCGATTTTTTCGCATGCGTTTATTCGCACACTGTTGCGTTTATCGTACGTAGGAGTTTTATCGATTCGTAAGTGAAGACGCGGACGCGTCTGGTGGTTAATTTGGCATGTCAAAGAAGCGAAAAGAAAATGGCGTCGCGCGTCCTCGCGAGAGACGGAAGTGAAACGATTTCGGTAAAATTTGGTCCGAGATGGTTTCGGAGCTCGCTGATTCCGAATACGATATAAAAAATGGAAAATTCAAAATGGCGGAACTGATATGCCTGATCAGAAAGCCTCTAAATCTTCGATTTTTATTAGGATTGATATTTGGGGGTTTTTGGACCTCGCCGATTTGGAATTTGGCGTAAAAAGTACGAAATTCAAAATGGCGAAACCAAAATGGCTGATTGAAATTGCATTAAGTTTTCGATTTTTATTGAAATTGATATCCGGGGGTTTTCGACCTCGCTGATTCGGAATTTGGTGTCAAAAATACGAAATTAAAGATGGCGGAACCAAAATGGCTTATCATAAATGTATTAAGCTTTCGATTTTTGTTAAAAATGATATTTCGGGGTTTTTGACCTCGATGATTTGGGATTTGTTGTCACAAATATGAAATTCAAAATGGCGGAACCAAAATGGCTGCTCGAAAATGTGTTAAGTTTTCGATTTTCATTAAAATTAATGTCCGGGGGTTTTCGACCTCGCTGATTTGGAATTTGGCGTCAAAAATACGAAATTCAAAATGGCGGAACCAAAATAGCTGATTGAATTTGCTTTAAGTTTTCGATTATTATTGAAATTGATATCCGGGGGTTTTCGACTCCGCTGATTCGGAATTTGGTGTAAAAAATACGAAATTAAAGATGGCGGCACCAAAATGACTTATGACAATTCTATTAAGCTTTCGATTTTTGTTAAAATGGATATTCGGGAGTTTTCGACCTCGCTGCTTTGAGATTTGTTGTCACAAATATGAAATTCAAAATGGCGGAACCAAAATTGCTGCTCTAAAATGTGTTAAGCTTTCGATTTTTATTAAAATTGATATCCGTGGGTTTTCGACCTCGCTGATGTGGAATTTGGCGTCAAAAATACGAAATTCAAAATGGCGGAACCAAAATGGCTGCTCGAAAATGCGTCAAGTTCCCGTTTTTTTAAATAAAAATTGATATCCGGAGGTTTTCGAACTCGCTGATTTGGAATTCGGGCTCAAAAATACATAATTCAAAATGGCGGAGCCAGCATGGCCGGAAAAAAAATTCCTTAAACGTTCGATTTTCATTAAAATCGATATCCAAGGGTTTCCGAGCTCGCTGATTCCAAAACCGATGTGAAAAATACAAAATTCAAAATGGCGTAATCAGCATTTCTACAAAAAAAACTATTCTGTATCGCTAAAAATTGATATCCACCATTTCTGGCAGTGGATAATTTCAAATATGATGTAAAAAAAAGTACAAAATTAGAAAATGGCCGAAGCTCACACATTGAGAAACTGCCGTACGAATGTATTTCAAAGAGAAACGGGTATGGGTAACTTTTCGAGGGCGCTTATTGCGAATTCAAAGTGTAAATCGTCGATTTGTCATTGTATGCAAATGTGTATATCGTACCTTGGTACCCAAGGCCGCGTCTCGAGCGAGTAAAACGGCAAGTCCGCGAACTCGTCTACCAGCTCCGGCGCTTCTTCTCGCTTCGGACGTCGATTTCGCTTCCGGTCGTGGATGATCGTGTTGCCCTTTCGCTTGAAAGAATATCGCGTGCTCGGTGTGCCGCCAAAAGTGAGTTACGGGATAACCGCAGTGACCACGACAGGAAAGTATCTCCAAACGACCGGAGCATTGTCGGTTTGGACAGGGTTTACCCTGTTGTTTCTTCCTCGCCTGAAAAATTGCATTACGAGCGCACTTGTCAGTACAAATTTTTCGCTTATAAATAATTATATGTATATATAAATAAATAAATAAATAAAAAATTGATTATTCTAGTATTGTGAGTACAAATGAGTCTCCGCCGTTTGACAAAAGATGGCCCCACCAGGAGGTTATGGTTGAAATTGTCAGATGTAAAAAGTTATATCGTAAGGTTGGACATATGGCGCAAGACCGCAACCTTGAAATATCAGCGATTTTGTATCAGCATGAAATAATTTTTTTTCGTGCGAAAATATCGAGATTTCAGCCGAATAAACGTCATTTGCGGAAACTTTTGATTTACTTCTTTAATTTGAAGAAATCTGCAGCTGAGGCGCATCGATTGCTTGCAGAAGCATATTGTGAGGCTGCTTCAAGTGAGAGAAGTTGTCGCGAGTGGTTTCAAAAGTTTAAGAACGGTGAGCTTGACGTCGAAGACGAAGAACGTAGCGGAAGGCCGAAAAGTGTACGAGGACGCGGAACCCGAGCAGAAATTTGTTCAGGCTGAAATCCGGACCGGATCAGGCTGCCACAATAGCAAATCCGGGCCGGGTCAGGCAAATTTAGTCCGGCCCTGATCAGGGATGTAACGCTTTTGCAAATTCAGGTCCGGATCAGGCACCTTATCAGGCTCTGATCAGGCGCTTCATCAGGCCCGGATCAGGCACCTTACCAGGCTCGGATTAGGCACTATATCTGGCTCGGATCAAGCAACTTATCTGGCCCGGATCAGGTGCCTCATCCTGCCTGAGACATGCGTGTCATCTGGCTCAATCATTTGATTAATTTTTTGTTTAAAAATAGATCAACATTTATTAAATTATTATCGCAGTTACACGTTATCAAGTTAACTAACGTTATTAAAAATATGAAACATATGAAAACATTTTTTTAAAGTTTAAGTTTTTATTTTACTTGACTTGATCGTTTAGTTTTTGTTCCGGTTTTGGCGATGACCGTCCCAATCTTTCCGGCCCAATCTGTCCGGCGCAAATCATGCGTGCCTGATCAGGGCGCCTTATTGATACCTGATAAGGCTTCTATCCGACGCAAATCAGGCGTGCCTGATCAGGGCGCCTTATTGATCCCTGCTCAGGCCCCTGTCCGGCGCAAGTCATGCGTGCCTGATCAGGGCTCCTTATTGATACCTGATAAGGCTTCTATCCGGCGCAAATCAGGCGTGCCTGATCAGGGCGCCTTATTGATCCCTGCTCAGGCCCCTGTCTGGCGCAAATCAGGCGTGCCTGATCAGGGCGCCTTATTGATCCCTGCTCAGGCCCCTGTCCGGCGCAAGTCATGCGTGCCTGACCAGGGCGCCTTATTGATCCCTGCTCAGGCCCCTGTCTGGCACAAATCAGGCCTGCCTGATCAGGGCGCCTCATTGATTCCTGCTCAGGCCCCTGTCCGGCGCAAATCATGCGTGCCTGATCAGGGCGCCTTATTGATCCCTGATCCGGCCCTGATGGATCCTCAGGCAGCCTGATTAGATTTCTGCTCGGGAATTGCACGGAGAGAATTAAAAAGTAATTTTTGTCGTGAATTTCACGGTAAAAATTACCGTGATATATTTCAATGTGGTGACAAGAGAGAAAAGCATAATAATTCGTATGCGACAAGTTTTCTTTTAACTCACGTTACAGAAAATTTCAAATACGTAGCTAAAATTTTACTATACAAGAAGGGTAGCGCGCACGATAATTTTTACCGAGAGCACAATACCTTTTCCTATAACACTCATTAAATTTTATAATAAATCTTAAAATAACTGTTATGAAGACGATACTTTTTTATAGACATCTTTGAAAGGCATAAAATAATAAAATGCGTAGTAAAATTTCGTTGATATTATATATTTTTTAAATTTAAGTTTTGCGTATTTTGTTACACATGAAAATTTACTAGAAAATCTGGTGAAATTTTCTATCTGAAGAAGAAATTTAATTTAATTTTCGTGTAAATCTGTGTTTTACTCAGTAATAATAAGCGAAGTTTGTTTGGGTTGTCATCTGGTTACCGTCACTGCATGGTAATTTTTAACATTCAATTCTCTCCGTGTGGAAGCATTATTGGAGGGAGATTCGTGCCAAACGCAAGAACTTACAAAACGAGCTTTATCTCGTATTCTTAAAGAGATGGGCACCTAATTGTGATTTCGATTTGAAGACAGATGTCCAGCCTTTAATATAAAGCATTTTATTTGCACGTCCTGTACCATAATTGCAACGTTATGGGCGATCAATGGAAAACTGTTACAACCGCATCCAGCCTATCTTAAATAAGAATAGAACGAAACGCTTTTGAAAAGTCGAATGAAAATATGAAAATGACAAAAACTCGTTACCATACCTATATAATAATAATAAATAATAATAACAATGAAAAATAATCATGAAATTTTTCAAATAAAATTAATAAACAATCAAATGGTTTAAACATGTAATTAAAATGATGAAAGATACAAATAATAATGAAGAAAAAAATGTCGACATCGATGAAAAAAGAAAATCAATCCGAGTGTGAAAGATAAAAAAGAAAGACAGTAAAAAAGAGAAGAAGAATAGTCACCTTGTCGCAAATGGCTGGTCTCAGGTGCACTCTGCCTCCACCGGGCAGGACGCATCCCTGCGAGCACACCAACACTCCGAGGCAAGACTTTTTCAGTATGCTGACGTTGTGATTGTTCGTGTTTCTCATTGCCCAGCCGGACGCGTGTCTTCGCGCTTCCTCGCAATCGGGCCCGTACACTTTTCTCACGTGGCCGTCCGCCCATTCGGACCACGAGTCGTATTCGGCGACCTTTGAACAAGAAAAGCCCAAAATCAGGAGAAAAAAAAACACATTACAAAACTGTGCAAATTCATACAATAATAATAATTCGTAATAATAAAAAAAAAAAAGAACTAATTATTAATGATACAAATATTAATAATGATAAATAACCCTTTGAAGCATACATTTTTCCTTACGTGCAATCAGCTCAAAACTTTGTACTCGGGGGTTTTCGGGGTCGCTGATTACAAATCTGCACTCAAAATTTGAAAATTCAAGATGGCGGCTCCAATATGGCGGACCACAAATGCAAAATGTGTTTGATGAAAGCAAAAGTTGGTACTCGGGGGTTTTCGGGGTCGCTGATTACAAATCTGTACTCAAAATTTGGAAACTCAAGATTGCGGATCCAATATGACGGACCAAAATGTCCAAAGTAGCTTGACGAAGATGAAACTCCATATGCAGGGGTTTTTTGAGTCGTTGAATTCGAATCTCAGTTCAAAATTGAACAATAAAAATGGCAGTTCCAATATAGGATAATGAAACACAAATCTGGCTTGGTCACTAGATACTAATCTGAGCTTATAATTTAAAAATAACTGGTGAACTGAAACATAAAATTCTCTTGACGGAGAGGAAACTCGGTGCTTTAGAGTTATTGAAGTCGCTAATTTTGAAACCAGTCAAAATATATAAATTTAAAAAGTTCTAAATTAAAAATTAAAAAAGAAACTCGCTACGTCCTCGCCGTTAGCTCCGGGTAATGCTAAAAGCGTAATTCTATTAGAAATTCAGTATAACAGAATCAACATATTGAGCAACTCCGATGTTTTAGTAATTCCAGTAAAATCTCCGGTTTTTGTCCGCCATATTGGATTCGCCATTTTGAATTTCTGGATTTTGAGCTCGAATTCCTAATCAGCGACCCAAAAAACGTCTCTGAATTCATTTTTTTGTGTATGGTTTACCTGCTAGATTAGGCACAATTACATTTATTGTCGAAAAAACGTGTTTTTTTTTGTACTGTAGTGATGATCAACATCCACTAAGTGCAACATAAGCCCTTAATAGTGATATTGTAGTAACAATTGATCTCTCAACATCCTAAATATACATTTACATTCGTCGTTATACGCTAAAAAATTTTTTTTATTCAAGAAAAACAGAGTGGAAGTAGGTGACATACCAGTATGTCACTATGCTTCAAAGGGATAAACGAATAATAACGATCGCTTACTCGTGGTACACTCGAGTCATTGATGTCCCACTCTTGATGGGGATGTTGTTGTTGCTGATTACCAGCGACTGTCGCTGACATCGTCGGCGAGCCCACTCGACTCCTGGAGAAATAACGAAAAGATTCGTAATTCATTGTCGATGAGGAATAGGCGATTGAAAAAAAAAAAAAACCAAAAAAATAGCTGACTTCTTGAGACTTTATTTTATATTTATAATAATGAAGATAATGATTTTTTTAAATAATAATAATAATAGTAATAACGACAATAATATAATGCTATATATCAATAACAATGCTATAATAATAATGAATTGTACTATCATTATTATGGTATAATAACGATCGCATAATAATTATAATTACGATAAATATTGATATATGATAATAATATTTATTACTATTATTATTATCGTTTTATAAAATACTATAACATGCACTATAATACGATAATATTATTATTTATCATTATTATTAGATATAACTAATAATAATAATAATAATAATAATAATAAAGATTAATTTATAATTATCATTGTCATAATAATAATGACAATATCGATCAAGTCGAGCCGACACGGCCAAAAAAATTAATTTTTTAAATAAGATTTAATTTTAATTTTCTAAATTAATTTTTTAAATAAGATCTTAATTTACATAAGATCTATTTAAATTAAATAGGTTTTTTTTCTTGTCTCACGGCCTATTTGTTTCAAATATTTTTTTATTTATTTGTTCAAGCTATTCTTTTTAAATATTAAATATATTCAAATTAAATAAATAAAGGCTAGATTCAAATTAAATAAATAAAGACAAAACACGATATATCGCATGAATACGAGAAAGGAATATTCATGACATAAAAGTGCGGTGAAAAAAATTTTTAATTATTTTTCTTTTTATTCACTAACAAGGCTGTTATTTGGAAAAAAATAAATAAAGGTATCGTCGTACTTTTTATTAACAGCCGCGAATATTTATGTATAGAAAGACTAAGCCTTTTCCTCAGCTGCAGAATGTTGCAACAGTCTTTTAATGAAAATAAAGCCATGAGATTTTCAAGAGTCTGAATTGTGGACCATTTTTCCGTCTGTCTACTTTGTCTTATACTACCAGCAGACGTAACCAAATCACAGATTTATTAGGAATAAATAAAATATTTAGTTGTTAGACGATATTAAATAGATCTTGATTTAAATAAATAAATATATTTAAAATAAATCATTTTCATAATGGAATGCAATAGGAAAAAATTGATTTCACTAAACATCTAGTGAAGTCAAATGAAAAAAAAAACTCAAATAGACGCATCTAGTTAATGTCAAAATCATTTTTCTGTCAGTGTTAATTTTTGGAGAAAATGTTTGAAAAAAAAAGAATTAATTTTTGCGGAAATGTTTTTATTTTACGGTTAACTTTTCAGGAAATGCATCATTTTGAGCCTTATCGTATTATCTTTGTTGTCTGTCTCTCTCTCTCTCTCTCTCTCTCTCTCTCTCTCTCTCTCTCTCTCTCTCAGTTTTTCGATTTCTCCCACACTCTCTCTCTCTCTCTCTCTCTCTCTCTCTCGGTCCCTCTCTTTCATGTTGTCGGTCGTTTGGCCGGGTCACACGCCGGGGAATCCTCGAGTCCGCGGTTCGTATAGGAATTCCGGGAAGCCACGGGAACAGTACGGTGCACACGCGCGCTCTTGTCAGCCCACCCACGGGCACCCATAAGTATAATGCGCGAGAGAGAAGGTGTGACTTGCGCGCGCGGGACCCGCCACTCACTCTTTCACTCACTCTCTCTCTCTCTCTCTCTCTCTCTCTCTCTCTCTCTCTCTCTCTCTCTCTCTCTCTCTCTCTCTCTCTCCCTCTCTCTCTCTTTCTCTCTCCCTGTTTTCGTGTACCCCGGGAGTTTTTATACGAACGAAACGAACGGTGCGAGAATCTCGCGACCATAAATCGGGATTTTATCTCCGACTGTCGTCTCCCCTTCACCTCTCATTCTCTCCCGCGCACGACGTTGCGCAATTCCGAATTAGATCTTTTTTCCCTGTCTCCCTTTCTCTCTCTCTCTCTCTCTCTCTCTCTCTCTCTCTCTCTCTTTCTCTCTCTCTCACTCTCCCTCTCTCTCTCTCTCTCTCTCTCTCTCTCTCTCTTGCGCTTTGGGCTTCGCCCTTTTCCCTTTTTTTCTCGATTTTCTCGACTCCCCCCCCCCCTTTTCCTCCCTTTCTTTCCTCCTCGTCCCTTTCTTCCCTTCATCCTTTGTCTCTTTCCTCTCTCTACTCGCCTCCCTGGGCAATCCCTTGCGGATCGCCCATCTCGTTTCTCTTTCCATTCCAACCCCCCTCGCGCGTACGGACACGACTGCGGCTTGTTAAGCTCGATCAGATACCGATTTGTCTACGAATTAGTCGACGGGTATCTACGGCGACAGGTTTTATTTCTCATACTCGTTCTCGGTATACGGCTCAATCAACCTTTCTCCACGGTATTTGTTTCACTTTGTTCCTCAATTTTTTTATTCCTTTGTTTCTATCTTAGTAAATTTTATTTTATTTCATCTTAATTTATTTTAATTTAATTTAATCTTATTTCGATTTATTTTATTTGAATTTATTTAATTTTTTTCATTTAATTCCGGCGAGACAAGAATCTGACTCGCGTTCTTGCGAAGAAAAAAAAAAAAAACCATCGTAACATGTAAATCAATGAAAGCCGGAAGTGAATTAATAACGATAGGAAGACGTAACGATCTTCGAGCGGAACTCAACTCGCTTTTTGAATTAATGAAACTTCAGACTCAGCCGCGAATTGAATTTAGGCTCAATTTTATATTTCATATGGACAAGCTTTATCCAATGAGTTGAAGCTTTATTCATTTATTTATCTTCCAATGATTAAAATGAAATTTGAAGAGTCATTATTTTTTTAATTTACATATTAATACCGTTGTTAATAAAAAAAACAAAGGCATTTTATAAAGAATGCAAAAAAAATGTTGACAAATGATCAAACGTTTACAACAACGATAGATTTACAAAAAAATAAAATTCATTACCCTCAACGCTTGAAAAAAAAAATCATAATAATAACAATAAAACGTTGCGTGATTGATAAAAAAAAATGTGGCGATCGAGAATCGCGTGCCCAAAATCATTGACACAGCGTATAGGCCGCAAAGACGCTACTTTTATTCGGGAGTTACTTTCCACACGCAGGCTCCTATAAGACATTATTTGTAGTGACGATATTACGTCGCCGCTCACGCCAAGTCATTGACCATGAAATTGTTACAGCGACGCGGGAATACGCCCACGCATCTCCATTTTTTCTTCTTTTACGTTTCTTTTTTTCTTTATACATACATATGTATAACCGCGCGTTATCCTCGTATACCAGCGACAGCCTGATCGCTGCAAAATCGTTATGTACTCAAACGGAGAGACTCATCATAGTGCGCGATTTTTACGGAGCCGCTGGCAAAAGGGCGTAAATCACGGGTGAGATTCATCAGAGTTTCGAATGTTTTTTTAATAAATATTTACATGTGTGTATGGTATATATATATATATATGTGTTCGTAGGTTTTTTATCGGTGTACTTGACATTACATATTAATAGCAATAATATTGATAATTCATCAATATTATTGCTATTAATATGTAATATGATAATATGATCAATATGGCTCACAATAATAGTTGTACTGACATAAACATGATAATATTTATACAATAATTATCTGAATGTTTTTATATATTTATCAAATATAATGATTATTATATAAGTAAAACAAAAAAAAATATTTATACATATATAGGTTCATTATCGATGTATTTGACATTACATATTGATAGCAATGATGTTGATAATTTGTATGATTAATATTGCACATAATAATATTTGTAACGACATAATATATGCATTATATTATATATTACTATAAAATATATTAGCACTTAATATCCCAATAATAATGAAAACATTATTAATATTGATGATTGTGTATCAATTAATTAAAACTGTTCATATATTTTTTAAATATATATACATGATGATAATATATAGTAAATATGTCAATATTAGTATTGTTATTATTACTCTCTCTCTCCCCTCTCTCTCCCTCCATATATATGTGTATATATATATATATATATATATATATATCGATTTTCAAATAATAAAAAAATAAAATAAAAACAAAAAGAAACGCTTTCATCAAGAAGATCAAATAAAAATCAACAAATTACAAAAACTAATGGTGCTCTTAGTTTTTCCTCATTTTTGGATTTTTATTTGATCTTTATAATTTTAATTTTTTTATTTTAATATATATTATATATATAGAGATGGAGAGAGAGAGCCAAAGAGAGAGAGCATTAATATATGAAAACAGCTATGATAATAACTTATAGTAACATTAGGAGAATTATTATTATCATACTCACTTTCTCCCTCTCTCTCTCTCTTTATATATATATATATATATATATATATATATATATATAAAGAGATTTATATATATATTTAATTTGAGATATATATATAAAGAGATATATATATATATATATATATATATATATATATATATATATATATATAAAGAGAGAGAGAGAGAGAGAGAGAGAGAGAGAGAGAGAGAGAGAGAGAGAAAGTGAGTATGATAATAATAATTTTTCTAATGTTACTCTAAGTTATTATCATAGTTGTTTTCATATATTAATGCTCTCTCTCTCTCTCTCTCTCTCTCTCTCTCTCTCTCTCTCTCTCTCTCTCTCTCTCTCTCCCCTCTCTCTCTCCCCCTCTCTCCCCTCTCTCTCTCTCT
>OZ010724.1:8424321-8532314 GCA_963932345.1 Ophion ventricosus
CGCTTGTTGAAAGCCGTCCGGGAATAGCGGGTTTTTCCGCAATTTATTTACGGGTAGATGCTTTTTTCACTGCATCAATGATGATTCGAAATTTAATTTATGTTTCGTCGGCGGCCGGCGTGCGGTGGGGGGCCCTAATTTCTTCATTTCGGGGATTTTTTTTGCCACGGTCTGCAAGGTACTCTTTTTTTTTTTTAGCAGGGAGCCAACTTTTGATGGCGATTGAACTTCCTTTTTTAAGAAAAAAATAAAAAGAATATTTCTTTCAGTCATGCGGAGTTTGATAAATTTCGATTAGTTGTGCGGAAAAATTACTGTAATGCAAACCAATTGTTATGTGAAAAATAATTGAAGAAATATTGATCTGCGATTAGAAAATCTTTTATGAATTTTCCGAAAATTAAATTGATTAAATATTAAGAAAATTATTATAAAAAAATGAATAGATAAAAATAATGATATATATGGAGTTATTTAATAAATATTTAATATCATTTATATTTTAATATAAATTGTATATTAACATTTCATAAATTCAATAATATCAATGAAAATAAACTCAATATTAAATCAAATTTATTGAAAAAAAGTATTGACATTTATTAAATATTAAGTAAACTATTATACATTTACTTTATATAATAATTCACTAAATCTTTCGTAAATTCGAATGCCTTGACTCAATAAATTTTACTAAATATTAAATTTTATTAAATACTCGTAATAACTGTATCCAATTTTTTCGACTATATTTCTTGATATAATAATCATGTGTACATACATACACCATGAAAACAAATGTATATAAAAAACAAATGACACGTTGGTCTCGGAATTTCTTATTCTCTCAATAAAATCACCTCAGCAGCCGTTAAATCTTCCTCAACATAAATCGATCGTAATGCCAGTCCTTGAATCGCATTTAAATAATATCCTAATTACTATATTATTACAAAAAGAAAATTATCTTCTCGAGACCGAGAGAGGACGGGAGCGAATCATTTTTTCATCAATCGCGAAGTAGTTGTTTGAGTGGAGGGACAGCAAAAAAAATTAATTGCTCTTCGAGGTGTCGCGAGAGGGTGTTCGACGTCTCGTCCCACGGGCACGAGATTTGCACGGCGTTGTGTTCTCCTCACAACGGGGCTGGCGCGTTACACGTAGTTTCCGGAGAACTTTATCGAAGGATCCACCGTAAAATCTGGACGTTTACGATACGATCCAAGGGGACACTTATTCTCTAAGCTCGAGCTTCGTGCGTTATGTGTCTTATTGCACGTGTAAGTGCATATCGGTACACAAACGCACACGCATACATATATATCTATCTATACATATATATTTCCTTGTTCGTTCTCTCTCTCTCTCTCTCTCTCTCTCTCTCTCCCCCTCTCTCTCTCTCTCTCTCTCTCTCTCTCTCTCTCTCTCTCTCTCTCACTCTCTCTCCCTCTCTCTCTCGTCATTATCTCAGATTGGAATTTAAAACAAACCGAGCTTTTCTACGTCTCTTCTCGAGTCACGCTCCTACAACGAATTGAGCAAGTGCTCACGGGATAGACAATAATTATGACAGGCGATTAATTAAACCTCGTATTGAGGAGTTTCGGGACAAGTGGTGAAGTGTTACCATTTGATTAAAATTTATACAGTAAATTCTTTCTCATATACTGAATACACCTTCCAAATTTTAAATCGGTCGTCTACACCGTTCCTATAAAATGTACAATTAAAAAAAAAACCCTTTTTAACATAAGGAGATATTTTAACTGCCTACGCTCATCGCTGAATGGCAGTTCAACGCACGGAATAGTGTGAACATTTTTTTTTTATCTTTCGAAAAACTGTCAAATCACCCAGTACATTATAACAAAATCGTCATCAGTGTCATAATGTTAAATGCTCTATGTTAAAAAGTGTTTCTTCAATTGTAATATTTTATAGAAACGATGTAGACGATCGATTTAAAATTTGGAGGGTGATATTCAGTATATGACAGAGAATATACTGTATAAATTTCAATCAAATGGTACCATTTCGTTAAGTGTCCCGAAACTCCTTAATTAAAATAAAAATAAAAAACAAATTGAATTTATCGAATCGACAAAGATTTTTTCCCTCCAGTTTTTCTGTTTGCTTCTTTTCTTTTAATTGAGAAATTTATTCACTCGAAATGTGAAATATTGCGTACGAAAATGGGCGAGAGTGAGCGAAACGTTTTTATTTTCCTTATTGTAAAATTGGATTGGATCCGGAATGTTGGTGGGAAAATTCGTGCGTTTGAGCTATGAACAAAAAATACGGGACATGAATCTATAATATATAAATATATAAATATATATATATATATATATATATAATATATATGTATGGACATATGCATATATATTGAGAGATTTCTCCACCAGAATAAGATGAAAAGCTAAAGAATGTGGGGGCCATATATATATATATAATATATAATATATATATATATATATATATATGTATATATAGTGGAGGAAAAAAGCACGCGAGGCGAGAAGTCAGCACGAGGTGAATGATTGCCCGGATCGGTGATAAAGTCATCGCCTTTAGCACCGCGTAAGATGATACATCGGGCGGTGATCCAGGAACAAGATTGTGTAGATGCATTGGGGAAAAAGAGAGAGAGGAGAGAAGAGAGAGAGAGAGAGAGAGAGAGAGAGAGAGAGAGAGATGAGAGAGAGTGAGAGAGAGAGAGAGAGAGAGAGAGGACGAGATGTGCTTTTTGCAGGGCATGCTGCACACACATACACACACCCTCATATATATATATATTTATATATCTGCATTTGTGTGTACATATAAAATACTTGACACAGTAGAGTACAAATATTTTACGGATATTCGTACTCTTTAAATAAAGCACAAAAAGGGAGAGACAGCCCAACGTCCAAATTCAACCAAAATTTCGGCCGCGGTAGTCCAAAATCTTGGGCTCGTGAAAAAAACGACCGGAAGCGTCGGTTGAAGGAATGACACGAATTTTACTTGCCCTACAAGTTTTTAAACGTGTCCCGCATGGTAACGAGCGATACAAGCGGACTTTTCTTTTCTTTTACTTGTTATTCGTTTTTTTTTTTAATCGTATTTATCATCGGCCACGATCGATCTACAATATTGACGGCACCCCGGAGGAAGTGCACGGATAATGTTTTTTCTTAAATATAGATCCATGTACGTGTATATATATATATATATAGCGAGCTTCTTGAGGCATGCGCACGAGTATGTATATATACTCGTGCGCATGTTTGAAGAAGTTCGCGAGCATTTCCTCAAGATATTAAGCGCGATATCTCGAACAAGCAACCACTAAATATCTCCAAAGGCCAGTGAATAAAAAACGGAAGATAAAAAATAGAATCTCTCGCGATCACGAACAAGAAAATATATATACATACATATATATATATATATATATATATAGTGAGAGACAAAAATTGAAAGATGAAAAAAAGATTATTAATCTTAACAAGAAATCGAAATGTTTCGCATGCCTTTCGCTTAATATATATATTAAAGGATGGGAGATTATTTATATATATAAATATATATATACACAGGGTGTCCGACGGCTGATTTCAAACTTAAAAAACTCGTAAAAAAATGAATAAACAAAGTAATTAAAAAATATTTATTAAAATGAAAAGGAATCAAATTTCAATTTTTGAAAATAACATTGTTCAAACGACGACCTTCAAGACGCAAGCACTCTTCTAATCTATGTCGCATATTTTCAAAAAACGCGCGCACAGAGATCGCTCGAAATCCTCGAAAGTTCAGTACGAATATTTTCTTTCAGCTGAATTGTGGCGGCAGGTTGGTTTTGGTAAACGACATCCTTGAGGTAGCCCCACAAGAAGAAAAAAGTCACAAGGACTCAGGTCAGATGATCGTGCTGGCCAGGCGACGTCACCGAATCGAGAGATCGTTTTTCCAGGCAACAATTCTTTCACAGTATTCATGGACGCTTGAGAAGTGTGCGCAGTGGCGCCATCTTGTTGAAACCAGCTGTTTCTGTTGAAGAGATGACTGTTGCGAAGTTCTTCCGTAAAAAAACGTTGTTGATCATGTCACAATATCTCTCGGAGTTGACCGTCACCGTCTGGCCACGATTATTTTCAAAAAAATAGGGCCCGATGATTCCGTTCCTCGAAATAGCGCATCAAACAGTGAACTTTTCAATATGCAGTGGCTGCTCGTGCACTTCTCTTGGATTTTGGAGACTCCATTAATGAAAATTTTGCTTGTTTGCATAACCTCCAAGATGGAAATGTGCTTCGTCGATATAAAAAATGTTTCTTAGTCGTGTTTCGGTGGAAAAAGTCTCCAGCATCTTTTGAGCACAAGTTATTCTTGTTGGGTAGTCACTGTCGTTCTATTTTTGAATTATTTGGATTTTATACGGATGAAATTTTATTTTTTTTCTTCATAATTTCATGCAGTGTCGATTTTGGAATACCCTAAACAGACGAACGCACTCTCAATGACATTCGTGGATTTTCTAAAACAGAATCACTAACACGTTGGATGTTTTCCGTAGTTGATCAGAACAACCCGAGCAGAAATTTGTTCAGGGTGAAATCCGGACCGGATCAGGCTGCCACAATAGCAAATCCGGGCCGGATCAGGCAAATTTAGTCCGGCCCTGATCAGGGATGTAACGCTTTTGCAAATTCAGGTCCGGATCAGGCACCTTATCAGGCTCTGATCAGGCGCTTTATCAGGCCCGGATCAGGCACCTTACCAGGCTCGGTTCAGGCACTATATCTGGCTCGGATGAAGCAACTTATCTGGCCCGGATCAGGTGCCTCATCCAGCCTGAGGCATGCGTGTCATCTGGCTCAATCATTTGATTAATTTTTTGTTCAAAAATAGATCAACATTTATTAAATTATTATCGCAGTTACACGTTATCAAGTTTACTAACGTTATTAAACATATCAAACATATGAAAACATTTTTTTTTAAGTTTAAGTTTTTATTTTACTTGACTTGATCGTTTAGTTTTTGTTCCGGTTTTGGCGATGACCGTCCCAATCTTTCCGGCCCAATCTGTCCGGCGCAAATCATGCGTGCCTGATCAGGGCGCCTTATTGATACCTGATAAGGCTTCTATCCAGCGCAAATCAGGCGTGCCTGATCAGGGCGCCTTATTTATCCCTGATCAGGCCCCTGTCTGGCGCAAATCAGGCGTGCCTGATCAGGGCGCCTTATTGATCCCTGCTCAGGCCCCTGTCTGGCTCAAATCAGGCGTACCTGATCAGGCGTACCTGATTGATCCCTGATCCGGCCCTGATGGATCCTCAGACAGCCTGATTAGATTTCTGCTCGGGAACGGCTCCATGGCGACTAAAAAATCCCCAACGCACGCGACCTCAGCTACCCGCCCCGCACTCCTCTTGCACCTCGCGTTTTAAAGTTATGATCATTTAAAGTTTGAAATCTGCCATCGGCATATACATGGGAATATTAAAATATTATTTCCCTTAAGGTAGAGGTCTCGCCAAGGCGTTTTTCTATAGAATTTCCTTCAATTTTCAGGACACATTCGATCCTCTGAAAAATCTGATCGAATTCGATCCTTGGAAAATTCAGTCCCCAAACCCAAACAAACCAACGCAATCAAACTCAAATGAACCAAAGAAACCAACTTAATCAAATCTTTACAAATAAATCATTAATATATCTGGATGAATGACGTCTACACGGAGAGAATTAAATGTTAAAAATTACCGTGCAGTAACGGTAACCAGATGACAAGCCGGAAACTTCGCTTATTATTACTGAGTAAAACACAGATTTTCACGAAAATAAAATAAAATTTCTTCTTCAGATAGAAAATTTTACCAGATTTTCTGGTAAATTTTCATGTGTAACAAAATACGCAAAACTTAAATTTAAAAAATATATAATATCAGCGAAATTTTACTGTGCATCTTATTATTTTATGCCTTTCAAAAATGTCTATAAAAAAGTATCGTCTTTATAACAGTTATTTTAAGATTTATTATAAAATTTAATGAGCGTTATAGGAAAATGTATTGTGCTCTCGGTAAAAATTATCGTGCGCGCTACCCTTCTTGTATAGTAAAATTTTACCTACGTATTTGAAATTTTCTGTAACGTGAGTTAAAAAAAAACTTGCCGCATACGAATTATTATGCTTTTCTCACTTGTCACCACATTGAAATATATCACGGTAATTTTTACCGTTCAATTCACGACAAAAATTACTTTTTAATTCTCTCCGTGTACTTATTTAGACGGCTATATATTCAAAAACTACGTTTAGTGTCCCTGGGGGGAGGGGGGGGGGGGGGGGGAAGTGCTGCACACCTTCCTTTGTGCATACACAAAATAATAAAATAAAACGTAAAAAAAAAAGATTTATTTTTATTTCTACACTGCGTTAGTATATGTATTATATTAAGGGAAAGGTATGCGAAATATTTCTTGTCAAGATCAATAAACTTTGTTTTTTCAATAATTTCTCAATTTTCCTCTCGCACTCTTTTTTCCTCCATCCGAGACACTCAATTATTTTCGAGCTCGAAACGAAGGCTCGTGTTTTTTTCTTTTCCCCTCCATAATATATACACTTTTTTTCTTCAATTTTTTATTATTTTGCGTTCATCTCCGTTCCGCCCTCCTCTCTCATTGAATCCTTAATAAATCTTGGTCCCTCGGCTCTGTCCATCTTGACTTGTGGCTCGTGTAGAGCATTCCATTAGTCAGGAAAAAAAAAAAAAAATTTATACGTGGATTACTTTTTTTTGTAAATTCTTTTCGTTTGCTTCTAACAGATTTCTCCGGGGTGAAATTTTTCGCGTCTGTGTGTGTGTGTGCGTGTGTGTATTTTCGTCTTCTTTATTGTTGCGTTCCTTTTTTTCCGTTACGGTGCGCGGATTGAGTGAGAACAAACGGTTCTTTCGTCTCGATTTGCCATCGAGGAGAGCCAAATTTGGCGGACCACGCTGTACACACACGCGACGTTGGAGGAGGACGAGACCGCGGAGTGAGAAAAAAAGGAGTTGTTAAAGAAGAAGAGGAGGAAGATGAAAAAGAGGAAAAAAAAGAAACGTCGATTCGCGAGAAAGCATACGTGTGGGAAGAGTTTGATACGAAACGCGTTAAATCGTAGTTTCCGACAGAGAGAGAGAGAGAGAGAGAGTAAGAGAGCCGAGAGAGCCGAGGGAGAGAGAGAGCGAGAGAGAGGGAGAGAGAGAGAGAGAAACTATTATCGAGTCCCCTAAAAAAAAAGGTCGAATAGAAAGCACGACACTTTTTTTCCGCCGATCGAAGAAAAAAGACGAGCCTCTCGAATCATCCGAGAAAACTCTCAGAACAAAAAAAAAGCAAAATTCGAGGTCAACAACTGAGCTAATAAAACTCAATAAGAATAGTCCTGATAAAAAATAAACTATTGGATTAGAATTCGATCGCAAACAAATTCGAGAAAGCATCGAGTAAACATACAAACAAGGTGGTCAGAATGTGAAAATATTAAATTTGTCAAGTGATAATTTAATTGAGACGTTTGACAAATTAACAGAGGAGAGAAGATCAACGCGGTGGCTGTACAAAGATTAGCAACTATTGATGCACCGAGACTTATCGATGAATTGAGAATGAGATATAAATAATTGGAAAACTTGGATTAAAAGTAGCTAGTCGAGTTCTGTGGAATGGGGTTCAAAAATTGGGAACAAATGTCGAAACCAAGAACGTCATTGTGTGTGCGTGAGTATATAATATAGAAACAATAATAATAATATTATTATCATACTGTATTATTTATTAGATTTATTATTATGTATAACATAATAACATAATGTCATACTATGATACTATTATTATTATACTATATTATTTATTAGATTTATTGAGAATGATTATTATTATATGATATACACCCCCACATACACAATTATGTTCTGGGTTCCGACGTTTTTTTTTTTCTTCAATTTTTGCATATATCTCCTGGTTTTTTAACCCCCACGCACGGAATTCGTTGAGCTACTTTTAATTTAAGTTTGGCAATTATTTATATCGCATTCTCAATTTATTTGCAAACTTCGGTGCATTGATAATTATAATAATATAATTATAAATGCATGGAAGCTTGCAAATAAATTGAGAACGCGATATAAATAATTATATTATAAAATATAATATAGTTATAGCGCAAATATAATATATTATATATTTATAACATAAGTTATAACATAACTATAGTATATTTTATATTATATTATAACGTAGTTATAACATAATTATGGTATAATTATCATTGTCGTATAATTATAATTATGGTTATAACATAATTATAACTATAATTATAACAATTATAAGTTTTTCAATGATTTATATCGTATTCTCAATTTATTTTCAAGCTTCGATGCATTTATAATTATATTATAATATAATATAGTTATTATGCAACTATAATATATTATATATTTATAGCACAAGTTATAACATAACTATAGTATGTTATATATTATAGTACAACATAGTTATAACTATAATTATAACAATTATAAGTTTTCCAATAATTTATATAGCATTCTCAATTTATTTGCAAGCTTCGATGCATTTATAATTATATTATAATATAATATAGTTATTATGCAACTATAATATATTATATATTTATTGCATAAGTTATAACATAACTATAGTATGTTATATATTATAGTACAGCATAGTTATAACTATAATTATAATAATTATAAGTTTTCCAATAATTTATATAGCATTCTCAATTTATTTGCAAGCTTCGGTGCATTTATAATTATATTATAATATAATATAGTTATTATGCAACTATAATATATTATATATTTATAGCATAAGTTATAACATAACTATAGTATATTATATATTATAGTATAACATAGTTATAATATAATTGTGGTATAATTATTACATAGTTATAACATAATTGTAGTATAATAATTATATTATACTTTAATTATGTTATAACTATGTTATAATTATAACATAATTATAGCATAATAATTATGTTATAACATTACAATGTAGTTATAACATAATTATAGTACAACATAGTTATAACACAACTACAATATATTAGACATTATATAATATTAATAATTTATATATAATTTGATATAAAATAATAGTAACAGTAGTAGTATATATTATTCCATGTATATCCCTTTAGGGCGTTTACACGGAACTCCCCCCCCCCCCCCCCCCTACATACACGTTTCCCATTGCAAATTTTTTCACTCCTAAACTCTACTGTCGTTTTTCCTTCCATTTCCTCTCGCATTTGTGTCCTCGTTTATCATCATATAAGATAATAATTTACAATAATAATAATAAATAAAAAAATAAATATAATTTCCGGGTATATTTCATAATGAGTCACGAAAAAAAAACCCACCGATTGAATTCTAATCTAGGCGAAGATCGAATGTTTCGACATTTCGATAATTTATTCGATTATAGTTCAATGAAAAATCTAATAATTATCATCATGCAAATGATAATTATTTTCTGTTGAGGGATTAATATAGGAAAATTAAATATGACATTTTTTCATCTAGCATTAATATTTAATATATTTCAATGGAGACCGCGTAGCTTACGTATTGTACGACTGGTGATAACAGGAGAACATTTTGGCCAATCGGTTTGCTCCGATTAGAAAACACCCTCGCCAATGAATACATCGAGATTTCCCTCCCCCTTGCTACTCCGAGTTTCTAGGGTACCCTCGATTTTAGCCAATGGGAATTTTAGTAAAACGCCCACACGCCAATGGCAAAGCTGCACAACGCCCATTGATTAGATAGCAAAGAGCGAGAGAAACTCCGATAAGAGAGAGACAGAGAGAGACAGAGAGAGAGAGAGAGAGAGGGAGAGAGAGAGAGAGAGAGAGAGAGAAACCGAGAAATCGATGTTCCACTTGAATTACTCCGAAATGTTAGGAAATACTCCAAAACAAATTACTCCATTTTCGTATTTTGTTGGATTCATTGATTTTTTAAAATATTTCCTCGATTTATCTCAATGACGTTTCGCCACGTACTTTTTTTTTTCTCAATTGTCTGAAGGGACTTTGAAAATTGGCCTCCATTTTAATTATACGAATTTTGTTTGTATTGTTGCCAAATGTGAGATTTTCGTTTTATATTTTGGAATAACGATTGTTAGATGTTATTGTTGTCATTATTATGATAGTGTGATAATAATAACAATACAATTATAATTTTGAAATAATAATGTTAATCATTATTGCGTAATATTACCAATGCTATTATCAATATTATTCCATTACCTAATTTTAATAATCCTCATAATTATCTTTATCATCCCTGTTATTATCATTGTTATTTTTTTTTTACGAAATTTCCGATTTTTTTACTTTACTCTCCATTCGCATTTCTGCAATGCTCCAAAATCAATTACCCGAGAAACAAGATAGAAGAAATGGCAACAAAAAAAAAAAAGGAAACAAATATTCTTATCAATCGTAAATACTTACAGTACAACCATAGTCGTTGTTCCTTGAAAAATCGTGGCTGGCAAAATCGCGCACCCCCGCCCCCGAAGTTTTCAAATTCCGATCACCACGACGTTCGAGTGAATTCTTTTTTTTTGTTCACAGCACAAAATTCCAAAAATCCTTTTTCTTGGCTGTCGCTCCCCGATCTCTCCTCGTACTCGTCGAATTAAAAAAAAAAAAAAGGAAGAAAACAATGTCACCAAACACAAAACAGCTGAACATTCAGTTCATTTTTTTTTGTCCTTCGTCGTTGATTCGCGGAAAGAAAGAATTTTTCGTTTTTACAATGACTTCTTTTCAATGAAACTTGCACTTTTTTTTTTTTACAAATTTCATATTTTTCGCATTTTATCGTCGGTATTTATCATTATTATTGTGTCTCGCATTATTTTTATTCCCGGCTTGTTTTACTTATTATTTTTCGCACAATTTTTTGTAGCGTCTCGTTTTTTATTACGCCAATTTTTTCTTTCTCAAGCAAACGATTTGTTTCTTTTTTTTTTTTTTCTCGTCGAATGATCGAAAGAAATAAAAAAGAACAAAAAAAAAAAAAAGAAGAAAGGAGACGAAATTGGAGAGTGACACACGTGGGTGAGTGCGTGCGTGCGTGCGTCTCGGAGTTGTGCCGAGGACTGAACGAGACGAAGCGACGATGTTGTGTCAGTTGGTGGCAAGGCCGCCACCACGTTGGTTCGATCAAAAAGCCCTCTCTCTCTCTCTCTCTCTCTATCCTGGCGATCCTTGGCGATGAGTGAAACTCACAGCAGAGAAACGCCTACGGGAGTGGCCTGTTTTGGCCAATCGCGGGGCCCCGTTCACCACAAGAGCTCCTGAGAAATTCGGAGGGTGACCGAATCACTCGCAGAGTGGAAAAAAAAATCATCCCCTTCTTCTGCGCTCGATTGGGAGGGGGAGAATTTGTTTTTTTTTTTTTTTTTTTTGCTGGACGTTCAATCGATCCTGGACTCGGCTCCGATCTCTCGCAGTACTCGCGTGAAGAATTTGGAGTGTCCTTTTCGAAGGATCGCTTCGGGCAAAAATGGTACTTGAATTCTAGTGAAAATTATCTTTGATTTTAGAAAATAATGAAATAGTAGTATTCGCATTAATTATGCGAATTCATAGAATCATATGAAAGATGATGGGGGAGTGGAGGGCGAAGAAATTTAGCGCTTCGAGATGTAAGAACAAAACAGAAAATTGTGAAAATAAACGGAACTGTAAGAAATAGTGAAGCAGCGATGTATTGGGTGTGTGAATGAATTTTTACAGTTTTTTTTTTCCATACTTGCGGTTTATGAAAAAATAGACAAAACCGTGTTTAATCCGGGTAATATGCCCCGTTGCTTTCTACAATTTTCTGCCACCGATCTGGTAGCATACAGATACCATGACGATAGAAGTTGGCTGGTTTCGAGGCGATAAAGTCATCGACGAATTTCCTAATATCTTCGACTTCTCGAAAGTGGCTCCCTCTTAAGCTGTGCGCCATTGAGCGAAATAGGTGATAATCGGATGGGGCCAAGTCCGGTGAATATGCCGGATGAGGAAGAACTTCCCAGCCCAGGTTTAAAATAGTTGTTTGGGTCGTAGGAGCAACGTGAGGTCGAGCGTTATCATGCAGGAGAATGACTTTTCGCCTTCCGTGTCCGGTGAATGGCCTTTTTTGCTCAATTGCTTTGCTTAAACGATTTAATTGGTCACTATATCGTTCTGCAGTGATCGTCTGACCCGGTTCTAGAAGTTCATAATAAAGAACACCCTTTATGTCCCACCAGATACACAAAAGCATTTTTTTTGACGTTCATTTGCGGTTTGGGAGTTGATGTTGTTGATTCTCCAGGGTCCACCCATGATTTTTTCCGCTTGGTATTCTCATGAAGGATCCATTTTTCATCCCCCGTCACGATTTTCCAGACAAAGTTCTTCCTTCGTTGTTCGCTAAGCAACCAAAGACACGTGTTCATCCGTTGTCCGAGGTTATATTCGGTAAGTTCATGTGGGACCCATTTCCCGAGCTTCTGAATTTTTCCCATCGCGTGTAACCTCTTGGTAACTTGGTTGATCGATCAACTCCTAGTTGGGCTGCAAGTTCTTCTTGTGCCTGTGAAGAATTTTGGATCAGTAAAGTTTCCAAATCGTCGTCCGAAAATTTTTCAGGCTGTCCAGTACGCGCACGGTCACTGAGTTCGAAATCATTGTTTCTAAAACGTTTAAACCAATAATTCCATGTTTCGTATGACACAATACTCTTCCCGAACACAGAACAAATTGACTCCCGCACGCTTTGGTGGCACTTTTTCCTTGTTGGAATTCGTAAAGGATGCAGTGGCGAATGTGCAGCTTATCGGTTGTCATTGTTCTTGCTACTTTATTTTAAGGTTGTGATGCTCGCCCAATAAATTCATACAGCGTCTTGAACAGAGCTATGTCAATACTTGAAAATCCTAAAAGGACGTTGAAATATTTCAACTTGAAAGAGGATTCCCAGCTTGCTAGAAAAATCGGTAAAAATTAATTTACACACCTAATAAGAAGGAAATGTATAAGGTGCAGCACACTGTAGGATAGACTGGGTTCCGGTTGTAACAGCTTTCCGTTGATCGCCCATAACGTTTCAACTATGGTATAAGACGTGCAAATAAAATGCTTTATATTAAAGGCTGGACGTCTGCCTTCAAATCGAAATCACAATTAGGTGCCCATCTCTTTAAGAATATGAGATAAAGGTCGTTTTGTAAAACATGTGCCACTGTTACAACTGTACCCGTACCATGGGCGGTTGTAACAGGGCTGGGGGTCAGTTGTAACACATCGAAATAACACACAGTGCACGCACTGTAATCACTTTTTAAAATTAAAAACACGTATTGAGGTACTTTCAAATTACTTTAGTATGGCACTGTTTATTATTATTTATGTAACACTCTTATAGTCCTATGTAATAAGTCTACAACATTAATGAGATCAACATTGACATATTTATTATTTTTATCGTAAACTAGCATTAAATAGGAACAAACCTTTCAATTAATGAAGATAATTGTTTATCGTATCAACGAAAGGCTTCTTAAACAATTCAAAGTAAAAACAAATTAGCATTGCCAAGAAAACTTAATTAGATTAGTCGCAATTATGGCAAATATAATGGCGACTACCGTCAGTACACTCCAAGTGAGACCAGAGTTGACAACCTCCTTGACATTTCACCTATTTTTCTCCTGGTCTACTCCGTTTATACGGTTCTAGACAAACGTTACAACCGTACCCCCCCCCCCCCCCCCCCCCCTTTGGAAATAAAACGATCCCAGTGATCAAGACACGTAACCTACACGGAGAGAATTGAATGTTAAAAATTACCGTGCAGTAACGGTAACCAGATGACAAGCCTGAAACTTCGCTTATTATTACTGAGTAAACACACAGATTTTCACGAAAATAAAATAAAATTTCTTCTTCAGATAGAACATTTTACCAGATTTTCTAGTCAATTTTCATGTGTAACAAAATACGCAAAAAATTAAATTTGAAAATTATATAATATCAGCGACATTTTACTGTGCATTTTATTATTTTATGCCTTTCAAAAATGTCTATAAAAAAGTATCGTCTTTATAACAGTTATTTTAAGATTTATTATAAAATTTAATGAGTGTTATAGGAAAATGTATTGTGCTCTCGCTAAAAATTATCGTGCGCGCTACCCTTCTTGTATAGTAAAATTTTACCTACGTATTTGAAATTTTCTGTAACGTGAGTTAAAAAAAAAACTTGTCGCATACGAATTATTATGCTTTTCTCACTTGTCACTACATTGAAATATATCACGGTAATTTTTACCGTGAAATTCACGACAAAAATTACTTTTTAATTCTCTCCGTGTACAAATACACAGTTGCTTGTTTAATAAGCACTAAATTTCAATAATTCTTCAGAAAATCACCCAATACTCAACCTGTTATGTAAACGAAGTAATATGAAAAAGAAATTGATCAAAAATACTTACTTCTGACCGAAAAAAACTCAATGGGCCCCTCTGCGAGCGTCAATTTTGCGGGAAGTGGCGTGTAGCACTGTCAAGCGTGTCGTGGCTTCGTAAACGTTACAACCGTACCCAGTCTACCCTACGGTGGAATAAAACTAACTATATATATATATATATATATATATATATACATATACAGGGTGGACCACGCAACGTGTGCACCTCTTGTACGACCAAAATATGCGTTGCACAAAAAAATGTTTTATACAAAAATTACATGGTTTATAAGGCTACACTATGTGGTGCATTTATTTTTTTTATAGGTGGAGGCGCTTCGAAGATTTGAAGGTCAACTTTATTTTTTCAAATGGAATGCTATATTTTTTATAGCGTATTATGATAGAGTATCGAATTCTGAGTAAAAAAGTATAGACCTTTATTAGCCCTAGAGTTAATAGCTAACGAGTAATTTCACTTTATTACTTTAAAATTTTCTTCGCGTAATATCAAGTTGGAATGTTGAAAGATGAAAGAATTTTTTCTGCCATGAATGTTGAAGCATGAAAAAATGTTTTCAGCCATGAATGTTGAAAAATGAAAGAATGTTTTTCAGCCATGAATGTTGAAACATGAAAGAATGTTTTCTGCTATGAATGTTGAAACACGAAAGAATGTTTTCTGCCATGAAAGTTGAAACATGAAAGAATGTTTTCTGCCATGAATGTTGAAACACGAAAGAATGTTTTCTGCCATGAATATTGAAACATGAAAGACTGTTTTCTGTCATGAATGTTGAAGCATGAAAGAATGTTTTCTGCCATTTTTGTTGTTTGCTTCGTTTTTTTTTGCAAAGTGCAACATTTTCGTCCTTCTTTCTTCCTTTTCTTCATGTTTCTACATGTTTCTTGCTCTTTCCTGCTCTACCAGAAACCTTTTCCCGCGTTTAATTCGATTTTCCATCTCTCGCTCTCTCTTTCTCTTTCCCTCTCTCCCTCTCTCTTGCACACTCTCTTCCTCTCTCCCAGCCACCCTCACCCTCTCTTACCACCCCCTTCCTCTCATCCCATTTCGCTGTTTCTCTCGCCCTCCCTCTTTACCTTTCTCTCTCTCTCTCTCTTTTCTTCTCTCTCTCTCCTTCTCTCTCTCTCTCTCTCTCTCTCTCTCTCTCTCTCTCTCTCTCTCTCTCTCTCTCTCTCTATCGCGTTTCCCTCCCTTAAATTGAGCGAGGTACCCGCATCCAAAGAGACAACGGCCCGTTACACCTCGATCGAACGTGAAACACAAGCCGCGATGACGCCAAACACACGTACACGACGTATACACATCGGGGCAATCCACGTATCATCATCGTGCCACGAAACGCGAAAATCTTCGTTTCCTCGAACGAGGAACGTTCGAGCTACGTAATATTCAGGAGAAAATGGAGCAATTTCGATAACGATTTGTCCTCGAGAATAATTATCGCACGCGGCCATGTTAACTATATACATTTATTTATGATGTTTTTTTAAGATGGCTAAGTATTTTTTATTTATTCGTATTTTTCTTTATAGTACTTTACTTATTACTGTTTACAGTTTTATAATATTAAATAAATAAAAATATTTTTGCCGTAGATATAAAAGGCAAGAACAAAAATCGTAACAAAATAAAGACAAAGAAAGAAATATCTTTAAAAAAGTAAAAAAAAGATATAGACATAGAGAACAGCTATATTTGGAAGAAAATTGAAAATAAACATTTTTCAATTTAGAAAAAAAAAATAGCAAGAAAAATCTTACCACGATGGGTCTGGCGGCAAAAATTGCCAAATTTATGATATCTGTTTTACAAAAAAAAAAAAAAAAAATCAAAAGTGGCATTCTTGAAAAAATCGCGTTTTTTCAGAAAACAAAAAATCTTGTCGAAGATGACATTGAATATTTTTCAAATATTTTTTTCATAAAGAACAGTTCAAAATGAAGAATTAAAAAAAAAAGATCTTACTCGGTCCATTTTTCAGAAAGTTATGAGCATCAAAAAAGAAAGGCGATTTTTTTTTTAAATTCACTACGTATTTGTGATTATGTAAAAAAATTTGACAAAAAAATCGGACAAGCGTTTTAAGATGAAAATAATAACATATTAAAGTTTCAGCCAAATTGAAAGGGGTCGGGCCTGAAAGTGGTCGATTTGGCGTGGAATGCTCTTTATATATGTATATATAATATATATATGAAGGTATTGTGATTATTATGCTTTGCAATCAATCAAAACTAGTTTTATTTGCACAACTATTTACAAAAGTTTTATTACACGGAGAGAATTAAATGTTAAAAATTACCGTGCAGTAACGGTGACCAGATGACAACCCTGAAACTTCGCTTATTATTACTGAGTAAAACACAGATTTTCACGAAAATAAAATAAAATTTCTTCTTCAGATAGAAAATTTTACCAGATTTTCTAGTAAATTTTCATGTGTAACAAAATACGCAAAACTTAAATTTAAAAAATATATAATATCAGCGAAATTTTACTGTGCATTTTATTATTTTGTGCCTTTCAAAAATGTCTATAAAAAAGTATCGTCTTTATAACAGTTATTTTAAGATTTATTATAAAATTTAATGAGTGTTATAGGAAAATGTATTGTGCTCTCGCTAAAAATTATCGTGCGCGCTACCCTTCTTGTATAGTAAAATTTTAGCTACGTATTTGAAATTTTCTGTAACGTGAGTTAAAAAAAACTTGTCGCATACGAATTATTATGCTTTTCTCACTTGTCACCACATTGAAATATATCACGGTAATTTTTAACGTGAAATTCACGACAAAAATTACTTTTTAATTCTCTCCGTGTACAAAATCGTAACTTTCCGCTTTAATATTAATTCACTTAATTACTACACCTTTCATTCTCGTACTTTATACTCTCTAACATTTCTCTCTCTTTCCTCATTAATTTATAATTTATTCTTCATTTATTCCTCTATTCCATTTATTTTTCCTTCCCTTCCGTCCTACTCTTTTTTCTTGCACACTTCCTCTATTTCCCTAAAATATTCACATCCTTTTTATATTTTCCCACCTATTCTGCTTTACAATTAATGTTGTATAATACGATAAGTATGTTATAAAATGGATATTTCTTGATGTTGCCTTATCTCCACATCGCGACTCTTTTCCATGCTCCAAATCGTAAATTTATTATTGTTGTAAAATTGATTTGTTTTTTTAAATTATTAAATGAATGATACGTGCTTCAGAATCGTTTGAATACTTTTTCACCGAACGCTCAGGATAACTTTGATATCGTCATTCTTATTTTTATCCCGGTGATCACATTTGAAATTAAAGCCACTTCGAAATTTAAAAAAAATGCAAAGACGCTATAAATTTGAATTCGATCACCAGGATAATAACAATAATGTTTTACTGAGCGTTCATCGCAAAAGTATTCAAATGATTTCGGAGTCCGTATCAATGATAATAGACCAAATAAATTATGCAACAATAACAATATTACAATTTATTATTATAGTGACTTTGCAATTTAAAAAAATATTTCAAAGTTGGAATTTTAGAGGAAATTCTAAAGATGGAATTGTGAAGAAAATTCAAAAGCTAGAATTTTAAAGAACTTTCCAAAGCTGGAATTGTAAAAAAAAATTCAAAGTTGGAAGAAAGTCCCAAAACTGGAACTTTAGAGAAAGTTCCAAAGCTGGAATTTTAGAGAAAGTTCTTCCGATTTTGAAAATTATTTTCACGAATGTTCTCGATCTCTTTGGAGCCCGAGGGTGGGTAAAAAATGTTCGTAGGGTGAGTAAAAAATTGAATCATGAACGAAAATTCGTCACGGAATGATACAAAAAAGGGCGTGATAGAAAATAATTTTAAAAAAATAAAGGAACGATAGGAAAGTAACTTCACGCATGTGCGATTCGCGTGCGGTCCTGTCCTTTCAAATGGCACGTGCGTTCGTGTCCCATTCGTTTTTTTTTTCGTTCATTTCTTAGGTGCGGATGTCGTCTCGTTTGGCCACTTCCGACCACGTGACGATCGCGCAGGTGCCCAACTAGAATTGTTGATAAAGGGTTTACGTGCCTCGTGCCTCTGAGTGTTCGTTCCTCCTTCGCTTCTTCTTTCTTTTTCCTTTTTGGGTCTTTCCATCATACTCGTGATAAGGAAGAATGATCCATACGAGAAAATATTATAGATAAATGAAAAATTGAAGCCCTCAATTCCCAAAGGGCCCTAAAGATACCCGTGCAGAAATATTGTCATGGGTGGAGTCCGACTCGGACTAGGATCCTGGCTTTTCAATCGGGATCCAGTCGGACATCGGATCGGTTCCGGAAGCGAAATGTAACACTCGCAAATTGGATTCCAGCCAGGATCCTAATCCGGAACTATTAAGAGAAGAAAACCCTTCACAAAGTTCAAAAAATCGATTTTTTTCCACATATTTCGAAAGTATAATATATTGAGAGTGTACTGGAAAATCGAAAAATCGAAATATGAAATATTTACGAAGTTATAGCACATAGTCGAGAGCCCGCCGGGGCCGCATGCTGTGAAATAGGGAAAATTTGAATGCGATTATCTCGAAACTGCATTTTCAAAAACTGCTCATGTTATAGCTCGAAAAGTTATTGATTCACTTTTATATGGCAGACTGTTAATGAATTACATGGCGATAATTTCAAACTTGCTCAACATGCCTCTTCCTACCCTATCATATCCCGATGGGGAACTGATCGGAACTTAGGTATCCCTAAGAAATGTCTGCACGGGATACGCGGGCAAAAAAAAAACGCGAAGGAAGCCCAATAAAAAGTATATTCCCTTTTATGAGGCTCGTTAAGGGTGGCTAATTTCGGTTGGATATTTGTGAGGCGCTACGTCGCATCAAAGTTGTCAAGAGTCCCGAAAAGGGGCGAAGGGTCGAGGGGGTGCTATGTGGAACAAAGTTCGAGGACGGTTGAGCGCGGTTGTTCCGGTAGGAGGTCTCTGTGATGTTTCCTATCGTTCGTACTTCCCATTCTATCTTCGTTCTCTTGCCCTTTTCCGATCTCACCCTTACGCTCTCTCTCTCTCTCTCCCTCTCTGTGCCTCTTCTGGTCTTCCTCTCTCTTTGTCACTTGTTCCTTTGGCTCGGATCTTCTTCCACCCTTCCTTTACCTATCTCTTCCTCTTTCCCTGTAGTTCTAGGTCCGTTCCCTTCTCTCTCTCCCTGCTATTCTCCCTTGCTCTTTTTCACTCCTCTCTTTCTTCCTCATTTTTTCTTTCTTGCTCTCTCTCTCTCTCTCTCTCTCTTTAAGCCTCTTCCTTTTCCCTTCTCTCTTTCACACCCCTCTCTCCCTCTCTCTAATCCTTTTTAGCCCTCTCTCCCTTGCTTTCTTCCACTTTCTCTATCCCTCCAATTTTCAACCCTCCAACCCCCGTCCGCAACCCCCTTTAAACAGGCACGAAGTACGTGTATCTACGGAGCGGGACTGAGTTTCGCGGAGTGAGATTGTTTAAAGAGAGAGGGGATGGGCAATCAGGAGTGTTTGCCGGGAGTAACACGCGAGAGAGAGAGAGAGAGAGAGAGAGAGAGAGAGAGAGAGAGAGAGAGAGAGAGAGAGAGAGAGAGAGATAGAGTGCGGGGGCGTAGAGCAAGCGGATCAAAGGATAATGGAGTGGGCTGATAGCGCGCTGATTTGATTGTTGCCGCGACTATTGTCCGCAACTGGCCCTATTGTATAATCCTGTACGTATATGGATATACCTTGGATACGGATCTGCACAGATCTATGGGTCGTTCTATTATGAAATAACGGACCTGCCACCCACAACATCCTTCCAAGATTTGCTGGCACTTTGTTCTATCTGGATCAGTTAATGATTGATACTTGAGAAAATTCGATTTTTCTCTTGCAAGGGCAGTGCCACATTTGGAAAATGCAGTTGGGGATCTAGTCCTATGGCCCCGTCATAGGACTAGATAGCCAGCCAGATTTGTGGACCTCAAACGCTCCAAAAATCACTTTCACAATTTATATACTAGAAAGTATTGAACTTCATCCAAGCAGCTTGGAGGCCTAGGTGGTGGCGGGAAAGCGTAGTAAGCTTTTTTCTTTTTTTTCAAATTATTGTTCGTGTAACTTATAAATAAATTAGTTTAATATAATAATAATTATATAAGAAATATATATTTTTTAAATTGTTGCTTCGTACTTTCAACGTATCTATTTGCTTTTCACTTTTTTTGAAGCGGTGAAAACTTTTTGTGACATTTTGCAGGTAATCACTTAATAATGTTCTGAATGGGTCCTCAAAATAAATAGAAAATTTATAGCAAAACGCCTTGGCGAGACTACGATATTTTAATCGTCCACAAGCATTTCGACTTTGGTGTCGAAGCTGCTTAAGGAGGTACGATCATGGCGACGAATCGAACTTTCGCGCCTGGAATTTTTATATGATGTTGACAAATACGTTATGCACCTTTTGGAAAAATTTGAGCCATATTGACCGTTCAGTCTTCTCGTAATAAAATTGCAAAGTCGAGCACTTTGAGCTAAGTGAAGCACGTCGTCTTATGGAGAGGTTCGACCGGAAGTGCGGTGATCACGATTTTGCTGCTCACGTATCCAACTAAGGTCGTTGGAAAACTGAAATATGATAAATTAGACATAATAGATATCGTAAAAAATCGAAAATTCGAACTTCACCGTGTAGTTCAAGCACTACATTATAAAATGATTTTAACTTCCGGTTGAAAATTATCATAACGACGAAATAGTATCCATAGACTTGCCAACGTCGGGCCGTAACAGCTATTTCGTTTGGCGAGCATAACCTAGCTCTGTAGCGAGATTCTGTAACTCGGTAGCGACAGTTTTCGCTGTCGCTGGCTAGCGACAGCCAATCGCATGCACGATCAGAAGAAAGGGAGCCTCTTATTGGCTGTCGCTAGCTAACGTTAATGAAAATGGTCGATACCGAGTTACAGAATCTCGCTACTGTTTGGAAATGCGTCGCGAAGACTCCAGAGTCGTTGAGGATCTAATTTTCCAGTTTTTATCAGTAAATATGCAATAAATAAAATATTTACCACAAATTTGGCACTTTGGGATCGACAATACGAATATTCAACATAAGTTATCATAAATTCAGAACACCCGTGGGGTAACATAAATTTAGTCTCTTTGTTGAGCCTGAGGGATTAGTCGTACCTTCTTAAGAATTCTCAAACGGCGTTTATCGGGAAACAGTGCAGAATCCAATTGTATCCCAATGAGGACTCCCTATGCGCAGTCTCCGTAACAAATCCCAATAGGGATGTGCGTGTATCTTGGAATTCCCAAATAAATTTGTGCACGAGTTCACGAAAGGATATTTTTTTTTTCGGAGGACCAACTATTGGGTGTATGACTTAATTTTGACAGATTTTTCAGCAAATTTATTGAATATAAAAAAATAGAGAACAACGAACTTAATCTTGGAAATATTGTCCATCGTTTTCTATGAACTTGCGCCATCTATCAGGTAACATACGAATGCAATTGCGAAAGAAACTTGCAGGCTTCGAGGCGATAAAGTCATCGACGAATTTACGCACATCGTCCAGCGTTTTGAACTGTTTATCCACTAAGGCGTGCTGCATTGACAGGAACAAACGGTAGTCGGATGGGGGCAAGTCTGGTGAATATGCCGCGTGTGGGAGAACTTCTCATCCCAAGTTCAAGAGGGTCTTCTGAGTCGCGCGAGCAACGTGAGGTCGAGCGTTGTGATGCAGCTGTATTACTTGCCTGATTCCTTGCCCAGTAAATAGCCTTTTCTGATCAAGTTCTTCGCTCAGTTTGTTCAATTATCGGCTGTAGCGTTCCGCAGTCACCGTCTGACCAGTTTCCAGGAGTTCGTAATAAGGCACACCCTTCATGTCCAACCAGATACACAGGAGAACCTTCTTTAAGTGGATGTTCTGTTTCGGCGTCGATGCGCTGGATTGCCCGGGATCTACCCATGACTTTTTACGTTTGGGATTCTCGTAAAAAATATACTTTTCATCACTCGTCACAATTTTCCACAAGAAGTCCTTTTTTTGTTGCCGGACAAGCAGTGAAAGGCACACACATGTGGGACCCACCTTCCAAGTTTTTGAATTTTTCCCATTTGGTGCAAACGCTTGGAAATAACTGTTTGGGTGACTTCTAACTGAGCTGCAAGCTCTTGTTGCGTTTGCGTTGAGTCTTCGTCCAGTAGAGCTTGCAATTCCGCATCTTCAAACTTTCGAGGCTGTCCAGGGCGCGGCTGGTCACTAAGATCGAAATCCCCATTTCTCAAACGTTTGTACCATTTCATAAGACACAACGTCGCCACCAAGAACACTAGAAATCGATTTCCGTGCTTTAGAAGTATTTTTTCCTTGTTGGAATTCGTATAAAATGCAGTGCCGAATGTGCTGTTTATCAGTTGCCATCGTAAACTCTGCTATTCTGAGAGGTTATGTAACTCACGTAGACTTGTCGTTCGGTGTTCTGAAACCTTGCGTCCGATCCTTTCAAAACCACAAAAGATCGCGAAAATATTTCTATTTTAAATATAATTTTAAGCTGGAAGAAAAAATCTGTAAAAATTAACTCATACACCTAATAATATCAGTTGAGAATATCAAATAAAACATTCACTTGGATTTCAATGTGGAGTCCCTACGTGCGGCGTTTCTATGAAATCTCTATAGGTATGTGGTAGGATCTGGGGACTCCCCAACAAATTTCTGCATGGTTAAATGTATATGTCAGGGAGGGATGTAAACGGGCTCTTTAGCAAGCGACAAAACAGCTCGGTCTGGACCTGACACTATCTCCGGCACCGACGTTAATCAGGGAGAGCTGTTTTCACCGTTGAATCGCGTCATCGCTCGACACACGGTGTCACACATCTCTTCTTCCCTTTGCCACCCCCTCCTCCGCCCTCGCTACCTCAAGCCCCTCTCGCCCTTCAAAAACCCGCCGCTTCTCTCTGCCGGTCCACTTAGTTTGCAATAAAACTGGCGAATGCTCTCGTTATTGCGAATAAAACTGCCCTCATCCCCTCTGTCGTTCGCGAGATAAATTTATTCGTTTGTTCTTCTTTCCTTCTTCGTTTTTCACGTTTTTTCTCGTTTTTTTTTTGTTGTTGTTGGGTTTTTCGCTCCTTTATTGTCAGCCACGAATCAACGAGATGCTGTTTTTTTCGTTTTTTTTTTTTTTTTGCTTATCGCTCGTTTCCGGTGAAGCGAGGCGACAATTATTTGACGCGCATATGCACGCGAGGGTACGTGCAGAGGGTTTTTTTTTTATATATTATTATTATTTGAACGTGACTATGGTGGCAGATAAGAACAATCGGGAGCTTTGAATATTTTTTGAATTTATGTTTTATTATTATTATTTAGGAAACTGGAATATTTTTTGTATTTACGTTTAACTTTCGCTGGCATGATCTTCACGGAACTTGTAGTTTCGTAACATTAAAATTAGGAATTCAAAAACGTCGGAGCATTCAAAGTTCGGACTTTCAACCCAGCCCCCGTGTACGTGCGATTTTTTTTCATTTATCATTGATTTCGTTCAACGTTAAGGGCGGAATAAGGTTAATTCGGTGAAAAAAAAGCATATTTTCAAGAATTTTTTTAGACGATACAGGTAATGCTGGTTTATTTAATTAATTTCCATATAATAATACAAGATCTGAACTATATTTTTGTAAATTTTCATTGCAAAATATTGATAAATAAGCCGTTGGCAGCAAATCTCCGCAGGCGCCTCGAAAAAAAGTTGTTTTGCGGTGTACGCTATAACTCGTCACTGGATCATCTGAAACAAAAAAATCAAAATGCGTTTATTAGGTGAGATGTTTCTTGAGGTAACGCTGCCGAGTTTTTTTTTATTATTATTTTTTATCTTACAATAACAAATTTGCCGATTTTTTTTAGCAATGATCGCGTTTTTGACTTCCAAGTGCTATCGAAAATGAAAAAATCGATAAAAAAAACTCGACAACGTTACTCCGAGAAACATCTCACCTAATAAACGCATTTGGATTTTTTTTGTTTCAGATGATCCAGTGACGAGTTATAGCGTACACCGCAAAACAACTTTTTTTCGAGGCGCCTGCGGAGATTTGCTGCCAACGGCTTATTTATCAATATTTTGCAATGAAAATTTTGGAAAATATAGTTCAGATGTTGTATTATTATATGGAAATTAATTAAATAAACCAGCATTACCTGTATTGTCTAAAAAAATTCTTGAAAATATGCTTTTTTTCACCGAATTAACTTTACCGCCCCCTTAAGACCCCAATAGGGCGGAAAAAAATAAATATAAAAAAAACGGAGAAAAAACGAGCCGTTTGCATGATTCTGTAACTAAATTAACGCGAGTTCTTATTCTAACCTCGTCAAAGGGTTTGGAATGGAACATTGCGCGTCTCCTTCGTGTACATCTGCTCTGCACGGAGCATGAGTTTTAAATACAATGCTAGTCGCGTGCCACCGAGTTTCGGCTCACGACACACACACATACACGTACACACATTAATTCATATATATATATATATATATATATATATATATATATATATATATATATATATATATATATATATGGGATATTCCACGTAAAATTAATTAAAACTCGAACCCATAACCATTTTTTGGGGGGCATCATTCAATTTTTATTTTCAGAAATCTATTCTCTTTTTTAGTGCACAATTGGTCAATAGTCGATCAAAAGTAGATAAAAAGTCGCGAATCTTTGTGAAATTCATCAAGCACAATATTAACATTAATATAATTAAATAATATGAGCATGAAAATAATTAAATTATATTTAATTATATTAATTTTATTTTAATTATATTACAATTGAGAAATTATTATTTCTCAACCCAAACAAACCCAAACATTAAGGCAGTATTGTTCTCTAAAATATTTTTTTTTTTTCAAATTTTATTTTATTATTCTACGGACTTTTCTGAGCACGTCTGTGAAAATTGTTATAGATTAGCCGAGTTATAGAAATTGTGAATATGCTCGATGAGGGCGGTCGAGATGCAGCAAACTTTAAGGGCGTTTTTTTCGAAACTATATTTAAAAAAAAAACACGTTTTTTTCGTCTGTCCTTCGTTGGTTTTTTCGAGTGTCCTTCGGAGGACGTTCGAAGCAGCGTTCAAAGTAAAACGACTAATACAAATATTGAGTTATTAATTTTGCATAGACTGAGAGATAGTAGGATGCGGCTTAATTTACACGAAACGACCCATACGCGTATTGTGAACCTTTTTTTTTCAACTATTTTTAAAGAAATAGTACTCGTTGCTCGCGCTACTTGATTATTCGGTCACCTGTCATTTACCGTACGCACGTGCGGGACGAAGAAAATTTTTGTCGCCCCCGCGCACGCTCGCTCGTCACAGCCGTTTCCTCGTCGCGTTTTTCCTTCCGTTAGCGTTTGAACTACTACGTGAAACAAAAAAAAAACACAAAAAAAAACAATGAATTTCCATTCACGAGATCGCACGGGTGCGTGGTCCTCGAAAACCACCCTTAACCCCTTTCTTTTCTACGTTTGCTTTTTTCTCACTTGGGTTTTCCATATCTTCCTTATTGCATATTTACAATATTTAACACTCATCCCATATATACTTACTGTATTTTCCGTTCTCATTGTTATTCTTAATATTATTATACTCTTACGAATTTTCATCTATATTATTTTCATTTATTATATTGGGTGAAGTAAAAAGTTCTGAGAGCTTTCCGCTAGATGTCTTTAGTGAGCCATATCTCACGATGTATACATCGCATCGGGTCATACTATAGAGCGATTTAAAGGTGACATTACGCTTCAAAAAAAGTTCTTTGACAGTTTTGTGTTTGGTGAAGCCAGTTGTGTGTTACAGCCTTCCAAAATGGAGGTAAAAAAAGAGAAAATTCGATACATTCTTCAGTGCCACTACGACCAAGGTGAAAAGGCGGAGCAGGCGGCCAAAAAAATTTGTGCTGTTTATGGAGCCAATACAGTATCGAATGCAACAGCAAAGCGGTGGTTCCAACGATTCCGTTCTGGTAATATGGACGTCGAAGATGAGGCACGCTCTGGTAGGCCAATCGTCGAAAATGTCGATAAAATCATGGACATCGTCGAGTCGGACCGGCATGTGAGCACTTATTCCATTGCCCAGGAACTGAAGATTAGCCAGAAAACCATTTGGAACCATTTGCATAAGGCTGGTCTCAAGAAGAAGCTCGATGTATGGGTGCCACACGAATTGACGCAAAAGAACCTTTTGGACCGAATTGATGCCTGCGATTCTTTGCTGAAACGTAACGAAATCGACCCATTTTTTAAGCGGATGGTGACTGGCGATGAAAAATGGGTCACATACGAGAACAACAGCCGAAAAAGATCGTGGTCCAATCGCGGTGAGCCGGCCCAAACGATCGCCAAGCCCGGATTAACGGCCAAGAAGGTTTTGCTCTGTGTTTGGTGGGATTGGAAGGGAATCATCCACTATGAGCTGCTCCCATCGGGTCAAACACTCAATTCGGACCTCTACTGTCAACAACTTTTTACTTTAGAAGCAAAAAAAAACGATGATATTGATAATTGATAATTTTTTTTATATTTTTTAACAAAACAGTGCTTTAAAATGAAAAAAAAGATATATTAACATTTGTCGATGTCTCAATTAGTTCAGGAGTTATCAGCGTTTAAACGGTTCCCAAACTTCCGAAATCGACATTTTTTTTGGAAAATTGAAACTCCTAAAAGAGAAGAGGTAAAAATCTAAAAAATTGTCTGGATGTTCCTTTCATGGGGTATAATTTTATAGAAAAAAAAAATCAGGAAAATAAAAAGTGGTCGGGGTCATGAGCTAAGTGAAATGGTGTGGAATGCCTCACCTATATATATATATATATATATATACGAATTAGAGGATTTTTTTGTCTAAAGTGTCTCCGTTGAGATCCCCACTGTCACCCTACTGGAGAGGGAAAAAGAAAAAGGTTATTCATCCCCGCGGCAGATGACCAGAAAGGGGTATATGTATGTACCGATATATGTGTGTGTGTGTGTGTGTGTGTGTAAAGAGACATTGCTATGAACGACGTTCTCGCATATTCTATCATGTTAACACGCAGTGGGAAAGAAGAGGATGAAACCGCGGTAGAGAGAAAGAGAGAGAGTGAGAGAGAGGTAGCGAGGGAGAGAGAGAGAGGGGCAGAGAGAAAGAGAGAGAGAGAGAGAGAGAGAGAGAGAGAGAGAGAGAGAGAGAGAGAGTGAGAGTGAGAGAGAGGGAGAAAGCCAAGAGGACTGCATATGATCTAAGCTATATGTATATAGATACTTATGGCTGTATGTGTGGGTGTGCGTGTAACAAGGAGTCTGGAGGCTCGTGCCGGCTGCTTCCGGTTTTTCCCCGAGGATCCAACCGGGGGCTTAACTTGTAGCTCTTTGTGAAATTGACTCGTTTGGAATTTCAAGCAGGCTCTCTCTCCCTCTTTTTCTTTCTCCATCTCCTTCCTCTCTCTCTCTCTCTCTCTCTCTCTCTCTCTCTCTCTCTCTCTCTCTCTCTCTCTTTCTCGCATACAATTATACAAATCAAACCAACTGGATCCAAATTTCCCATACGTTCGTAGAGCAATATTCAATGAACATTGAAGAAACAGATTGAGATCGAGCAATTTTCGTCGCTCAATAATTCTGAAACTAAGAACTTTTTTTTACATTTTTCTTCAATATGGCTACTTTTTTTTCCAGCTTCTCCGACTTTGATGCTGCCGAGTTACAGTTGGAGCAGAAGAAAATTAACTTGTATAGAAAGAGTCCCTTAATTCAAAGCCCTGTCTAATTTGTAGCTGCCCGAAAATTCTTGGGCTTTTGGTTTTTTGAATGATTTTCTTCTTTTCCAAAAAAAAAAAATTAAAAATTAAAAATTAATGTTGTGTTTCATTGCGCCGGATATATGGCTGGAATCGTGCTATGTGACGGTTCGTGGATTGCGTTGATTATTACGATTACTCACTAATTCAATTTATGTATTAAGCCACGTAACGGGATCGTGAAGGAAAATCGAGTGATTACGGGGCTCGTTTTCCGCTTTGGTTCACACGCTCTGTAATTCACTCACATAGGTATATATATATATATATATGAGTGTCCTGTGGAGACAGAAACTTTTGACGACGAATCGCTTATCGGCTTTTTTCCGGTCTCCCACATTCATTTAATCGTTCACCAACGGGACGGGGAATCCTGACAGGATCTTATCGTTTATCGCCTAGACGAATATGACTCTAACGTGTGTCTACTCGTGCCTGGTTGCTCGTACACGACTAACCACCCCTTGACCGATCCCTATTTCAGCCACTACACGTAGGAGGGATGAATTCATATGTTCGTATATATATATATCCAGGGTGACAATTATATGGTGGCCATTAGTTTTTTAAGAGTCTGGATCGAAGGTCTTGCGACGGGAAAAATTGATATTTAATGGTTTTTCAAGTCCTCTACGAAATAAAAATATAGCCTATCTTTGTGACGAGTAGTAACTGCCAGAAAAAATTGAGCATTCTGGAAAAAAAGCAGGGTGTCTACCGGCCTGAAAAAATCATGAAAAGTCTTAAATGTCATGAAATTACATTCGACCCTGAAAAAGACATGAAATGTCATGAAAAATTACAAGTCTACCGAATTTTTTGAAGATCTCTGCAGCGCTCATTATCATGCCCGATTTTTGTATTCATTTATCCAAAGTAATTTTACGCTTTCGCGGATTTCGACAATTTACGGTATTAGAAAAAAAGGTAGTAGAAAATTATGATTCTTATCTCAACATATTAGTTTTTCTTTGTTATTCGTGTAAAGGGACTAGATGATATTACTCAAAGTTCCTGAATGTATGTAATATTTTTCCATATCTTCCCAAAATATATTTCTTTACAGCAAACTTAAAAGTCTAAAAGTCATGAAAAAAAATCCCTTTTCCTTGCCTTAAAAATCCTTAAATTTCATGGAAATTCAGTACTGGACAAAATTAGACACCCTGAAAAAAAAATCAAAATGCCATTGCGGGTTCAGCAGAATGAAGATAATAAAATTCCGAATACAAAACACTTTGAAAAAACGTTTTTTTTTAATGGCATTCAATTCTATTCATCCACTTTGAAATGCATCTTTGATCAATTTTTTTTCCCGGTAATGAGATGCACAAAAAAAATTTTTCAGGAGTGTTTTCTATTCGTATTTCAATTATCTTCATTCCACTCGGTACGATAATGGACGTTTTACGCGAAGCGTGCGTAAAACCCCTATTTTCACACCTCGTACAATAAAATTTCCTATAATCCTCGACGAAAAAAAACTTTTTCTGTCCTCGTGTGATTGCAACACTCGCCTTCGGTTCGTGCTGCAAACTCACACTCGTTAGAAAAAGTTTTTTCGTCCTCGTGTCATAATGTACTATTATTCTGCTGTACCCAAAATGGCATTCTGATTGTTTTCCGGAATTCTCAATTTTTTGACAAACACTACTTGACACAAAAATACGTGGTATTATTTTTTTAAGATGACTCGAATAATCATTAACAATCATATTTTTCTCAGTCTCAGTCACACCTCGTGTGATTCCAACACTCGCCTTCGGTTCGTGCTGCAAACTCACACTCGTTAGAAAAAGTTTTTTTTCGTCCTCGTATCGTAATGTACTATTATTCTGCTGTACCCAAAATGGCATTTTAATTGTTTTTCGGAATTCTCATATTTTTTTTGGCAAACACTACTCGTCACGAAAATACGTGGTATTTTTTTTTTTTAAGAGGACTCAAAAAGTCAATCATATTTTTCTCAGTCGCAAAATCTCCGCGCAAGGCTGTTAGTACATAGCCACCTTATAATTGAGACCGAGAAAAAAATGATTTTTAATCATTTCTCCAATTACTCCAATTTTTTTAAATTCGTGTCTCAAAAAAATGTACATATATATATTGGGTTGGTAAATAATTTCGTTCGATTTTGTTTAAACGTTCATAATCGAACGAACCTCCTTGCCAATCCAACATATATACTTTTTTCGAGCCACCAACTTAAAAAAATGTCCCTTTACCTTAGTGGTTAACAATGAGTGACAATTATTTGTTACACAACTTTTCCGGTGTCCTCCGATATTCGTGATGGTCCGAGAAAAAGCGATTTGTTTGAATCAAGGCATTCTTCAGATGCACTAATTAAGGACCCAGGATGTCCATATATATATATATAGACCTTTCCCTTTAATTCGTGAAGGAAGAAATCCTGTTGAAGAATCATTCGACTCAATTATAATAATAATAATAATAATAATAATAATGATCAACCATAATAACAATGATAATGGCTATTTTGAGAAATATACTAGATCCTTTTGATCGGTGGCTCTGCGGAAGTTTCGAAATTTAAGTGGTCGCGGTATGTTCGTCAAGAAGATAGACAGAGAGGGAGCAGAGATGAAGAAGAAAAAAAAAAGAAAGAACTCTTCGAGCCCTTTTGGAGCCCCTTTCTTATTGTACGTCAATTGAGTCTCGTTTAGGAAACGGGGGTTGGCGTCCAAATTGATTTAAATTGGCTGTGAGATTATCCAGTCTCGGAACTCACGAGTACGTAGGAAGCGAGAGAAAAAAATTGACGACATGAACAACATTTTGGAGGGTTTTTTTTTTCATTTATATAAATATATGTGTACGATACAGGTAAAAATATTCCATGAAAATAAAATGATCCCCTATGCGGTGACAAAAGCAACGAGGACAATATCTATATATGTTTCGATTCGAGGATGCGAGGGGGGGGGGTAACAATACGTATCTACATATATATATATATATATATATACGTGGCAATACGTCTCTCGCATACTCTAAAATCGAAATGAAAGCCAAGGAGAGGAAAAAGAAACATTTTTATACACGAATTTTTCATTTTTCGAGACCTAGCAGGCCCATTAGGGCACCCGTATGAGTTCGAGCTCGAGCTGCGAATCGAGACTCCTCGTATGACACGTAAACGACGAATTTCACATTTTTATATTGAGATACATATACGTCGTAGTTTTTTTTTTTTTTCTTCACCTATCGGAGGTGAGATCACACGAACGATTTATCGTAACTCTTGGCTTTTTTTTTTCAACCTCTTCAGGCTCGTTCGAGCGTATGAAAATTCACCCTTAACCGAGGGAGGCCTCTGTGCTGTGGGTAGAGACGATTCAACCATCGATACAGCGCATTTGGGGAGGAAAAAAAATGGGGTTCTAGCAATTTTTTGTTGTTGGACGATTTTTAGTGGCTGGGTCAGACCACAAGGGGGTAAACCACATTTCATACATTTTCGACGATTTTTAACGAAAATTAAGGATTTTGGGGTACATTAATCGTGAGTTTGTATGTACACTGACAGAAAAATTCTTTTCATATTAACTGGGTGCGTATATTTGATTTTTTTAAAATTTGAATTAACTAGATTTTTCTCGAAATCAAATTTTTCCTATTTCATTTCATTATTAAAATTATTTATTTTAAATATATTTATTTATTCAAATAAAGATCTATTTAATATCGTCCAATAACTAAATATTGGGTGAAGTAAAAAGTTCTGAGCGTTTTCCGCTAGATGTCTTTAGTGAGCTATATCTCACGATGTATACATCGCATCGGGTCATACTATACGGCGATTTAAAGGTGACATTACGCTTCAAAAAAAGTTCTTTGACAGTTTTGTGTCTGGTGAAGCCAGTTGTGTGTTACATCGTTCCAAAATAGAGGTAAAAAAAGAGAAAATTCGATACATTCTTCAGTACCACTACGACCAAGGGAAAAGGCAGAGCAGGCGGCCAAAAAAATTTGTGCTGTTTATGGAGCCAATACAGTATCGAATGCAACAGCAAAGCGGTGGTTCCAACGATTCCGTTCTGGTAATATGGACGTCGAAGATGAGGCACGCTCTGGTAGGCCAATCGTCGAAAATGTCGATAAAATCATGGAAATTGTCGAGTCGGACCGGCATGTGAGCACTTATTCCATTGCCCAGGAACTGAATTAGCCAGACAACCGTTTGGAATCATTTGCATAAGGCTGGTCTCAAGAAGAAGCTCGATGTATGGGTGCCACACGAATTGACGCAAAAGATCCTTTTGGACCGAATTGATGCCTGCGATTCTTTGCTGAAACGTAACGAAATCGACCCATTTTTGAAGCGGATGGTGACTGGCAATGAAAAATGGGTCACATACGAGATCAACAGCCGAAAAAGATCGTGGTCCAATCGCGGTGAGCCGGCCCAAACGATCACCAAGTCCGGATTAACGGCCAAGAAGGTTTTGCTGTGTGTTTGGTGGGATTGGAAGGGAATCATTCACTATGAGCTGCTCCCATCGGGTCAAAAACTCAATTCGGACCTCTACTGTCAACAACTGACCAGATTGAAGCAGGCGATCGACCAGACGCGGCCAGAATTGGCCAATAGGAAGGGTGTTGTCTTCCATCAAAGACAACGCCAGGCCGCACACATCTTTAACGACGCGCCAGGAGCTCCGTGAGCTTGGATGGGAGGTTCTATCGCAGCCGCCGTATAGTCCAGACCTGGCACCAAGCGATTATCACCTTTTCAAGCATTTGCAAAATTTTCTTGATGGTACAAAAGTGGCCTCAAGAGAGGCTTGTGAAAATGAGCTGGTCAAGTTTTTTTTACCAATAGGGACGAGGACTTCTTCAATCGCGGAATTATGAAATTGCCTTCAAAATGGACAAAAGTTATCGAACAAAACGGCGCATATTTGATCTAAATCGGATAATCCTAACTATGTTAATTTCATCGTCGAAATAAAGCGAAAAAACGATCAGAACTTTTTACTTCATCTAATATATACAGGGTATCTGGCGCATGGACTGACACAATTTATTTGGAGGATTGGAGGAGTCATTTGCTAATTTTTTTACCCTTAGACCATATGTCATAAGTGTCACGGTAATTGAGATATGATTTTTTTTCGTTTTCTTTTTATATTACCCGAAATGTCGCCTTTAAACGTCCGACTCGACAATTTCCATGATTTTATCGACATTTTCGACGATTGGCCAACCAGAGCGTGCCTCATCTTCGACGTCCATATTACCAGAACGGAATCGTTGGAACCACCGCTTTGCTGTTGCATTCGATACTGTATTGGCTCCATAAACAGCACAAATTTTTTGGGCCGCCTGCTCCGCCTTTTTACCTTGATCGTAGTGGTACTGAAGAATGTATCGAATTTTCACTTTTTTTACCTCCATTTTGGAACGCTGTAACGCACAACTGGCTTCACCAAACACAAAACTGTCAAATAACTTTTTTTGAATTGTAATGTCACCTTTAAATCGCCATATAGTATGACCCGATGCGATGTATACATCGTGAGATATGGCTCACTAAAGACATCTAGCGGAAAACGCTCAGAACTTTTTACTTCACCCAATATTACGGTTTAACCTGACCATTGGCCCCCACCGAAAACGGATTGATCAGTGCGAAACGCCGAGGCCGGGCGTTTTTTTTCCATATCGATTTTTCTTCTCCTTTTTCCTTTCATACGTCCATTATGTGCTCTCGCATTCGCAAATTGAATCATTTGTCCAATCGTTTCGGGGGATTCCCTCTCCGGTCACGCCGATCTTCCTTCCGAGCTTCTCGACGTCGGGGACTCCCCGTAGGGAAGATCCAGCGTGACCGCAACATTGGCACGCGCGAAACGCATAAATTTCGCATTCTTTTTTCTTTCAATTTTTTAATATTTATTTATCTTCAGTTTTTTTTGCCGCTTGGGGTTCACCCCTCTCGAGACCGGTGAATTATTATCATGATCATTAATGGTAACAATGACTTGTTTCTTCATAATTATCATATACAATGTTTATAATAATAACAATGATAATAAGAAGTAGACGTCACTATTGATATTTTTGTTGTTGACGTGTCCGCTGTTATTTTTATTGATATAACCATAATAGCATTATAATAACAATACAATTATTATAACTATTATTTTGTTATGATAACGGTTATTATTATTGTGTAATAAACTTCGCAATAAAATTAAAGGAACAAGAAATTAAAAAAAAAATTATTTTTAGTGATTTTCAACTTGCTGTACCTATGTGAAAAATGATCGTATAGAGATGATAAAAAAGCATTTTGAAACTTGAAGCCTTTGGTTGTCGAATTTTCTATCAAACTTTTTTGCTCGGCAATGGTTACGGCGCAATCAAAATAAATATCGCGAAACGAACATTTTCGCAATTAGTTTTATCGACTATAAGAGTGTTGCTGGACTCAATTTTATTTCCACTATGCCAATGTCAGGCTCAGTAAGCTTAAGGGCGAGGTAAGGTTGATTCGGTGAAAAAAAAGCATATTTTCAAGAATTTTTTTAGACGATTCAGTTAATGCTGGTTTATTTAATTAATTTCCATATAATAATGCAATATCTGAACTATATTTTCCTAAATTTTTATTGCAAAATATTGATAAATAAACCGTTGGCAGCAAATCTCTGCAGGCGCCTCGAAAAAAAGTTGTTTTGCGGTGTACGCTATAACTCGTCACTGGATCATCTGAAACAAAAAATCAAAATGCGTTTATTAGGTGAGATGTTTCTCGAGGTAACGCGGACGAGTTTTTTTTTATCGATTTTTTCATTTTCGGTAGCACTTGGAAGTCAAAAACGCGATTTTCGCTAAAAAAATCGGCAAATTTGTTATTGTAAGATAAAAAATAATTATAAAAAAAACTCGGCAGCGTTATAGTTAGGTCGCGCGTAATAGTTTGTTTGCTAAATGCTGTTTTAACCTATGACGAGCTATAGTTTTAATTCTAAAAAAACTATTATCACAGCCCTCTTTTCTGTGCCCACCCGTGCAGAAATTTCTTAGGGATACCTAAGTTCCGATCAAACCCCGATCGGGATATGAAACGGATTCCCTAGAAGGGGTAACCTCATCGTGATCCAGATGGCGCCTACTACGTAGCACAAGGCAGAGACGTGGTGGCAAGAATTTGAAATACGTATTAAATACATTTTTCTTAGAAATTGAATTACATATTTTCTTATTTCGAACGATCTCCATTTAATTTAAATATATTAGCTGTATGACTTAATTTTTACAGATTTTTCAGCAAATTTATTTAATATAAAAAAAATAGAGAACAACGAACTTAATCTTGGAAATATTGTCCATCGTTTTCTATGACCTTGCGCCATCTCTCAGGTAACATACGAATGCCTTCACGAAAGAAACTTGCAGGCTTCGAGGCGATAAAGTCATCGACGAATTTACGCACATCGTCCAGCGTTTTGAACTGTTTATCCACTAAGGCGTGCTGCATTGACCGGAACAAATGGTAGTCGGATGGGGCCAAGTCTGGTGAATATGCCGCGTGCGGGAGAACTTCCCATCCCAAGTTCAAGAGGGTCTTCTGAGTCGCGCGAGCAACGTGAGGTCGAGCGCTGTCATGCAGCAGTATGACTTGCCTGCTTCCTTGCCCAGTAAATAGCCTTTTCTGAACAAGTTCTTCGCTCAGTTTGTTCAATTGTCGGCTTTAGCGTTCCGCAGTCACCGTCTGACCAGTTTCCAAGAGTTCGTAATAAAGCACACCCTTCATATCCTGTCCAGGGCGCGGCTGGGCACTAAGATCGAAATCACCACTTCTAAAACGTTTGGACCAATAATTACACGTTTCATAAGACACAACGTCGCCACCAAGAACACTACAAATTGATTCCCGTGCGTTAGAAGCATTTTTTCCTTGTTGGAATTCGTATAAAATGCAGTGCCGAATGTGTTGTTTATCAGTTGCCATCGTAAACTCTGCTATTCTGAGAGGTTATGTAACTTACGTAGACTTGTCGTTCGGTGTTCCGAAACCTTGCGTCCAATCCTTTCAAAACCACAAAAGACCGCGAAAATATTTCCATTTTAAGTATAATTTTTAGCTCGAAGAAAAAATCTGTAAAAATTAAGTCATACACCTAATAATTACTCAGAATAAATAACCTATATCACTTATCTCCAGGAAATATAAGTCTTTCAGGGTCCATATATTGTTTTATCGAATATTTTTATTAAATGTAAAGTTTTGACAGTTATACTGTAGCACGAATTTTTATCTAATCTTTTTCAGATCCTTGAATAAATGATTGCAGAAAATGTCCAGCCTTTTCAGCAGATACGGATCAGTATCTCCTGGTGATGTTTAAATTCATCTCTGGGATCTGATTCGATATCGAACTCGATCTTGTTCCAGAAGTTCGGGATTCTAGCCTGGATCCTATGCAAAGTTTCTATTTGGATTCTGACTAGAGCCCTTGATAGTTCCGGATTAGGATCCTGGCTGAAATCCGATTTATGAGCGTCACGTTTCGCTCCCGGATCCGATCCGATGTCCGACTGGATCCCGATTGAGAAACCGAAGTCCGAATTGGACTGCATCCATGACCATATTTCTGCACATGCAGTTAGCTTTACCCATCACCTATAACGCATATTATCATCTCCCCATCCACTCTTTTAGTTGTTCCTAATTCCCCTCAAACCCTTTTCTTGCTATAGTCTGCCAACACTTCGTGTATATTCGCACACTTCCCTTTTACCATTACCCTTTAGTGTATCGATAGTCCAGCCTTTCAAACATACTCCTGTCCTGTCACCCTCCATCCATCGACCTTTTCCCAACCATTCTTTTTTTTTTACTCCTTCTCTGGCTTTCTCGCATATCTATAGAATAGCATCGGTATCAATGAAATAATATAATCGGTAAGATTGATTTTGCATTGAGATGCTTTTGAAATTCGTAATTATGCAATAAAATTTCGAATTATTTAATCCACGTCTTTCGTTTCGGAATTTTGATAGTTCGATTTCTCGTAATCTTCGCGGTCACACGAGGCTGTCCTTTCGATTTGTAAAAGGCACGTTCGCGTCTATGTACATTAACTCGTAGTAACCCAATCCTTGTCGTGTAATATTGTATTTGTCTTTTTTTTTTTTCTCAAGAGGGAGTTATCAACAAATGTGTTCAAACATATAGGGTGTCGTTTCGAAAGGTGGCGCGTACTAATGCTATATATATGTGTGCGTGTGTGTGTGTGTCTGTAGGATTCTGTGTACGCAGATAGTTTCGGCATAAGTCCTTGTGTCAATAATCCACCCTGTAATCCTTTCAGTCAGAGTCTCCTCTCTCCACCCTTTATATACTCATATATATATATATGCAGCAATCCCCTTTTGGTCGGCCTCTCGTTTTCATGCACTTACAACCGTCGAGAATTGATTCCCAAACGACTTTTTAATTTTTGCCGATTTGAAGCAGACTAACGATTTTCCAGTTCGATCGATCATTTTCCTGTCTTTGGGACAAAGTGCATCTGGAGAGTCTAAATTCGGCGAGAAGTAATCCTTCGTTTTCAGTTGGTTCCGCAAAATCGAAAAATCGATTCTTATATACAGTGGCGTACAAAAGTTTCGGGCGACCCTATTTTTTTTTTTTTGAGTGAAGCGATAAAATATTTCATTCCTGAACTTTGATTTGTTTGGGTTTGAGTTTGGGTTTGTTTGTTTGGTTAAATTTGTTTGGGCTTGAGTTTGGGTTTGTTTGTTTGGTTAAATTTGTTTGGGCTTAATTTTGGGTTTGTTTGGTTCAATTTGTTTGGATTTGTTTGGGTTCGTTTGGGTTCGTTTGTGTGCGTTTGGGTTTGTTTGGGTTTGCTTGTTCGGATTTTTGGCATTTGTTTGGGTTTAAGGTTGGGTTTGTTTGGGTTTAATGTGGGACTTGTTTGGGTTCAATATGGGGCTTGTTTGGGTTTAAGGTTGGATTTGTTTGGGTTTAAGCGTTTTGTTTGTGAATACGTGTTTGTTTTAGTGAATATGTGTTGTTAAAACATGCTAATATGTGTTGTCATAACATGGACTTATAAAAGAAGCCTTCTCGGATGCAATAATGAAACAAATTTGCCGTGGTCACTTCTCCCACTCCCCCTGCTCCAGTTGAAAATTCGTAAAAATATGTGATTTCCAAGACTTATGAGTTTCGGGACAAGTGGCAAAGTGTTACCATTTGATTAAAATTTATACAGTAAATTCTTTCTCATATACTGAATGCACCTTCCAAATTTTAAATCGATCGTCTACACCGTCCCTATAAAATTTACAATAAACAAAACCCTTTTTAACATAAGGAGATATTTTAACTGCCTACGCTCATCGCTGAATGGCAGTTTTACCCACGGAATAGTGTGAACATTTTTTTTTTAATGTTTTGAAAAACTGTCAAATCACTCAGTACATTATGACACAATCGTCATCAGTGTCATAATGTTAAATGCTCTATGTTAAAAAGTGTTTCTTCTATTGTAAATTTTATAGAAACGATGTAGACGATCGATTTAAAATTTGAAGGGTACATTCAGTATATGACAAAGAATTTACTGTATAAATTTGAATCAAATGGTACCATTTCGTTAAGTGTCTCGAAACTCCTTAACTGAAAATCGATCAAAATTTGTCTACATTATTTTCTAGCTATTGCTATGAATAAAAGTGCGTGTGTTTTATCATTTACAAAGTCATGCGAATTTCTTCTACGGTTTAAGGAACTTACCTTTGTGTATACGCCGTTATCATTTACATTTGTGTAAATGTGTACACGCTGATACACGGAGAGAATTAAAAAGTAATTTTTGTCGTAAATTTCACGGTAAAAATTACCGTGATATATTTCAATGTAGTGACAAGTGAGAAAAGCATAATAATTCGTATGCGACAAGTTTTCTTTTAACTCACGTTACAGAAAATTTCAAATACGTAGCTAAAATTTTACTATACAAGAAGGGTAGCGCGCACGATAATTTTTACCGAGAGCACAATACATTTTCCTATAACACTCATTAAATTTTATAATAAATCTTAAAATAACTGTTATAAAGACGATACTTTTTTATAGACATTTTTGAAAGGCATAAAATAATAAAATGCACAGTCAAATTTCGCTGATATTATATATTTTTTTAATTTAAGTTTTGCGTATTTTGTTACACATGAAAATTTACTAGAAAATCTGGTAAAATTTTCTATCTGAAGAAGAAATTTTATTATACTTTCGTGAAAATCTGTGTTTTACTCAGTAATAATAAGCGAAGTTTCAGGCTTGTCATCTGGTTACCGTTACTGCACGGTAATTTTTAACATTTAATTCTCTCCGTGTATATTTTAAAGCTACGTTTAGTGTCTATGGTGGCAGAGGAGGGGGAGGGGCTCCGCCATTGCAGCCATATGCATTTAACAATAAGAAACCTCGGAAAACATGGTTTTGGTATATAAATAATCATGTGCACCGCGGAGACAGGAGCTTTTCACCCCTCGCGCGATGTTTGCTTTTTATCATTTACAATTGTAAATACATATGGTTGGTTTTATCATTTACAAAGTCATGCGAATTTCTTTTACGGTTTAAGGAACTTCAAAACCCCATAACTTATGGAATAAATAGAAAATCTCAGCCTCCCCCAACGTAACATCACTTACTATAATGGGATCAACGACTTCATGGCGAAAAAAAAAATCCCATCGAAAATTGATGTGGTGCCCCGCTTGTGCATAATTACCAAAGTTTCAACTTTCGTTAAAAAAAGAAGAACCTCAATCATGTGTTATCAACAAATGAAAGATACATATGGAAAAAAAAAAACATCATTTAGTCGCAGTGATGGAAAATGTGATTTTTGGCTGATACTGAAGCCACGTATCTTCAATACGTATGTTCAATACGAATCCCGCAGCAGTCAATAATAACAACTACTCCCACACACGTAGACAACGCACTCGAAAAATGCTTTTGTGACGCAGCGTCAGAGCTCTCCCCGAGAAATCCACTCGACTCTCGTCCGTACAGGCCCCCTCGGAGTACTCGAAAATCTATCACGCATTGAGAGGCAAAAGTGATGTTACAATAGAAATCGTAACAAGCATACACAGGACTCGGGATCGGTCGCGGATACATTCAGCCAAATTTTTCACATAGTGATGCTTCAGTCCGACTGTCAGCTCGGGCACGAGCCACGTGTTTTCTTCCAACGTATTAAAATACACGTATATACGTATAATACGCGCGTGTACACATGCCCTTCGAGGATACGCGTGGGTTGAATGAGACCTCCGGGAAAACGGAAATCCGTTCTCAAAGTCCGAAAATCCGCAAGCGCGCGCGGCGAACAATTGGAAAAGTTGGGCGCGAGCTCTATCTATATAATATATTTATATATATATATATATATATATATATATATATATATATATATAAACGTATATATCGAAAAAAGGATCGATCTCCGCGGGGAATCCGGCGGCTCGTACATCATCATCCTACGGCAGAAGCTTTGTGCAACGGGCCTTGAATATCTTTCGAAAATTGTTTCGATCGTGCGGGGGCGAGGGAATAAATCGGCTGCGCGAAAGAGAATGGAAGAAATCGAAACGAAAACGCGAATATGAGAGATATATATTTTTTTTTCAATTAATATTCAAAAATGAAAAAATGATAAAATTAATTCTAAAACAATTGTAGTTAATTAGAAATAAAAAAATTAACGAATTTCCTTTCTTAATATATTGTCCTAGACCCCATCGTTTCCAAGTGGAGCCTCTCCACTCATCAAAGTTCCAACCAAAAATAGTAAAATAAAAATGAAAAAAAAAAATTGTGAAAAAATTCTAACCACTCCAGTGTGAACCATTGCAACTTTTTACCCTCTTGATATTTCCTCCGAAACCCTATAGTTCTTCGATGACGCCTTTGTTTCTAAAATATGTCCTTTTTTAGCTAAAAATGCAATACTGGGGCGAACAAAAATTGTACGAGACTTTCTAAAAAATGAAAATGTAGGTTTTGATATCCTTTTTAAGTTTATTATGGAAAAAAATGAGGAAAAAATTTTCTACAAACTTTGCAGTTTATTTTCGACGGCAAAAGAATAGCCGAAAAATGGCCATGTTCAAAAGTGCGTACCGGGGTGAAAAAAAAAACGTAGAGAATTTTCTAAAAAAGCAAAATAAAGGTAAACTTGTCCTCTTCAAAACGCCACTTGGGAAATTAAATTATTTTTATTTTTGAGTCCGCTATCTAACTTTTAGTACGGTAAGAAATTTCGACCAGTTCTAGTAGATTTTCCATGCAATATTCGAGCCATCCCCATACGTTTTCCAAATCTGTATATGTATCTATACATTTATGTATCTGTACATTTATGTATACCTGCATATGTATGTGTGTCTATAAGTGTACACATATAAGTGAAAATAATACTACATAGTTGTGGAATGAAATGGTAAGCTGATCGGTCACGTCATGCCTTATTGGAACGTCAAACCGCCCACATCGTGCCGCACAATTAATCCATTCATGCACGCGCTTAGTTGTTGGAAAATTTCTAATTTCGCCCGAACCCCCAAAATAAATCCCACGAACACGATGGAGAGGAGGAAAAAAAAGGTGGATGAATAAATGACGAATGATAGAATTTACGTGATTTCCCACGATGCGCTATTGCGAAACGAGGATATACACGATTCGTGTGTGGGTGAATGAGAATGGCAGTGAAGACGTCACTTTTATTCTTTCTTGTTTTTACCTAAACGAATTAACACGCTTGAAAATCTTGCGATGTAAAAAAAAATGCGACTTTTCATCTGTATTTTATGATGAAAAAAAGGAGACCTGAAAAGAACGAGGTTCAGCGCATTTTGAATGTAAAGAAAAATCCAAGCTAATGTTCACTCCATTTTGTTGCTTACATTCTGTATTTAGATACAACTTTTGCATAAAATAAATATCCCACTTAGAAATGTGCATGAAATAAATCTTCTATTAAAAAACGTTTATGAAATAAACGTTCATGAAAAAAAAGTGCATGAAGTGAATGTTCATTGAAAAAATGTGCATTGAATAAATGTTCATTTAAAAGATGTGCGTCAAATAAAAGTTCATTTAAAAAATGTGCCTTAAAGAAATGGTCTTTTGAAGGATGTGCATGAAATAAATGTTCATTTAAAAAATGTGCATCAAATAAAAGTTCATTTAAAAAATGTGCATTACAGAAATGGTCTTTTGAAGGATATGCATGAAATAAATGTTCTATTAAAAAACGTTCATAAAATAAAAGTTGATTAAAAAAAGAATGTGCATCAAACAAATGTTCACTTAAAAAACGTGCACCAAATAAGTGTTCATTTGAAAAATGTGCATTAAAGACACGTTCGTTTAAAGAATGTACATGAAATAAATTTTCATGTAAAATAAGCATCAAACAAATGTTCATTCAAAAAATGTGCACCAAATAAATGTTTATTTGAAAAATGTGCATTAAAGCCATGTTCATCTAAAGAATGTACATGAAATAAATGTTTATAAAAAAATGTGCATTAAAGAAAGGGTCTTTTAGAGGATGTGCATGAAATAAATGTTCTATTGAAAAAACGTTCATAAAATAAACGTTTATTAAAAAAATGTGGATCAAACAAATACTCATTTAAAAAATGTGCACCAAATAAGTGTTCATTCGAAAAATGTGCATTAAAGACACGTTCGTTTAAAGAATCTACATGAAATAAATGTACATTTAAAATGTGCACCAAATAAATGTTCATTTAAAAAATGTTCATTAAAGCGATGTTTATCTAAAGAGTGTACATGAATTAAATGTTCATTAAAAAAATATGCATTAAAGAAAGGGTCTTTTAGAGGATGTGCATGAAATAAATGTTATATTCAAAAAGGGTTCATAAAATAAACGTTTATTAAAAAAACGTGGATCAAACAAATGTTCATTTAAAAAATGTGCACCAAATAAGTGTTCATTCGAAAAATGTGCATTAAAGACACGTTCGTTTAAAGAATCTACATGAAATAAATGTTCATTCAAAATGTGCATCAAACAAATGTCCTTTCAAAAAATGTGCACCAAATAAATGTTCATTTGAAAAATATGCAAAAGCCATGTTCATCTAAAGAGTGTACATGAAATAATTGTTCATTTGAAAAATGTGCATTAAATACATGTTCATTTAAAGAATGTACATAAAATAAATGTTCATTTAAAACAAGCACAAAACAAATGTTTATTAAAAAAATGTGCACCAAATAAATGTTCATTCAAAAAGACGTGCATCAAATAAGCGTTCATTTAAAAAAATGTGCACCAAACATATGCTCATTAAGAGAAGTCCATCGATCAAATGTTCATTAAAAAAACGTGCATTAAACGAATGTTTATTTATATCATGTGCTACCGTAGCCCACGTTTTCCCATTTTTTCTCGATTTTGCCGTACGGGAGGGGCTTGAGGGGAGTTAGGGAAGAGCACCACGTGCCAACCCTTGAGGGAAAGGGAGAGGTGCGTGAAAAAAAACGCTTATCACAGTACAGAGCGTTTACGGAGACGCGATGCGTGACCATGGATGACCACCTGGTGGCTCGCGCCTTCACTTATTATACGCTGCACTCACACACACACACGTGTGTCAAAGTTGGGGGTGCTTGGTCACGTGTCCTCCATGACATTCCCTCCAAACAGTCGGATCTATATATATATATGGCGAAATGTCATTTCGAAGACATTGGCCTCGAGGATCGTCCTCATAGTAGCCAATTGTCCATATACTCAAAATTGCATAAACTCCAATGTTTCCGAAATCTCCTTTGGATAAACGCAAGGATATTTCTGTAAAGGTAACTTCAAGGATCGTCCTGTCGGTACAATCAACGATTCGATATAAAAAAAATTTAGTGTTTGTCCTCAAACAACTTGATGTGCTAATAGTCAATGCTACATCGATATATCAAGTAAAAAATGTACTTTTCCCATTTGGATATATGTATACGTTACCATACCAGTAAATTTAGGCATTACCGGGTAGGTTCGTCATCCCTCAAGCCCTCAGGTAACCTTCTGTCCTTTATTGCGCCACGAACTTGAGGAAATCCAGACGTTTTTTATTGCCTCAAATGCACATTTGCCAGTTTTTTATAATCGATGTTACTTAATATTTATATATTGTCGAATATTTAAGTATTAATCAACATTGTATGATTAATTTTTTGGATAGATAGATCAATGGTAAGGATATTTACCGGAATAGTGAATAGAAAAGAATAAAGAGTTTAGGTGCAAAATATAGAGAATACCCGTGCAGAAATTTCTCAGGTATACCTAAGTTCCAATAGGATCCCGATCGGGATATGATACGGATTCCCTAGAAGGGGTATCCTCATCGGAATCCAGAGGGCGCTGACCACGTAGCACAAGACGAAGACGTGGCGGCAAGAATTAGAAATACGTGTTTCGTTTACGTATTAAGTACATTTTTCTTAGCAAATTAAATTCATATTTGCTTAGTTCGAACGATTTCCATTTAATTTAAATATTATTACTTAGAATAAATAAGCTATATCACTTTTCTCCAGGAAATATTTCTTTCAAGGTCTATATATTGTTTTTTTTTTCGAAATTTTTTATTAAATGTAAAGAATTTTGTTCGAAATTCTGTTATTAAGGGCTTGCATACACCTGAGACGGCTAAGAGTGAGCTTATGTTGAAGATTTTTTTTTTGTGTATAAAACTGAATTTTATCGAACAACCATGATATACATTTTAAAGTATGACATTTTATCTACATTGTGTGAAAATTTGGTTAAAAAATTTCAAACGGTAAAAAAGTTACAGTCTTTTTCCTGGGACGTGTTTTTGTTGACAGCGTTTGCGGTACCAGACGTGCCTCTGCCATATTTTATCTAAAAAAAAATACTTGTTTCTTAAAGTAGATAGATAAAACTAGTACTTATCGAGCCGGAATTTAAAAATTTAATTTTTTTCGTGTCATGGCAGTCACTGGAATAAAACAGGCGATTTTTCGCCTCAAAATTGTTCAGTACTTATGATGAAAAAAAAACTATGCCAGGTATCCAAAAAATGGCTCGATAAGTACTAGATTATTGTGTGAAGCATAACTGTGCAAAACTTGATCCCGATCGGTCCAGTAGTTGCGGAGATATTTCTGGTACCGATTTTGAAAACACTGTTTCGAGTAAAACGCGTTTTAAGTTTTGAGTACACTTTACACTGAAATAACTGGTTTATTTTAAACTTACATGAAATCGTCGATTCTTGGGCCATATGACGGATCTTCCTTAGATGTTGACGCTTCCATTAGATCTTCTTTTTTGCTGTGTCAACCTCATTCATAGTCAAACTCATAGTCAAAGAGATGACGAAGGCCGCGTCTAACTGCGCCTCAACCGTTAGTCGTTGCTCACCCGGTCAGTTACAAAACGCTATAACTTCGTCATTACTGCGAATTTCCTTCTGAAATTTTCAGGGTAGACACTCAAAGGATAGTACTTTCGAATGAGCATCTTTTTGAAAAATCGATCTTTTTTACCTACTCAGGTGTATGTAAGCCCTTAAAATATATAAGTTTTGACAGTTATAGTGTAGCACGAATTTTCACCTAATCTTTTTCCGATACTTGAATAAATGATTTCAGAAAACGTCCAGCGTCTCCAGCTCATACGGATCGGTATCTTCTGGTGATTTTTACATTCATCCCTGGGATCCGATTTGATAGCGAACCAGATCTTGTTCTAGAAGCTCGGGATTCTAGCCTGGATCCTATGCAAAGTTTCAATTTGGATTCTGACTCCTTAATAGTTCCGGATTAGAATCCTGGCTGGAATCCGATTTGTGCGCCTTACAATTCGCTCCCGGAACCGATCCGATGTCTGACTGGATCCCGATTGAGGGGATCCTAGTTCGAATCGGACTGTATCCATGGTAATATTTCTGCACGGGTATATTTGAGATAATTTTCTTTCGTGTTTTCAAATACATACGAGATATAATTTAACCAATTATATGTATCTATGTCTGCATATATATATATATATATATATAAATATTGGCCTTAAGATTCTACCAGAAAGATGGAAGAGCATCGTAGAAAATGAAGAAGAGTATTTTTATATTATAACATAATTATCTTTATCATAACTTAGAAAAATAATATTAAAAAAAACGCATTACTTATGAGATGATCAAATAATATATTTAATTTCTTGCATTTATGTATATTATTTTTATTTTGAATTTATATATCTATATATATATATATGCCTATATATAATTCTGCAAAATATTACTCATATGCTTATTAAGAATAATTTCAAAAAATTATCTCTCGAAGCAAACGTACCGAGATAATTGGTCGATTCCCAATGGCCCAACTCTTCGTCCAAATTCGACAAGCAAATAAACTGATATTTAAGAATGGCTTTCCCATGGATATACATAAACGAATCGTTAAGTGAGAAGGAGCAAGAGAGAGAGAGAGAGAGAGAAAGGGAGAGGCTTTATGGGGCGCGAGATCTCTTCTCTCGCTCGATGACAGCCATGGGGGTACACGTTTATAGTGGGCCCCCCTGTGGCGAGTGGCAATACGCTACCAGTCGACGTGAAGGATTCTGTATCAAGAGGAAGAGAGAGAGAGAGCGAGAGAGAGAGAGAGAGGAGAGAGAGAGAGAGAGAGAGAGAGAGAGAGAGAGAGAGAGAGAGAGAGAGAGAGAGAGAGAGAGAGAGAGAGAGAGAGAGAGAGAGAGAGAGAGAGAGAGAGAGAGAGAGAGAGAGAGAGAGAGAGAGAGAGAGAGAGAGAGAGAGAGAGAGAGAGAAAATGCAGGGTTAAAGAGACTAAGAGCGGAGAACGAAATAAAGAGGGATGCTGAATCGAACGATAGCAGAGAACACCCCATAAAAACAGGACGTTACTCGAGTCTCTGAGTGTCTCGTGTGAACATATACTTGTCGTTCTTCGGTACATTGTAAATACATCATATGCTTTTTTTTTCTTCTTGTTCTCTTTTTTATTCTCCTCCTTGTAGTGGCCACTTTAAAGTCTCGTTAGGAAAATGAAACTGCGAGGACCCCTACACCAGTGGAGGGGGGGGGGGGGGGCGGAGGGAGAATGCATTTGTTACGTACAATAAAAGTGCAATTTTAAATTGAATGGTAAAATACGTGACACAAAAAGTTCATATTTTTTTTTTACATCAGGCTTATTTTTCACTCCAAAAGTAAGCAGCACAAAATAAATATACTAGACCGAAAAAAAAATGTTTCCTTTTTTTGTACCTCTTTGATTTTTGACGACAATCTCGTCACCGATGAAAATTAAGAACTTTTATTCGACTCTCAAAATCTCGAGGCAATCAGAGAAAAAAAAGAAGAAGAACGAATAAATCTTCGACACTTTGATCGGACTCGTTGTCCGGAATTATTTCAGATTAATCGAAGTTTCCCGCGGACGTGATAACGAAAGGGCTTCCCCTTTTGGTTTCTTTCTTTCTCCTCTCGCCTCGCCGCGAGCAGTGATGAGGTCAATATGTCCGATACGAAAATGCTCGCCGATGTGGCGAAAGAACAAATGAACGGAATTAAGGGGCTTTTAACGCTGGATCCAAGGACAGACATCGGGATGAGCGTCGAGGGGCAGATAACTCCCCAGGGATCAGGGGTAAGAGAGAGAGAGAGTGAGAGAGAGAGAGAGAGGGAGAGAGAGAGAGAGAGAGAGAGAGAGAGCCAGAGGAGATACGCCATGAAAAAGCTTGTACTACTACATCGGGTACTATTACCACCACTAATACTTCCCTATCTACTATTAATACTGGTTCGTACCACGCGAGAGGGGTGCCTCTTTGATTGGTGTGGGAAGATTCACCGCCGGTCTCTCTCGCTTCAGTTCACTTCCTCGTGTGCACATACATATCTATACAGTGGGTAAAAAAAGTATTTGTACACCGCGTGTTTTTCAAATTGTCCTACGAAAAAAGATAAAATGCTTTAGCATTTAATTTTTTGCGAAAATTTTTGCCGAACATTTTATTTTTCCCAAAAAAAAAAAATGCTAGAGTATTTTATTTTTTTCGCAGGATAATTTGAAAAACATGCGGTGTACAAATACTTTTTTTTACCTACTGCATACATATATATATATGTGTGGGTGTGTGTGTATACACGGTTTTGACAGACGTATTCAGAAAGGTCTGTAGAATAAAATATTTTAAAAAAACAATTTTTCATAATTTATAGATAACAGTATTTTTTTATATAAATTTTTTTCTGGAATTTGAAAAAAATTGTTTTTTTTTTAAATGTTATGTTGTCGTTCTACACATAGAAGAATAATAAAAGAAAAGGGTAGGATAATAACATAAAATAAATAAAAACGATTTATTTTCCAATTTTATTTCTTTATTATATATATATATAATTTATTATTTTTTATATATTTTTTATTTAAAAAAAAATCCTGTGTTCCAACGTATACTCTTGCGGGTTCCCGTGCAGAAATATTGTCATGGATACAGTCCGATTCGGACTAGGAGCCCAGTTTCTCAATCGTGATCCAGTCGGACATCGGATCGGATTCGGGGGCGAAATGTAACGCTCGCAAATCGGATTCCAGCCAGGATCCTAATTCGGAACTATTAAGGACCCTAGTCAAACTCCAAATAGAAACTTTGCATAGGATCCAGGCTAGAATCCCGAACTTCTGGAACAACCCGAGCAGAAATCTAATCAGGCTGCCTGAGGATCCATCAGGGCCGGATCAGGGATCAATAAGGCGCCCTGATCAAGTACGCCTGATTTGAGCCAGACAGGGGCCTGAGCAGGGATCAATAAGGCGCCCTGATCAGGCACGCCTGATTTCCGCCAGACAGGGGCCTGAGCAGGGATCAATAAGGCGCCCTGATCAGGCACGCCTGATTTGCGCTGGATAGAAGCCTTATCAGGTATCAATAAGGCGCCCTGATCAGGCACGCATGATTTGCGCCGGACAGGGGCCTGAGCAGGGATCAATAAGGCGCCCTGATCAGGCACGCCTGATTTGCGCTGTATAGAAGCCTCATCAGGTATCAATAAGGCGCCCTGATCAGGCACGCATGATTTGCGCCGGACAGATTGGGCCGGAAAGATTGGGACGGTCATCGCCAAAACCGGAACAAAAACTAAACGATCAAGTCAAGTAAAATAAAAACTTAAACTTTAAAAAAATGTTTTCATATGTTTCATATTTTTAATAACATTAGTAAACTTGATAACGTGTAACTGCGATAATAATTTAATAAATGTTGATCTATTTTTGAACAAAAAATTAATCAAATGATTGAGCCAGATGACACGCATGTCTCAGGCTGGATGAGGCACCTGATCCGGCCCAGATAAGTTGCTTGATCCGAGCCAGATATAGTGCCTAATCCGAGCCTGGTAAGGTGCCTGATCCGGGCCTGATAAAACGCCTGATCAGAGCCTGATAAAGTGCCTGATCCGGACCTGAATTTGCAAAAGCGTTACATCCCTGATCAGGGCCGGACTAAATTTGCCTGATCCGGCCCGGATTTGCGATTGTGGCAGCCTGATCCGGTCCGGATTTCACCCTGAACAAATTTCTGCTCGGGAAGATCTAGTTCGATATTGAAACGGATTCCAGGGATGAATGTAAAAATCACCAGGAGATAACGATCCGTATCAACTGGAGACGCTGGACTTTTTCTAAAATCATTTATTCAAGGATCTGAAAAAGATTTGGTAAAAATTCGTGCTACAGTATAACTGTCAAAACTTATATATTTTAATAACAGAATTTCGAACAAAATACTTTATATTTAATAAAAATTTCCGAAAAAAACAATACATAGACCTTGAAAAACTTATATTTCCTGGAAAAAAAGTGATATAGGTTATTTATTCTAAGTAATTATATTTATATTAAATGGAGATCGTTCGAACTAAGAAAATATGTATTTAATTTTCTAAGAAAAATGTATTTAATACGTATTTGAAAAACGTATTTCAAATTCTTGCCACCACGTCTCTACCTTGTGCAATGTAGTGGGCGCCATCTGGATTCCGATGAGGATACACCTTCTAGGGAATCCGTATTATATCCCGATCGGAACTTAGGTATCCCTAAGAAAAATTCTGCACGGGTAGGTATAAGCAGAGCTGAGCCCGTCAGCTATAGATATAAAGGGTGTCTCAAAATGACCTGACATTTTAATTTATTAATAAAACGTATTATTTATTTGAAAGGTACAAATATTTTTATTTTAATGTAAGGTAGAAACATGGAGATTATGTGTGCGTAACACAATATCCGATAAATGGCCACCTCGTTCCTGTTTGCAAACTTTCACTCTTTTGACGAAATTTTCAATATCATTTTGACATCATTGTGGACTAATTTCATTAATGGTGCGTCCAATTGCTTCCTTGAGCTCCGAAATGGTCTGCGTATCATTGGCATACACTTTATGTACCGGCAAACTACTAATTCAGGGTTTGTCTCAAGAGTGGCAATAATATCTGGCCCAAAACTGGGCATTTGGTCTGAGCCAATACCCGTATAAAATGTCGAGCCGATTCACGCCACCATGACTTGGACAGGTGTTAACAAACCGAAGTTGTTTCAATACTGATTTTGACTTGGGCAAGGCTTCGCCCTTGGTAGCCTGCCAGTATTGGCAGCTCTGGCATCGGTACTGAGCCAAGACTAAGCCAAGTTTCTGGTCTATACATGGGCCTGTACCGACAAAGTACTGATTCAGGGTTTGTCTCAAGACTGGCAATAATATCTGGCCCAAAACTGGACACTTGTTCTGAGTCAATACCCGTAAACAATGTCAAGCCGATTCATGGCACCATGACTTGGACAGGTGTTAACAAACCGAAGTTGTCTCAATACTGATTTTGACTTGGGCAAGGCTTGGCCCTTGGTATCCTGCCAGTATTGGCAGCTTTGGCATCAGTACAGTGCCAGTACTAAGCCCGTTTGCAGTTCGTACATGGGCTTTTCCTTTCAGAAAATCCCCAAAGAAAGAAGTCCAATGGCGTCAAATCGCACGATCTTGGTGGCCAATTCACATCGCCGTGACGCGAGACAACACGACCGTGAAACTTCGTCTGCAATAACTGCATTGTTTCGCAGTGAATTTTCACAATTTCTATACGTTGCTCGATCGTGTCATTCACCATGACTAAACCTCAGTACTTTCTCATGCCAGTTGACGAAGATTAGTACTCTATGTTCGTCACAATAAAAATGGCGCGCAGTTAAACGTGTCAGGTCATTTTGAGACACCCTTTATATTCAAAATCCTCGTGCTTGTACATACACTAAAACGTATAAATGAAAATGAAATACCAGCCTGCGGAATTAAACCGACGTACGTCATCACAAAAATACTTTTACATATTTAGTGAACGCACGCAAGAATTCATCGAGCATTCATGGTCCTGGGCAATAGGTCCCTCAGGGTGTGTGTGTATCTGTGTGTCCCTATAATGCGATGAGATCTGTTTATCTAGTCCGGTGTCATAAACACGCCCCTACGTCAATTCACAACACAGACTCCGCAGGACCGAGAGATTTCATATGGATATAGGACATCATACACCTAGGTGTATATATATATATTAGATTCATGTTAACCTAGCCCGGGTATTGTTTCACCCTAGGCATTCAAAGAGACGGTCCAACAAAGATGTCTCTCTCTCTCTCTCTCCTCTCTCTCTCTCTCTCTCTCTCTCTCTCTCTCTTTCTCTGGACCATCTGGTATATATATATATACAATACTAGCGGCGCGTCCCGGCTTCGCACGGGTGGACATTTATTTTTTAAACATTTTGGGATAAACGTAGAGTAAATGTATATCTTTATGCAGAACATAAGTTATGTTTTTTCAAATTACTATTTATATTTTTCTTATAAAATTTTATATTTTTATCCATAAACCTATTTTTATTCTCAAAGTTTCTTTTTTTGAATTTTTACATTTTATTTATATTGTTTTTTAGTTTTATGTACTTAAGTATTTTATTTTTAAGGGGTTTCAATTTTTTTTACTTGATCTTATTTTTTTAAATTTCTTTATTTACATTTTTGTACATTTTTATTTTATGGCTTTAGTAATTTAATTTTGTAGATATTTACTTTTTTACATATGTTTTGTTAACATTTTGGGATAAACGCACAATAAAATTAAATACTTACAATCACTTAAAAATATGCTAATTAAAACGTCCATGACTCAATTTGTTCAAATATTCAAAATTAAAAACAAAGACTTCAATCTTTAAGCTAATTTTCATTGAAGTCAAAATAGCAACACAACATTTTTTTGTTTATATTTTTTACAACGTTTTACATTTTTATCCGTATAGATACCTATTTTTATTCCCTAATTTTTAGCCATTTTTCGCCAAAATTAGCCATTTTTAGCCAAAATTAGCCATTTTATGGCTAATTTTTTTACACCTTGGGTTACATTATTGAAGTTTTAGTAGGGATCCCTAGTTTTTTCTAGTAATAAATATAGCCTATGTTACGCAGGGATAATGTAGCATTCTAATGGTGAAAGAATTCTTGAAATCGGTCCAGTAGTTTTTGAGTTTATTCGTTACAAACATACAAAAATACAAAAATACAAAAATCCAAATCTTTCCTCTTTATAATATTAGTGTAGATATACTAGCTTCTGTTGGCGGCTTCGCCGTCGTGGAATTTGGCTTCAAGGTATCACGGCCTCAGGACAGGAGTGTTTCTGAACAGATTACATTCAAATCGAAAAAGGACGAGATAACGACGATTCATCTGAAAATAAACCTCACTAAAATTGCTTAGTTCGAATAAAAATAACTGGTCAAAATTTATTCTCCATACAAACTTTTACAACCCATTTCATCCTTTTAGGGGTTTATTTTCGAAATTCTTTCTTAGTGCACACCTAAGCCCTTTAAGAATGTTGGAGCGTTACCCACAGACCAAGATTAAAAAACATATAGTTATATACCAGGTGTACAAGTATGAAATGCGGATTTCAGACAACAGATGGTGCACCAATGCAGTTTGTGCTATAAAGATTTGACAATGCGCCATTTTGTTGTGTCATCAACATGGTGACAACAATTGACTATGAGGACGCTTCTTGAGGTCGAACGTCTTCGAAATCATCTTTCCTCAAATATATATATATATATATATATATATATATATATATATATATATATATACACACAAACGACGCGTCCTCGTACTTCCTCTGGTCCTTGATGCCCTTTCACCGAGGGAGTCACGATACACCGCGAAGATGTTTATCTTGCGTGGTCTGACTCGATCCCTCGAGCGGGCGGCACAACCATACCGAGATTACAAACGCGTCCGTTGATCATTGGCTCATCGTTAATTATTGTCGGGAATACGGATGATCTCGACAGTTTTTCGCCCGAGGGACAATGATTTTTTGGATCGTGAACCCGCGCGTCCTCGTGACGAGTCGTGACGGTCTTTGTTCAATTTGGAATCCCCGCGCGGTGAGAAAAGACGCAGGAGTGGTAATCATAAATGAGTCAGGCTTTGTTTGTATATATATATGTGCACTTGAAAATAAAAAACGGCGTTAGTTTTGCCGCGGCGGGGTTCGAGTGAAGGCGAGACAGAAAAAGAGATAGAAAGAGAGAGAGAGAGAGAGAAAGTGAGTGCAGAGCGCGCTCCTGCCAATTGAACGAATTAAAGGACCACCCTAACCATATAAATACTTGTCCGTGATGTACACTCGCATAAAGTGAACACATCGCTCCTACTATTTATACACGAACACATACACACAAATATATATATATATATATATATATATATATATATATACATTAACACGGTCTTAATTCGTTTATTATTACTCTTATTAGAAACGCACTTTCCCTTAATGTGCATATATATATATATATATATAATTATCTGTATGTACATATTACGGATATGTACATAACACGAATTCAGGAACTATTCATGATTAATATATACAGTCCAACCTCGATATAACGAAATCCTAGATATAACGAAGATTTGTCCATTCCCTTCCGATAGACACTGAAAACCTTGATACAATGAAGAAAAACTTCTGACGACTTTATTTTCAGGGCCCTTAACCTCAATACAAGGTATTTTCGTGAGCAAAACCTCTGTATAACGAAGCGTTCGGTAAACGAACTCCCTTCCTTTCCTTCCCCCTTCGGCCCCTCTCTTGCTTCGACGGAACCTGTCTAGATTCGTAAACTTTAAAAATTAAACAAAATATTTGTTTAATTTTTAAATAATCTGCTTCTAAAAATAATATGTTACAAACATTATGCTCTAATTGCTAATTGCTTGTAAAAATTGCTCTAATTTAACACTAGATTTACCAGACCAGGTACTGGTATAAGTGTCAATAACAAAAAAATATATTTATTACGAATATATATAAAGTAACATTAAGTTCATAAAATGCATTCTCTACTTATAGCTACAAAAGTCATAACATCATTTCGGAAAGCAAATTTACATGCAGTAGGAATTTTGAATTGAAATTGCACGACCAGTCAAAATGACTGGTCTGGTAAATCTAGTGTTAAACCTTTCTTTCTTTAGAAAAATATCCCTATATTTAGGGTACTAATATATTTAAAAAAAGGAAGGTTTAAATTAGAGCATTTTTTTATTCGTTTTTTTTTAATTGAAACCTCAATATAGCGAATTTTTCGGAACATGACCTCGATATAACGAAATCTCAATATAACGAAAACTCGATATAACGAACTTTTTTGCTTTGCCCTAGAGATTCGTTATATCGAGGTTCGACTGTATATATATATATATATAAATGTATGCATATTGCATTTATATTAAATATAATCTTACTGTATATAAATAGTGTGAGTCGTTCCAAATGGTCTGGGGTTGTCTGATGGGCGAGCCCTTAATTTTATTTAAAACATGTATCTTTATATTACATTATCTTTTCCAATCTTTAAAATACAGTTATATATATATGTATATATATATATATATATATATAATTGTTTTTTAAAGATTGAAAAATACAATGGATAAAAAAGTATTTCTACACCGCGTGTTTTTCAAATTATCCTGCGAAAAAAAATAAAATGTTAAAACATTTCATTTTTTTTCATACCACAATTTGAAAAACACGCGGTGTACAAATACTTTTTTTTCACCCACTGTATACATATATATATAAACAAGGAGGAGTAGAAACGGACCTTCGTCATTCACGTCACGATCATCAAATTAATTCGAAATAAATTTGACGCTACCGGAATTCGAACAACAAGCAATACCGCATATGTCTCGACAAATGTACCCCCCCCCCCCCCCCCCCCGTTTCAGCGAAAAGAGAGCAGCGGACAGTCGCTGAGGAAGGGAAAAAAAAATCGTGACCGAACGCAACCGAAAGCTGTCCAGCCAGCGTGAAGAATTTATTCACCGCGATCGCCAATTTGCCTAACCGCCGTGACAATCGAGTTTCGATGCATGATCATCTTTTTTTTTTATACGTCTATGGCAAACGTTGCATTTTTTTTTTTTTTTACTTTTTTCGCACGTTTTCTTATGTTGGCGTTCGGATTTTTCAATTTTTTGTTCGAAGCATACGCTTCAAAAAGGATTGAGACTTTTGCATTCTCTAGAACTAGATTACAGTAGTACATGCGTATCCGTATATGCAGAGTATTAGTAGCGGGAATGGATAGTCTGATACAAAAGTGAGGGTTAGGCAAACATTATATTAGGCGTTTTCATCATTACTTTATAAGGTTTTACATCCTGATAAGATGTACAACCGACATTATAAGGATATTTCGCAATATTTCGAAGCTTTCATCGATTGAGCGGAGAATAAATTTTTCAACGAGACTGTGGCGAGACTACTACCTTAAAAAGACCTTGTTTTCGCCCGTTTTAATTCAATTTACATTTAATGGACATTTAACTTTGAAACAGGAAATATATTTGCGTGAAAGAATTTTTTTTTTAAGAAATTGTACTGTCGGGATACTTCGATTGTATTTGTATAGTTTTTCTTGTTGTTGTTGTACACGGAGAGAATTAAGTGTTAAAAATTACCGTGCAGCAACGGTAACCAGATGACAACCCTGAAACTTCGCTTATTATTACACGGAGAGAATTAAAAAGTAATTTTTGTCGTGAATTTCACGGTAAAAATTACCGTGATATATTTCAATGTGGTGAGAAGTGAGAAAAGCATAATAATTTGTATGCGACAAGTTTTTTTTTTAACTCACGTTACAGAAAATTTCAAATACGTAGCTAAAATTTTACTATACAAGAAGGGTAGCGCGCACGATAATTTTTACCGAGAGCACAATACATTTTCCTATAACACGCATTAAATTTTATAATAAATCTTAAAATAACTGTTATAAAGACGATACTTTTTTATAGACATTATTGAAAGGCATAAAATAATAAAATGCACAGTAAAATTTCGCTGATATTATATATTTGTTAAATTTAAGTTTTGCGTATTTTGTTACACATCAAAATTTACTAGAAAATCTGGTAAAATTTTCTATCTGAAGAAGAAATTTTATTTTATTTTCGTGAAAATCTGTGTTTTACTCAGTAATAATAAGCGAAGTTTCAGGGTTGTCATCTGGTTACCGTTACTGCACGGTAATTTTTAACATTTAATTCTCTCCGTGTACTGAGTAAAACACAGATTTTCACGAAAATTATCATAAAATTTCTTCTTCAGATAGAAAATTTTACCAGATTTTCTAGTAAATTTTGATGTGTAACAAAATGCGCAAAACTTAAATTTAAAAAATATATAATATCAGGGAAATTTTACTGTGCATTTTATTATTTTATGCCTTTCAAAAATGTCTATAAAAAAGTATCGTCTTTATGACAGTTATTTTAAGATTTATTATAAAATTTAATGAGTGTTATGGGAAAATGTATTGTGCTCTCGGTAAAAATTATCGTGCGCGCTACCCTTCTTGTATAGTAAAATTTTAGCTACGTATTGGAAATTTTCTGTAACGTGAGTTAAAAAAAACTTGTCGCATACGAATTATTACGCTTTTCTCACTTGTCACCACATTGAAATATATCACGGTAATTTTTACCGTGAAATTCACGACAAAAATTACTTTTTAATTCTCTCCGTGTACTTTTGGTATTGCATGTGCTTTTTGAGATTACCCTCTTGGCACACGTCTCCTCAGCAAACTACGTCCCTTAACCTTGTACCATTCTCTCTCTCTCTCTCTCTCTCTCTCTCTCTCTCTTTTTCTTATTTGCTCTCGAGTGCCCTTTTTCCCTCCGTATTGTCTTTGGGTTACGGATCCTCGAGTTTCTCGTGTGCACTTCGTGTGTGTCGGCCAGTAGAGAAGAAAAAAGTTGTAGCGGAGGGTCGACCCTACGGTTTCGAACTTCTTTTTTTTTCTTCCTTCGGCCCTCGAGTTTCGTGTTTGTCCCCACCCTCCACCTCCCCCACTTGAGACGATTATCAAGGTGGTGTGCAATTAAAGGGATGAATGAAAATCTGCCCGGGAATAATTATTCGAGACCGGGCTACGACCATGTGCTATTTTTCTCATCTCCCTTCCGGACGTTTTCTTGTTGTTGCTCCCAGATGGATATTAAATAATAAAATAAAAAAACGATCACAAAGTATTGAGATGAATAGAGGATATTTTGACGTGATGACGAATTTTACGAATTAATGAAAAGAAAGATAACTAGAATTTCTTTTGTTAAAATTTCAAAAAAAAAAATCCGACATTAAAGACACACTTATTGTAAAGTAATAATTTTATTTACAATACGCGACATTTTGTTAATTACTTTTAGGAATGATAATGAGAAACGTAAATAAAAATGGGTACATAGGGATTTATAAAATATACCATTTTAGTGGATAATAATAATAATAATATGTATGATTTATAATATATAATATATTGGGTGAAGTAAAAAGTTCTGAGCGTTTTCCGCTAGATGTCTTTAGTGAGCCATATCTCACGATGTATACATCGCATCGGGTCATACTATACGGCGATTTAAAGGTGTCATCACCCTTTAAAAAAAGTTCTTTGACAGTTTTGTGTTTGGTGAAGCCAGTTGTGTGTTACAGCGTTCTAAAATGGAGGTAAAAAAAGCAAAAATTCGATACATTCTTCAGTACCACTATGACCAAGGTGAAAAGGCGGAGCAGGCGGTCAAAAAAATTTGTGCTGGTTATGGACCCAATACAGGATCGAATGCAACAGCAAAGCGGTGGTTCAAACGATTCCGTTCTGGTAATATGGACGTCGAAGATGAGGCTGGCTCTGGTAGGCCAATCGTCGAAAATATCGATAAAATCATGGAAATCGTCGAGTCGGACCGGCATGTGAGCACTTATTCCATTGCCCAGGAATTAAAGGTTAGCCAGAAAACCGTTTGGAACCATTTGCATAAGGCTGGTCTCAAGAAGAAGCTCGATGTATGGGTGCCACACGAATTGACGCAAAAGAACCTTTTGGACCGAATTGATGCTTGCGATTCTTTGCTGAAACGTAACGAAATCGACCCATTTTTGAAGCGGCTGGTGACTGGCGATGAAAAATGGGTCACATACGAGAACAACAGCCAAAAAAGATCGTGGTCCAATCGCGGTGAGCCGGCCCAAACGATCGCCAAGCCCGGATTAACGGCCAAGAAGGTTTTGCTGTGTGTTTGGTGGGATTGGAAGGGAATCATCCAGTATGAGCTGCTTCCATCTGGCCAAACACTCAATTCGGACCTCTACTATCAACAACTGACCAGATCGAAGTAGGCGATCGACCAGAAGCGGCCAGAATTGGCCAATAGGAAGGGTGTTGTGTTCCATCAAGACAACGCCAGGCCGCACACATCTTTAACGACGCGCCAGAATCTCCGAGAGCTTGGATGAGAGGTTCTATCGCACCCGCCGTATAGTCCAGACCTGGCACCAAGCGATTATCACCTTTTCAAGCATTTGCAAAATTTTCTTGATGGTACAAAACTGGCCTCAAGAGAGGCTTGTGAAAATGAGCTGGTCAAGTTTTTTACCAATAGGGACGAGGACTTCTTCAATCGCGGAATTATGAAATTGCCTTCAAAATGGACAAAAGTTATCGAACAAAACGGCGCATATTTGATCTAAATCGGATAATCCTAACTATGTTAATTTCATCGTCGAAATAAAGCGAAAAAACGCTCAGAACTTTTTACTTCATCTAATATTACGCACTGCAGTATAGTTTAGAATAATTAAAAATTCAAGTACAATATGACGAAAGATTTTTTTTTCGCATTATCAAGGCTCTGCCTGCATTTTTCTGTTATCCGATTGACAACTCAAACATTTTACGACCATATTGCTGTCTCCTGGCCATCTATATATACATAATTACATGTATATATATATATATATATATATATCTATGTACATATTATAAATATATATGCATGCGAGACACTGATCCACCCCTTTACAGCTGCTATATAAATACCGGGCTAATTTATGCCCAAACTAAACGCTCGACACTCCATTTCGTGGGTGTGCTCGTATTTGATCTATTTCTACACTTCATCACATGCGCCCTCGTCGTAACACGCGGACTTTTTTCTGCTCCGTCGCATCGTCATTTTTTTTTTATTCACCTCCTATTCTCGTTTTATTTATGGCCAATGGCGAATCGGCGCGATAACTAAAGTGAAATATTCGCGAGTGCAATTGCAACGAGTTGCGTGATGAGGGAATTAAGAGCGAATATTTTTTTTCATTAAAAAAAAGGTTTATATATATGCTATTAGAGGAAAGAAGCATAAAAATAAAAAAACACGCATCCTTAAAATCGATACTCTTGAATTTTGATTTTTTCAATTGAAATTTGTATAAAAAAAAATTCTCTCCAGCCTTTTCAATTTCGAACAGTCGTTTCAAGCAGTCGAATAAATTTTTGAAAAACACTTTTAAAAAACATGTTTTCGAGGCCGTTTGGTAGCAAATTTTTTTTTCGATTCCCTCTGAGGGAAAATTCCTAATACCAGTCCCCTTCGTGAGGCTCGAAAAATTGCAACAATAGCGAGAATTGCAAAAATAGCAGAATAAGAATAAAAAAAGGTGAATTTTTTTGCAACGTTTTTATTAGCTCGCTTTATTGTCTGTCTTATTATTCGGTACAAAAAATTGTGAAAATCATTTAAAAAATAAATATAATTTAGTGAAAGAGAAAAATAATAATTAATAATGAATAGTGCATTAGTGACAATTTCTACGACGGTCAAGGAGACAGTCATTCAACTTAAGCTATTTCTATTTCAGATATGATCAGGTAAAGAAAAACTGAAGTAAACCTGAAATTTGCCACATGTCTCTGTCATAATTTCATCAAGAGGTTTACAATAGATTGCAAAATTTTACAAACACAAGACTAAAAAGCAGAAAATAATTAGATAACTAAAAAAAAAATAAAAACAAACACGTTTTTAAAACGGACTAGAAAGTATAAAATCATTTCTCGTACACGGAGAGAATTAAATGTTAAAAATTACCGTGCAGTAACGGTAACCAGATGATAACCCTGAAACTTCGCTTATTGTTACTGAGTAAAACACAGATTTTCACGAAAATAAAATAAAATTTCTTCTTCAGATAGAAAATTTTACCAGATTTTCTAGTAAATTTTGATGTGTAACAAAATACGCAAAACTTAAATTTAAAAAATATTTAATATCAGCGAAATTTTACTGTGCATTTTATTATTTTATGCCTTCCAAAAATGTCTATAAAAAAGTATCGTCTTTATAACAGTTATTTTAAGATTTATTATAAAATTTAATGAGTGTTATAGGAAAATGTATTGTGCTCTCGGCAAAAATTACCGTGCGCGCTACCCTTCTTGTATAGTAAAATTTTAGCTACGTATTTGAAATTTTCTGTAACGTGAGTTAAAAAAAAACTTGTCGCATACGAATTATTATGCTTTTCTCACTTGTCACCACATTGAAATATATCACGGTAATTTTTACCGTGAAATTCACGACAAAAATTACTTTTTAATTCTCTCCGTGTAGCCCCATACAGATTTATAACCCAATACAGATTGTCCTGAAAATTCGTGATAGTGAATTTTTAATAGCGATGAAAATAATTGTAAGATTTAAAACGAAAAACGTGGGGTACATGCAAAAGATAATTGATGCATGAATAGTTCACCTAAGTCACTAACAATTTTATTGCACTGCAAAGATATGAACTGTTGTGTGAGTTTTCTCAACGACAGCTACGTCCTACACTCCTCAGTATTATCTATTGCATGCGCCCCACGTTTTTTTATTTTAAATCTTACAATTATTTTCATAGCTATTAAAAATTCACAGTCACGAATTTTCAGGACAATCTGTATTGGGTTACGAACCTGTATTGGGTTATAAATCTGTATGGGGCTGCGAGAAATTATTTTATACTTTTTAGTCCGTTTTCAAAACGAGTTTTTTTTTATAAAGTTTTTAACTTAAGGCCTTAGGCCACTCTAGGATTTTCCAAAAATCGTTTTTTTTTTGTTAAAAATGTACCTTAGTACTTAGAAAATTATATTTCAAAAGATTATGGGTGTGGAAAATCTCTGAGTATTCGATTTTCGAATTCTAGCGCAACCCCTCTCGATTAATGTCGTGACTTTCTACTAACTTTAAACGCGTTTATCTCAAAACTACATTTTTCAAGTCGGCCGGACTCATAACTCAAAGAAATTCCAACCGATTCACTTGAAATTTTAACTGTATATTTAGAATTACATTTTCTGAGGCACTACGTAGGATTTTTTAAAAATTATATTGCATAGTTCCTTTTTTATAAACAATTTCCTGACGATTTTCTCATGGCATTTTATACTTTTTGTTTTAGAAATGCGCCAATTTGACAAAAAACAATATATCACAAAAATTCTACGTACTTCTATAGCTATTCTTATGTATAATCGAAAAAACTTTAGTGTCTCATCATAACTCAAAAATTATAGGAGCGGTTGGTCCGGCCGTTGACCTTCCAGAAATAAAGTCGTCATCGGAAAAATGCTGCACAGTCGCCATTTTGACATGTATCGCTGTGAAAAAAATAATTTTGTATTGTCAATTACGTGTATAATAAAAGCCCTATTTTGTAATTCCGATTTATTTTATGGTTTCGCTGAAAAAAAAATCACAAAATGTGCCCTTTTATGTTGGCCTCTAGAGTGGCCTAAGGCCTTAACTAATTATTTGTTTTATTTTTCAAATTTGACTTTGAACATTTTCTTGCGCCTTTTTTGGCCGAGAATGGTAACTTTTCGGCCCAGTAGGAAATTCAAAAATGCACCCTTATTTTCTGTCGATATATATATATATATATATATTAAATACTGGGTAGGGCCACGCCTGCGCCTCGCGGTCTTTGGGGGTCCTGAAAATGAGCATCGACGGGGATACACGAAGCGAGCCCTCCTACGAGCCCGTACACTTCCGTATCGCGGCATCACAGGAGGGTGGTTGGCTCAATCGCGTTGCTGGGGTTCGCGGTGGCGCTTTACGGTCTCATCCATCCCCTCGAGAATCGTCACGTTTATTAGCCATCACGGGCGATAAAATTTACTACGACGTAACTGTACCACGAGACAATGGAAATTGATACAATTATTGAATTTTTCGAATCTTTCAAACATCGAGTCCATTCTCGAATAACTTTTTTTTTCAAACTGTACGATAAGAAAAAATATCATGGATTAGAGCAATTGAACCTCGTTTTGAAAATGCAAATATCAACATTTTACCGAATGGTGAAGAAAAAAACTAATTATTTGTTCGTATTTTTGAAAATTTATTCATTGAAGAAAAACAAAATTGTTATCTATTGTACAAAATTCCAATGAGTTATATTTCCATACGCAGTTCCATTATGAAGTCATATGTCAAAAGGGAGTAAAAATAGGAGTAAAAGTTGAGAAAATAAATAAATAAAAAAACAACACATTAAAATCTGTAGCTATTTTTTATTAATATTTTTTTTCCATTTTAATCTCATTTCATTTGTATTTCAATTCCATTTCATTCAATTTCATTTAATTTCATTTGTATTTCAATTACATTTCATTCAATTTCATTTAATTTCATTTGTATTTCAACTCCATTTCATTCAATTTCATTTAATTTCATTTTATTCAATTTCATTTCATTCAATGTCATTTTTATTTAATTTTGATTTAATTTAAATTTCATGTCAGTTTTATTTTTGTTTCATTTTAATTTTATTTCAATTTCATTTAAATTTCATTTTCGTTTTCGATTGCATTTTCATTTTAGTTTTCTTTTTCATTTTCATTTTCATATTCATTTCAATTTCTTGAAAAAATGTTTGTTCGGAAATAAAATAAAAATAGAACATATTAAAATGTGTTTTGTTTTTATTTAAAAAAAACATTTACTCTCTTTTTGACACTTTTTGATTTTATCGGAATGGCAAAATTGGTCGGAAAAAATTTATAAATTTTACGAAAATACATAGCACGCAAATTTTATTGTTCTCTTCTTTCAATGGCCAATCACTGTGAGTTTATTTTACTCTACATTTTTAATACGCACTGACACACACACACTCACATACTTATACGTATACGGCCCCACTAAATCGAGCGCGCATTCGGTCGGAGCCGAGTTCAACAATAAGGGTGAAAGAGCGTCAGTAACACCAGTTGCGCGAGGCCGTAATCGGTGCAATTACGTATGGAAATTTACTGATTCATCCAACAAGCGCTCTCGCATTTAAACTTTACGGACGGTTGACCATCGCGATGCGTTTTATACACACACACACACATTTTTTTCTCCATATATGAGAAAAGGTGATTTTGAAGACATTCGACTTTGCGGATCGTCCTCACAGTAGCCAATTGTCCCTTCACTCGACGTTTTCTAAACCCCAATGCCTTAAAAATCACCTTTGGATAAATGTAAGCATATTTATATAAAAGTCATTTCAAGGACCATCCGGTGTCCTAAATCAACGATTCGTTTCGAAAAAAAATTAAGGACCGGTCCTCACAACTACCAGATACATTGATAGGCAACATTGCATCGACATAACGAGTTCAAAATGTCCTGTGCCCATCTAAATATGTCCGTACTGTCCCTTCACCCCCGATTTATTCACCCCTACCGTGACTGCATCGACAGCAGGATCATTATTTCAACATTTGGATCGTCCGCCCTGTATGCGACACTAATTTATCCGTACATTCTTTACATCCTTTCCCTTTTGGGTGGATTTATTTATGTGGAATTAAGAATATATTTATATATAATTTATGAAGAAACGTGTTTTTTTTCTTCTAATAAACTTAGGTCTGCATAGGCTTGGGGCCCAAAAAGACAGGTTGGCATTCAATGTTTTTTTTTTTCCAATGAGACTATTGTGATGACGTGGTTGGAATTTTACACACAATTAATACATAGTCTTGCCAAGTTTATGTTTTTTTTTCCATTGACAAATATTGATAAACAATTGAGTTATTATTATTTAAACAAGGTGCCGCCGTTGCTGCATGGCCACTCGGTGCAGGTAATTCTGCCAATTAGGCTCATCTGAAATGACAAATAAAATGTGAATACAAATTTTTTTTTAGTATACCCCGTTTTTAAAACGGACTAAAAAGTATAGAATAATTTCTCCTAGTCCCATAAAGATTTATAGCCCATACAGATTGTCCTGAAAATTTGTCATTGTGAATTTTGAATAGCTATGAAAAATTCACAATCACAAATTTCCAGAACAATCTTTATGGGGCTAGGAGAAATTATTTTATACTTTTTAGTCCGTTTTAAAAACATGGTATATGTTTTTTTTTTGTATTTAAATAATTATTTTCTGCTTTTTAGTCTTGTGCGTGTGAAATTTTGCAATCGATTTTAAACATCTTGATAAGATTGTGACAGAGACATGTGACAAATTTCAGGTTTATTTCAGTTTCTCTTCACCTGATCATATCTGAAATAGAAAATTGTTATACCTACCTACTAATAATAAATCAATCGGTTTAATTGTTATTTTCCTGAAATATAAAATAAAGAAGCGAGCTAAATTAATTTGATGAGATGTTCATTTCAATATTTTTTATTTATATTTATCTTGTTTGTCTGTTTGTTTGTTTGTCATTCAGTTCTGAGCTATGTTTAAACTTTCAAGTCTCTGGCTCATCCGGAAGTTGGTTAAAAAAAAATCGATGAAAAAATTCGTACCGAACAGACAAACAAATAAACACACAGACAAGAAAGCGCGTCAATAAAAACATGGCGAAAAATGTACTTTTAGTATAATAATAAAACTCTCGTATGACCGGATATTTGTGAGAAATTTCAAAAATTACGAAAATGCCAAGGTGGAGAAAAAAAAATTGTTTTTCAACAAAAAAGAAACGTCAATAATTTCTTATTAATAAATGCATGAACATATGAAAAAATCGTCTTATCATACCATAGAAAATGTAATAAACGATGTTCTGTCCAAATTTGAAATGAATCGCACGAGAGGATTTTGACATACGCCTTGCTACAGGGCGTGAAACGCAGGGGGTTGGTTGTCCGAAGTCATCACTCGCTCAATTTTCGGAATAATTACAAACATTTTCTTTCCAAACAAAAGTTAAAACCCTAGGCTATAAAATTATAAATAAAAAAAAAATCTCATTTCTTCAAATTTCAGCCTTATGCAGACCCCTCAATACGAAATGATCCTAAAGTCCATTTCCGTCATATGCAATCAACCAATTCCTTTCATACCCGCGATCCAAAGCTACTTATTATTATTACTACTACAAAATATTATAATTATTGAACGACGAGGGAGAAAATTATGCGTCAAAGGGCTAGACAAACTGCCGCCGAGTTTCGAGAAATACGGTGACGCAATACGAAATCTCATTGTGTTATCGTTGTCGACCGTCGGAGCCACCGTCGAATTCCTCGTAGATCGTCCTATACGTACAACAGACTCGTCCTGATGTCAATAGAAAGATGATCCCGTTTGGTATCAAAGGCTCGTACGAAAGTAAAGGGCGAGAAACCACGTGAGGAAAAGAGGAGAGAGAGAGAGAGAGAGAGAGAGAGAGAGAGAGAAGAGAGAGAGAGAGAGAGAGTGAGAGAGAAGGTGAGTGAGAGAGAGCGGGGGGGGGGGGCAGAATGAAGAAGGGAATTCCTGAAAGAAACGAGAGAGATCGAGGCATGCTTCGTACCTCTTTGTAAAGTGGCATGTCCGTCTAGTGCTTCTTATATTTATACTAGTTGTACGCATCTTTTTCGGACGAGAGAGAAAGAGAGGAAGAAAGAGAGAGAGAGAGAGAGAGAGAGAGAGAGAGTTTTAGGTTACTCTCTGTCGCCGTGTGTGGCGCCTCAGGTGTCTTCGATCCCTTTTCATATAGGTAAATGAACGCGCGATTTCATACCTATTTAAAAAAACGTGAAAGCGCGCGCGGTACTGGTTGTCACGTACAAAACGTTGTTGGTGGCGGTTCCTGAGGTCCCCCCAAATCTGGTATATATATATACGGGGTGGACCATTTAACGTGACCAGCCCAAATATATCCGTTGCCTTTAGAGTGACGAAACAATGTCAAAAGGTAATTTGATTGATTTCGAAGGGCTGATAGAGTGGTGAAAAATTTATTTTTGTCAAGGTCATAGTTTTTGCGTTCTTAAGGTCATCAATGGTTTTTCAAATGGGAACATGTTTTTTTTTTTTATTGGGACGTTGTAGCTGATATTCAGATGAATCCAACGAGCTATGATATGCACCCACCCAATCCCGCAAAAAATTGTGTTGGTCCATGCTCCCAACACCCTGTATATGCAAAAGAAACTTTTTTTTTAAATTTTTTCTTCTACTTTGAAACTTTTATTTTTTATGTATAAAAAAATTGAAATATGGAGATAAATTTTATTATGAAAAAAAAAAATTCTTGAAAATATAATATTAGATGAAATAAAAAAGTTCTGAGCGTTTTTTCGCTTTATTTCGACGATGAAATTAACATAGTTAGGGATTATCCGATTTAGATCAAATATGCGCCGTTTTGTTCGATAACTTTTGTCCATTTTGAAGGCAATTTCGTAATTCCGCGATTGAAGAAGTCCTCGTCCCTATTAGTATAAAACTTGACCAGCTCATTTTCACAAGCCTCTCTCGAAGGCCAGTTTTGTATCATCAAGAAAATTTGCAAATGCTTGAAAATGTGATAATCACTTGGTGCCAGCTCTGTACTATACGGCGGGTGCGATAGAACCTCCCATCCAAGCTCTCGGAGCTTCTGGCGCGTCGTTAAAGATGTATGCGGCCTGGCGTTGTCTTGATGGAACACAACACCCTTCCTATTGGCCAATTCTGGCCGCTTCTGGTCGATCGCCTGCTTCAATCTGGTCAGTTGTTGACAGTAGAGGTCCAAATTGAGTGTTTGGCCCGATGGGAGCAGCTCATAGTGGATGATTCCCTTCCAATCCCACCAAACACACAGCAACACCTTCTTGGCCGTTAATCCGGGCTTGGCGATCGTTTGGGCCGGCTCACCGCGATTGGACCACGATCTTTTTCGGCTGTTGTTCTCGTATGTGACCCATTTTTCATCGCCACTCACCATCCGCTTCAAAAATGGGTCGATTTCGTTACATTTCAGCAAAGAATCGCAGGCATCAATTCGGTCCAAAAGGTTCTTTTGTGTCAATTCGTGTGGCACCCATATATCGAGCTTCTTCTTGAGACCAGCCTTATGCAAATGGTTCCAAACGGTTTTCTGGCTAATCTTCAGTTCCCGAGCAATGGAATAAGTGCTCACATGCCGGTCCGACTCGACGATTTCCATGATTTTATCGACATTTACGACGATCGGCCTACCAGAGCGTGCCTCATCTTCGACGTCTATATTACCAGAACGGAATCGTTCGAACCACCGCTTTGCGGTTACATTCGATACTGTATTGGGTCCATAAACAGCACACATTTTTTTGGCCGCCTTCTCCGCCTTTTCACCTTGGTCGTAGTGGTTACTGAAGAATGTATCGAATTTTCTGTTTTTTTACCTCCATTTTGGAACGCTGTAACGGACAACTGGCTTCATCAAACACAAAACTGTCAAAGAACTTTTTATGAAGCGTAATGTCACCTTTAAATCGCCGTATAGTATAACCCGATGCGATGTATACATCGTGAGACATGGCTCACTAAAGACATCTAGCGGAAAACGCTCAGAACTTTTTACTTCATCCAATATATACCTCGAAAGATTTATATTTCCTGGAGAAAAGTGATGTAGGTTATTTATTCTAAGTAATTATATTTAAATTAAATACACTTTTAACAAAATTAGCCATTATTTTTATGATTATGAAAGTTGACAGAATATTATTAATCTTTATGTATGATAATAGGCTTATTGCCCGGGCATACACTTCCTTAGTTTGCACTGGGGAACATTGACCTTCCCGCCGAGGGTTAGACTCGATTATTAATTATTATTATCATCCCTTACTGTCGTTTTATTATTATTTATATATTATACAATAATTAGGACATTCATTATTCATTGTTACTACTTGCATTATCATACAATAATTATAATAAACTAGCTTTCCCTCGCAGCTTCGTCCGCGTGGAATTTAGCTTCAAGCTATTAGATGTTTGGGTTGAGCACTTCAACACCCCGTTGCACCCTTAATTAGGGGTTGTCTTAAAAAATCCTAAAATATGCGTTTTATACTTTGTTTTGAACATTATTCATACCAAGTTTCACGTTGGTACACGTAACGAATACAATTTTCCATAAAAACATTTATACCCCATTTCACCCCCTTAGAAGGTGATTTTCGACAAAACCTTTCTAAGTGCACCTCTACATTTTCCAAGGAACATAACTTTCAAATTTCATGTTTCTGTCTTCTCCGGCTTAGGCTGTGCGATGTCTAACTTTCAGTCAGTCATTCAGTGATTCACGGAACTATTTTATATGTATAGATGATGATGATCATCATTATTTTCATAATTCTTATTATTAGGTTTTGTAATATAAACATTATAACATATTATCGCTTTTTTATTCATTATTGCTACTTTTATGCTGTACTTATGAATATTATTATCGTATACTTATAGTCATTATAGTTATTATTGTATTTGGTCAATTGAAGAAACGGTCATTTTTCTGGGGAATATATAGTGGCAAAAATTATAGAGCATTCGAGAATTGGCGAACTTGAGCCCGTTAATATTTCGCTAGCCACTAGTAAATAATATATATATATATATATATTCATTTAGTGACAAAGTAAAATTTCAATAAGATAGAAGGGCACATGTACTTGGGTACTTTATGGGAGCAGGTGAAGCATACCAGAGACGAATTGGATAGTGTAAGAGAGAAAGACGCAGAGCGAGAGAGAGAGAGGGAGGGAGAGGGAGAAAGAGAGAGAGAGAGAGAGAGAGAGAGAGAGAGAGAGAGAGAGAGAAAAGAGACACGATAGTGTGCGTTGTTAGAGTTGTGTGTACTGTCTGGAACAAATACGCGACGATTATAACATACGGGTTGATTATCTCGCGCGGACTTTCCAGCGTATATTATTGTCGCTTATCTGCCGCTTGTCGCGGTAAACGACAGAGACGGAGAAAGAAGAAGAAGAGAGGGAACAAAAAGAGAACGATTTATCGACGCGATGTGACGTATTTTGGAAAGCACGCGCCACATTTTCTAAAATATATTTGTGAAGAAAAAAACCAAAAATTGTTATTTTTATATAATTAAAAAGAATAATATATTAGGTGTACAACTTTGCTTCCGCCGTTTTTCGATAGACGACTGCAGCGGTAAGTGCTGGTCGAAATAGGCAAATAAACAATGTCACAATTGAACATCTGTCAACATAACGACAGCATCACATTAGTGAATTTGTGTTTGCATCATAAATTTATTCTCGATCGAAGATGTCAGTTTTCGAGCCAAATTCTCGCAATTTGCGGGAATTTTTGTATTTTCTGCTTTCATTTGAAGAAAACTGCGGCTGAGGCGCATCGAATGCTCTCAAGTACTTACGGTGAGTCTGCTCTTAGTGAAAGAACACGTCGTGAGTGGTTTCAACGCTTCAAGAGCGGTGATTTTGACGTCGAGGACCGGTATGACGGTGGAAGAGTTTTTCGAGATGGAATGGTTTTTTCGAGATGGGATCCGACAATTGCCAAAAAGATGGAAAAAAGTAGTAGCTAGCGACGGATAGTACTTTGAATCATGAATAGGTAATCACTTTTTAAGGATAAAGCCTCAAATTTTGGAAGAAAACGGCGGAAGCAAAGTTGTACACCTAATATATATATATATATATATATATATATATGTACAGTGGGTAGAAAAAGTATTTGCACACCTCGTGTTTTTTCAAATTATCCTGCGAAAAAGATAAAATACTTTAGAATTTTTTATTTTTTTTTGAAGAAAAGTAAAATATTCGAAAAAAGATTTAGAAAGACAAATGCTAAATCATTTTTTTTTTTTCGAATGACAATTTGAAAAACACGAGGTGCGCAAATACTTTTTTTACCCCTGTATACACACACACACACACACACACACACACACACACACACACACACACACACTCTCACACCCACACGTACAGTGAGAGACACTCTCATCGAGTCGGAACGAATGCCAAACTCGTCGTCGTCATCGAGGCATCATTTGTGGAATCCTCAGCCATACGTGTGCATGTGTATATGACTTGGCTCGTGGCAAATGTCAGATAATACGAAACCAGCCCCTTCCACCTCCCCCGCCCCTCGCTTTATGTATACCCCCTCGAATTCGGAATTAATCGAGTGTTTGTATCCAGCCCCCGGAAATTCACCCCACACACATATCACATCGCGCGTACATCAACGCGGATATTCTACTTTAAGTGGAAAGTTTTTTTGACAGTTTTTCTAATGATGGCCGGAAAGAATGATTTTTTTTCCGTCCGTAAATTGATTTTTTTCGCGGTTTCTTAATGACAGCCAGAAAGAATGATCCTTTTTCCGTCCGCAAATTATTATTTTTTTTACGTTTTCTCAATGGCAGCCAGAAAGGATAATTTGTTTGCGAGCCGGCCCAAACGATCGCCAAGCCCGGATTAACGGCCAAGAAGGTTTTGCTGTGTGTTTGGTGGGATTGGAAGGGAATCATCCACTGTGAGCTGCTCCCATCGGGCCAAACACTCAATTCGGACCTCTACTGTCAACAACTGACCAGACTGAAGCAGGCGATCGATCAGAAGCGGCCAGAATTGGCCAATAGGAAGGGTGTTGTGTTCCATCAAGACAACGCCAGGCCGCACACATCTTTAACGACGCGCCAGAAGCTCCGAGAGCTTGGATGGGAGGTTCTATCGCACCCGCCGTATAGTCCAGACCTGGCACCAAGCGATTATCACCTTTTCAAGCATTTGCAAAATTTTCTTGATGGTACAAAACTGGCCTCAAGAGAGGCTTGTGAAAATGAGCTGGTCAAGTTTTTTACCAATAGGGACGAGGACTTCTTCAATCGTGGAATTATGAAATTGCCTTCAAAATGGACAAAAGTTATCGAACAAAACGGCGCATATTTGATCTAAATCGGATAATCCTAACTATGTTAATTTCATCGTCGAAATAAAGCGAAAAAAACGCTCAGAACTTTTTACTTAATCTAATATATATACATATTTATTTAATTGCACTTGCTTACCTGCGAGGCTCACATATCGATGCACATGCTTCGAAATAAATTCGTCACGCTTGTTTGCTCAGTCATTTTAATGGGCCCTATGGTAGCCTTAATCCTTGCGGGCTCTTGGATCCGGTCCATCAAAGGTCGAGGAAGCTCCAACCCCAAGAGGGTTGTTTCCCCCCCGAGGGGCAAAATTTTCCACCCATATGTGATATATCCACCCGATGACATCGAAATGATTCGCCACGAGTCGGGAAACGATCATTTTCAAAGTACGGACTCGTGCCAGAGTCAATCGAACTCGAATTAAGGGCTGCTCGCTGCTGCGATATATACGGAAAGAAAAGAAGAGACGCCTGTATTACGTGCTCGTAAAATGATTAAGGGGGAAAATACATATAAAAAAAAATGTATTTAATACGCATTAAAAAAAAATGTATTTAATACGTATTTTAAATTCTTGCCACTACGACTCCGCCTTGTGTTACGTAGTGGGTGCTATTTGGATTCTGATGAGGATACCTCTTCAAGGGAATCCGTATCATAACCCGATCGGGATCCGATCGGTACTTATGTATCCCTAAGAAGCTTCTGCACGGTAATGCATATATTTTTTTTGCTCATGTGCAGTCGCTGATGGTTGCCATTGTTCGATTTATCAGTAGTGTGATGCATATAATTGTACAGCTTAAACATTTTTACCCGATAAATCGCCTGAGATATAATAATAATTGAGATTTTGAATCATTAAGCTGTTTGATTAATTGCGCGTGACAAATTATCCTCGAGTCATCTCGTCAGGAATGGCAAACAGGATCTCAAGCATCAAGGACGCTGGAGATGTGTTCGGGGAGACGAAGCAAGAGAGAAATATATATGTATACAATTTTAAATGTACTTTGACGAGTCATAATTCACTCCTCCGTCAGATGATTGATACTTTAATTTATTGGACGAGGCTGCGATTAACGATGCACGATTCTTCGTGGTGGCCCGAAGAAAATTGAAGACTCGGTTGAATCAATTTGCAACGTGGTTATTTATTATTTTATTTATGCATTTTGTTTTTTTTTATTAATGAATGCTCTCACAATTTTTCGCTCGTTGCTCTTGTTCATTTCTTTTTGTTAATCTTTATCCGAACGTGTTGCGGCCATGAAAATCTGGCAGGTGTAGCAAAGGAGCCTCCTTGATGCTTGTTGGGTCATGCGCTTACGATTTTTTTTTTTTTTTCAATCGCTGACTCGATGATCGAATTCATTTTTAATAGGATTTTCTCGTAACGCGATGAACGATGGAAAAAAAATATTGGAGATAGCAAAAGTTTTTTTTTTATTGTTCGAAGCGCTTGCGCGATGGTCTTCGCCCTTAAGGTGCAAGCTGCAGATGTCTTGGAGAGTCTCCGTCGATAAAGGCTCTCGGTACAGCCGAGGGTACGTACTTCATTTTTCTTTTTTTTTGCTTTTTTGTTTTTCTTCAATGCCAGCGATACGCACCTGCGTCGACTTAGTAACATCAGTTATGTCTTGTTGCTATTGGAAATACGCGATTATCATTTTTCGCTGTTTATTGGAAAGACGAGAGGATTTTTTATTTTTGGCATTTTTTTGGAACCTCGTGGAAGAAAGAATTGGCTGCCCCTTGGGCGAATAATGATTTTTTATGATGAAGACTGATCGAAGAATCTTTTATTATTCATTCTAGTCCAACAGGAAGCCCGCAATGAATTTGTAATTTGATAATAATGAAAAGCTGCAATCTAAGCTCAATTTTCAGAATTTGAGAACGTTAGATTTCAATATGGCCGATCAAAGAAGTCAGGTATTTCGAATTTCTGAATTTTCAGGGTATATTCGTCATCAGCGACTCCGAAAATCCATCAGCATCAAATTTTATCTCAGTCGAGTAATTTTTTGACTTTGGGTCCGCCATATTGAAGCTGCTACTCCGAATTTCTAATATTTGAGGTTTAATTCGTAATCAGGGTCTTCAGAAACCCGTCTGTATCAAATTTTATTCAAATTAAACGATTTTATGCATTTCGGTCCGCCATATTGGATCTGCTATTTCCGAATTTCCGATTTCTGAGGTTAGACTCGCGATCAGCGAATTCAAAAACTTCCCTTCTGCCAATAGTCACTCAAATTAAGTAAATTTTTGACTTTTGATTCGCGATATGGGATCTGCTGGTTCGAATTTATGATTTTTGAGGTTATATTTCACATCAGTGCCCGGAAAAATCCTCAAGGACCAAATTTCAAAGAAATCGTAATCAAGGATTAAACCGTGGATCAACATCCATTTTCCAGAAACATAAAAATCAAAAGACGTGGGTCACAGTCCTGTCAAACTCACCTGAAATGACCCATATGTTATTGCCAACGGATCATTTAAATAATTGATTTTTCGTTGGACTCCTCTGTTCGTCGGACGTGTACCGTGTACCGTTGTGTCATACCGTAGCTTGGCAACGACCTCGTTCCACCTTTCGAAGTTCGAATAAAAATACTTGAGACAGAAGAGAAAACGGTAGCGAATATACGAATTCGTAAAATGGAAAACTCGAATTGTTCAACAATGGAACTTTTTGGTTCCTTCTTACCAAAAAAAAATTTTAAAACCCTATTTCCATTAGAAAACTTTACTCCTCTGATTTTAAAGCCTTTGGACCAACTGGAACTTGTCCGGAACTTATCCGAACACACAAACTTAAAGGAAATATTCTCCTCCCTTCGCTCATTTGAGTCTTTCAACCAATTAGAACTCATCCTGGCAGTTTGCACCAGAACATTTTATTCTTTCTCTGTTTTTCCAGCCTTTGGACTAACTAAAACTTGTTCGGAACTTATCCCAGTAATCAAACCCAAACGAAATATTCTCCTTCCTTCGCTCATTTGAGTCTTTTAACCAATTCGAACTCGTCCTGACAATTTTCACCGGAACCCTTCATTTGTTCTCCGCTTTGCCAGCCTCCGAACCAACTGGAACTTGTCCGGGACTTGTCCGAACGAACAAACCCAAGCAAAATGTGCTCCGCCCTTCGTTCATCTGAATTTCATAACGAATTCAAACTCATCCTGGCAACTTCCACCAGAAAACTCTATTCCTTCTCCACTTTCCCAGGCCCCGAATCAATTAGAACTTGTCCAAGCCAGCCTTGTAGAACAAAGTGGTTCTTTCGTGTTATTTCGCTTAGTCCAATTGTTTACTTGCTCAAGCGAGAATATCATCACCAAAGCTGGAATGTTAGCCCATTATTTCGATCTTCTTGCCAAGTTCGAAGCTGTCAGAACTGGTTCTATCGGTACTTTGGTAGTCTATGGTACTCTTCTTTCGCTTCAGATATAAACTTGCCGTATGTAGGTATGGGTATGTGGCTATGTACATCTATAGACATATACGTATACGTCGATACGCATGGACCACGTATTTAGTGAGTATTGAGTTTCACACAATAAAGCGCTTTGTGGGGTATCCGCTTACCATTGGAGGTAGGGATGCGTCCATGCCTCAATCGAAAAAACTCCGGGACCGTACGAAGGGCAGGCCAGCGCAGGATTGCCAGCTCCGAGAGGCCACGTAGTGTGCGCGTGCCAAAATGAAAAAACCGCAAAACGGCACAATCCATTGTGCATTATACACATATTTATATCAAAGGGCAGTAACGAGAACTGTTCGTGGCGCATAAGAGGAGCTTCGTGAGCGCGTATAAATTGAAATTGGACTCCGGTAGTGTACTGGAACCCAATATAGTCTTCGTTAGTAGTGGTAAATGTGTGTTTATCGACGATGTCTGCCATGTTCACATTTATCAGCCCGTGCGGAAATTGAGTTCGGGCTTTCATCGGGACCATCTTAATTTTCCCTCACGTTTATTAAGGCCCTAGTCTAGAAGCCTCACATGGGCCATCAGTGGGAGGTCACACTTTGCTACCGAGGGCCATTGAAGGCAAAATAACCAAGGCCTTTAAAATTGCCTCAACGGTGTCTCATAACAAATTATTGCAGCCATATGCTTACGTACGTTTGTGTGTACTGTGGAAAAGAAATGTGGCATTTCAATACACTTGAAGCTTAGAATTCTATCGCATATTTTCAAGGCATCACAGCTCGTCTACTAAACGCATAGTTCAATTATTATATTTAATCGATCTCGATAATTATTACCCCACAAATTCTTTAGTCAAGCAATTTATACTGATTTGCCCCTATAATAGCAAAGTCTAGTAGTATTGGGGAAATCGCTACTAGGGAATCAACACCTACACCACTTAAAGTCGTTTACTTGGTCTTCGTACTCAGACCATAGTTTTAGTCAACCTTACCTATCCTACCATTCCCCCATAGGGGCCTGGTCCGGCTCTATTGTGGAAAACCCTACTATGCAATCCACAAATAACCCATTGAAGGCCCGGAATTGTATTACGTATATCCTGTAAATTTTCTGCACGGGAGACATCTGCGGTTTGCAAGAACTTTAGTGTGCAGCGGCGTTGGCTTGGGCCAATACTTGGATGGGTGACTGACCTGGTGATATCATAGTTTTCAGGCTCAATTCCATCAGCTCCGAAAATGTATGAGGAAAGCCACTCGTATATGCGTCAAGACAATAAGACGCGTGTATGGAGACTGGATATGAGTTACATTCCAGTCATGGTAGCCTGGCAGCTGTTCCACTCGTGCCAGGCCTTCCTGGCCTCTCGGTAAACCGCACGGAGTCATCATTCCGCTATTATCCGGTCTAGGATCGTCGACGTGACGTCCGCAAACTCTCGAACACCCCAAGACGCCTTTAACCCTCTCTCCCTCTCTCTCTCTTACTCCTCCACCCTTCGCTGGGACCCTTGTGCCTCTTGGAGAAGAGCATTGGTAACGTCGTAGACCACTTTATGCTCGTAGACTTTTCTCTCTTTTTACGTAACTTGTATAGTCTCGTGCGTGCGCGCGTGCTGCTGTGGCTTCCCCCTTGTCTTTCCCCTGATGCCTGGTACCCTTTGGTCCTCCTACAACCGTATCCTTTTCCAGCGTGTCTCTATGCTCAACCCTCTCTCTCTCTCTCTCTCTCTCTCTCTCTCTCTCTCGTCGCTACCTCAGCGTTTTCCTTTTTCCTTCGTGGACTGCTCGGCCAGAGCCAGCGACACCGGGACAGGTGCTAGGTGGATCCCGGTGTGGTAGTCTATTTGCCTTGTCTGCTCCGCCTCTCTCTCTCTCTCTCTCTCTCTCTCTCTCTCTCTCTCTTTCTCTCATTCTCTCTTACTCTCTGCCGCAGATTCCCTCTCTCTCTCTCTTTGTCTCTCTGGTACCAATTCAATTTTGTAGTGTTCCGCTCGTACACGAGTTCTCCGGAGAGCCGAACTAAGATTGTGTTTGTGCATTTGAAACACGTCGGAGCACCCTGCGCGCCTCATGCGGGCTCATTAACGGCACGAGCCAAGGCAGAGAGAGATAGAGAGAGAGAGAGAGTGAGAGAGAGAGAGAGAGAGAGAGAGAGAGAGAGAGAGATATGAGGATTCGTATGTAAGTTGCATACACATGTGTACAGATTACGAGCGTATGGAAAACGGTTCTAGCTCTCGAAGATAGCTGGCGCGCGCCACTGACGGCCATCGATAAGCATTTTGCCGTATGCGCCACATAATGCACATTTGCCTCGTTACATGTGTTCAACCCTTCCACACCTTTCAACGCGATTCTTGCCATAAAGAGCCGTTTTGCACGATTTACCAACGTGTCTTGGCGTCGAACCCGTTGGGCTGAAGTCCAGGTTTTTGTCCACTAGGACATCAGCCCCAGACTGACTTCTTCCGGCTGCAGTTCCGTTTCCCTTGACCGGAAAGTTAGCCCTGGTAGAACTTCCGTTGGTTTGCTGGAGCTGCGTCTTAACGAGCCACTTCAAGCTCTGACGGTCCAAAGGACTTACCCGTTCGGAAATTGAGTTCGGGCTTTGATCGGGCCCATCTTAATTTTTCCTAACTTTAGTAAGGCTCTAGTCTGGAAGCCTCACATGGACCATCAGTGGCCGGTCACACTTTCCTACCGAGGGCCATTGAAGGCAAAATAACCAGGGCCCTTAGAATTGCCTCAACGGTGCCTCATAAAAATTATTGCAGCCATATATCTACGCACGTATGTGTGTGCACTGTAGAAAAGAAATGTGTTATTTTAATACATTCGAGGCTTAGAATTCTGTCGCATATTTTGACACGTTTGATCCCGCGTTGTTCCAATGAACGCACTGCATGCCTGTTGGTTCGAAGCATCACAGCTCGTCTACTAAACGCATAGTTTAATTATTATATTTAATCGATTTCGATAATTATTATGCCACAAATTCTTTAGTCAAGCAATTTATACTGATTTGCCCCTATAATAGCAAAGTCTTGTAGTATTGGGGAAATCTACAACTTCACCTCTTAAAGGCCTTCACCTGTTTTCCGTACTTAGATCATAGTTTTAGTCAATCTACCTACCCTACCATTCCCTAATAGGACCCCGGTCTGGCTCTTTTACTGAAAACCATATTATGGAATCCACAAACAATCCCTTGAAGGCCCCGAATTGTATTAAGGATACCCTGCCAATCTTCCGCACGGGGCGGTAACAAACCTTCTTACTATCCCGCACTACGGTTACATTGATCCAGTGGACATCAGGCACCGATCAGGCGTGCTTGAGGTATTCCCGACCTCAGAATGATAGTGGCCTGATCGGTTTTTCGGCTGCCGGATCAAAATTTGTACGCGGGAGGGTCTGGTTTCAACATCCGGAACTTTCTTCACAATTCGCTGCGCTATATTCATCACACATTTCTGATTGACTCAAGATTCGATCATTCCTGATAAAGTCCAGAATATTGAGGACTCTTCTTGACCATGGAATCGTACGATACCTAGGTTCCACTCACTATTAGGAAAAAATGCTATCCTCTGGAATACCAGACCAGGATAAGTCCCTCATCCACTGGAACTGGTTCCAGTGCACATATGCTCTGTTATGTTTCCGAAGTTACCACTGACTCTCGAACTCAAGGGGCTTGAATCGCGTCCACCATTACGAATCAATTGACCACGATCAGGGATTTGGAACTTTCTTGGCAATTGGACCCGCACATTCCTTGACGCAAGATTTGATTATTCCTGATACCGCCCAGAAAACTGAGGAATCTTCTTAGCTATGAAATCCTTCGCTACCTAGGTACCAGTCACTTATGGAACGAAATGCCATTCGCTGGAATAACAGCTCAAGCAGCGTTCTAAACCCATTCGGGCTGGTTCCTTCAAATGTGAGGATGTCTGGCAGCCACGGTGGGGTCTTGGTGACTTCGTCAAAGAATCTTTGGCCGTATGGTATTCCCAAAAAGCCTAGTAGTCTTGGGAATACAGCCGTTTATCACCTTTCTTGACCAAAGCTCAGGACAAGGGTGGCTTGGTGTTGGGCCGTGAGTAGTCTGGTGCTACATGCGGTTGAGGAGAGGTGAGCGAGGACCGTGCACTCGTGGCGGTCGCGTGCCCTCTTCCCTCCCCTTCCCTCCCCTCTTCTGAGGATTAACTCCACTCACTATATATATATATGGTTGCGTGTCTCGAAGTCGCATGGCCGTGGTGCAAGAGACATTTATCCGGAGGGAATACACAAGAGGACCATAGCGACGAACCGTCCTCGAGATTTCCGAGCTTCAGATGCTAGATACTTTTTCTTCGAGATATGAGGCTGCACGGAGAGCCGCCAGGACAAAAGAGAATTTCCGTGGCGCGAGCCGATGTCCAATTACCTCGATGCGCATAAATTAAGGAGACGCGAACACGTGATTTTATTATTATCATTATTGTTATTGTTCGTATCATTATTATTGTTTTTAGTACCTGAATATATATGGCGAATTTCCCGTTTCACATCCTCATTTAATCCTGATTGTCATCATTATTATCACTATTAATTCTAAAAAAGCAATCTTTTTTGCACAAAGACGAAATTTTTCAATTGGTCATAACAACCGGTAAACTACGATCGAAGGGTGAAAAAAATACGTTCGTGATTGAGACGGGAGGTTTGGAGAAAAAATTCTAATAAAAGGTACCAAAAATGATCTTAAATAAAAAATGGCGTAAAAATTATTCGTGAAGCTGAACAGCGAGGAAATTATTAATTTGACTTGTATCTGATTGTAGCGTTCGGATCTAAACACATGGGGGTAGTAGTTTTTTTATTTTCTTATTATTTTGGGCCCTATACGTTTGTCAATTTTTTTTTTCGTGCCAGGGTCTATTATTACTGCAATTATTAATCAAGAGACCCGATAAGGCGATACAGACACGGCCAATTTGCATTGCAACACCAATGCGAAAGGGGAGACAAAATTTCTTCAATAATTGCTAGCTGGATAAGCTTGGGTACATATATATATATATATATATATATATATATATATATATATATATATCCTTACATGTTTGTACGGCAACTCTCTTGGGGAGCGCCACTATTTGGCCAAATGGCGCGATCCTATCGAGACTAATTCGACGTTAATTCGTCGGATGTATCACGCGATGATAAAACTCGGTATCATTTCTGGCGCGCGAACTTTCTACGGAGGGGTCGTCGAGACTCAAAGCGTATCAAATGATGCGTCATTAATTCGTAATGTCTACGTAAAATTTGAACGTCACGATTTTATTACGTGGTCGAGTGATCCTTCGAATTCGGGTTTTCTGATGTGATGAATCCTTTGATATGATAGAATTTTCTTTTTTCAAATTTCTCGCGACTAATCCGCAACATTTGAAGATAGGATTAGAACGTTTTTTTTCAAGAGGACAATTCTCTCTCTTTCTCTCTATATATTTATTAATATGAAAACATTTTTTATTACATTTTGTCGAAATAAGGAATTAACATATTGATTAGTGTCCATTAAAATAGTAAATAATCTATACATATTAAACAGTTCCGTGACTGACAGCCTAAACCGCTGAAGAAAGAAACCTGACATTTGGAAGAGTATTTCTTAGAGGGTCTAGAGGTGGACTAAGAAAGGATTTTTCAAAAATAAACTCTTAAGGGGGTGAAATGGGGTGTAAAAGTTTTTATAGAAAGTTGTATTTCTTGCGTGTATCAACTTGAAACTTGGTATTAATATTCTTCAAAACAAATAATAAAACGCATTATTTAGGATTTTTTAAAAACAACCCCTAATTAGGTGTGAAGTTTGTACGGGAAAATTAAATTCCCTGCTTTTATCTCAATGAAATTCTGATTCTGAAGATATGTTCCTTCTCGCCAAGGCGTTTTTCTATAGATTTTTTATTTATTTTGAGGACCCATTAAGGACACTATTAAGTGATTACCTGTTAAATTTAAAGATGATTCACCGTTGTGTATACGAGATATTGGCAATCAAAGATTGCACGGTTTTACACGTGTTCTTATGGGAAGCAGTGCAAAATTTCACATTTCACGCAATAACGTCAAAACTTTTCTACAATTTTTTTTTAAATTCTCGAGTACAGAGGAACACATGACAAAGTGGGTAAAAAAAAATCATGAATATTGACCGTCTAGTTTCAGAGATATAGCGATTTAAGTTAAGCAATGTCTAGCGACGCTAGCGCCACCAAGCGACTGGAGCAGACTAGAACAAGATTACAGTAGTGTGTGCATATCCATATAGTATCTACGTATTAGTAGCTGGAATGGATACTCTGATAGAAAAGTAAGGGTTAGGTAAACATTATATTAGGAGTTTTCATCATTACTTTATGTTTTTACATCTCTATAAGATTTACAACCTACGTTATAAGGATATTTCGCAATATTTCGAAGCTTTCATCGATTGAGCGGAGAATAAACTTTCCAACGCGACTGTAGCGAGACTACTACTTTAAAGGGCGTAGAAATGGACTAAGAAATGATTATTGGAAAATCAACCCCTAAAATAATGAAATGGGATGTAAAAGTTTCATAACAAGTAATAAAAATCATATTCTAGGATTTTTGAGAAAAAAAAACCCACTTTAAGTGGTGCAACTGGTAATAAAGTTTTTATGGGCCAAATTTCACGCGGGCAAAGCCGCAGGCTCAAGCTAGTTTAAATACACAAACTCAAATATTTTTGCCACATTTTCGTAATAACATTTTTATTTCTTAATCTTATACTAAAAATATGGAATTTTTCTATTTTTTTTTTACTATATCGCAATTATTATTATTAATATCAACTGAGCATAATTTCATTTAAACAACTATTAAATTATTCCATCATTACAAATATCGCCAATATTTAGATTGAATGACTATCAAATTATTCTATTATCATTAATACAAATATTATTTTATTTAAGCATTCAAATTTATACTAAAAAACGACGATTTTTGGAAATTTCTCCTCGCAATTACGTTTCCTCTGTTATTATTGTTCCAAACTATATTTATTCCTTTAAATAGCTCGAGAACACGGGACAGAGCAAACGCGAAGAATCGAAACGAAAGGAGTTAATAAAAATCAGATATATTTCTGGATTTATGCTGAAACACAAAATTCACAACAGAAAAAAAAAGAAAAGAAGAAGAAAATACAGGATACGAAACACGAACGCTCGAGGCAGCCAGAATTGCACTCGTTGGCCTTCCCCAACCGGAGAAAAGTGAAGGGATACGCATCGCAGCCAGAGGCAAGAGCAGAGGAGTACGGGGGTGTGAAAAAAGCACGAGAGAGAGAGAGAGAGAGAGAGAGACAGAAGAAAGTGCAGCGACTTGTACGAATTCTTCTCGACTCAATCAAAATCTCAGATTAAGATGCCAAAGATACATCAAGATTAAATTTAATTAATCAAGACGCTTAATATAAATAGAGATCGAAACAAACTCGGAATTCTACTCTCTGAGAATTTTGTTCCAAGTGAAATGCAATTCAATCCTTCAAAACCTTTTTTTTCTATTTATAAATAAAATCATTCGATCAAATCCAATCTTCCTCATTCGATCGATATCCGTACGATGGTAATTGTTTCGAATTTTGACGAATTCAATGGAACAATGGAAAATAATTGAAAAATGGTCGAATAATTGAGAAATAACTAAAAAATAGTAAAAAAATAATTCAAAATTAATTGAATTTTTTGTTGAAAATCGTCAAATATCGAATGAGAGTCCGGAAGGGCACGTACGGAGGATTCGAAAGTGAAAATTACATTTTTTTTCTTTTATCTATGGTCTCGTTCATTTTTCATTTCCACTTTGGAACTTCACGAGGGAAAATTCTCGTGAATTTTCGATTATCTGATGGTTAGGGTGTTTTGGGGTTGGCGGTGGGAGGTCCTCTTCGATATAGACACGCGAGTCTTTACCCTCTCGCTGTCAGGATGGCACGAGGGAAAGAAAGGGAAAGGGCTTTCTTTTTTTTTTCAATTGTCTCTTTTTAGCCTTCCTCTCTCTCTCTCTCTCTCTCTCTATATATATATGTGTGTGTTACAACCCCTTGGAAAAATATTATAAATAACATGTATCATTCTCTGTCATCTGAGAGTGAGAATCTTCTCGGCTTTGTACAAGGAACACCTTTCGGTGTTCGCCGCTGCCGCTGCGCGTGAATCGCAACGGAGCAGCATACATAAAATATAACGTTTTCTTTTTTCTTTTCGTTTTTTTTTATCGAAGATTGTGTGCAGCTGTTCGGTGCGACGAGATCTCAACACAGGTATTTTCCGCAAGACGGAGAAAAATTGAAAAAAAAAAATTACGGGGGGTTATACGAAGCACTAAATTGCGATACGACGAATCCAATAAAATGATATGGAATGGACATGTATATTTGGTATAATTACAAGGTGTCGGTGATTTTCTTTTGGACTGATAGAACAATAGAATACAATAGTAAACAATAGTATAGAATAGAAATTGATATTACATTTGATGAAATTATGAAATTTCATTCGTTTTTTCAGTGAACAATTTTTATCCATAGGCCCCGTTAGGTTTTTAATTTTTTATCGATTATTTTACTGATAATTTGCTTTTTTCGTTTTACATATGAAGGGGACTTTTAATTTATGGAACGAGACGATCGATGCGATAAAATAAAGTTTGTGAATGCCAAACGGTGCGGGGGTGTAAATAATTTTATCTACGACAAGCAAATGTTCCTGCAATACTTGTCAATTTTGTGGTATAAAAAATTAAAATTTCATATAATAGATTTATATCAATACCTTAAGCTTGTGTGCTGAATTTAATTACTCAATTATTTAAATCAAGCACATATCCAGAATTTGATTAATAAACTAATTATTAAATGAATGCCCAGAATTTAATTGAAACATTAATTACATTAAATTTATATCCAGAATTTGATTAATAAATGAATTAATCTATATCCTTAATAATTCATTTCAGTAAAATAATAACGATATTTTATAAATAAAGTATTGAAATACTCGGAATTAAAATATAAATGTTTGTCGACAAATATTTATTTTAGAAACAAATAAATATTCATCTTTCTCAATTCTAAATGACGCATCTCTCTGCCTCTCTCTCTCTCTCTTTCTCTGGCTCTCTCTCTCTCTCTGTCTCTCGGTCTTCATTTTCACGTGACATGTGAGTGAAAACGAAGTGCTCCGAATAAAATTAAGTGGACCTAAAGAAATTCACTTTCTCCGAATCTCATTTCGGAAATTCACACCTCGAAGACCGTATAGACGTTTTCCATAACGAGCAATAAAAAAAATTGTCGTAAGATTTTAAATTCACAGAGGGTTTATTGAACGCATATTTTACGACCTATCTCAAATTATCTCCAGCCCCTGTGCCTCACGCTATCCCTCTGACTGTTCCAAGTGTCATAAAAACGATCAGGTGGTAATGGGCCGAACGTCTCACCTTCGGGCCGAAAAAGTGACAGGATAGTTTTATCTTTCAATAAAAGACGTAATAACAAAAAAAAACGATATTCTGCTCTGACGTATATATGTATATATTGTATGTGATGGTGGGCTGTATGATCATTCGATCGTGTGAATCTTCGACTTGTTGAGGGCCAACAATTTCTTTTTCATTTTCCTTTCTTTCCACACCCAAACGAACTCATACACACACCTTTATATATATATACATACAGACCCCTCGGACTCTCATTTATCGTAAGAATTGCTGCGAATAGACGCAGGTTTTTCCTTGCCAGATCGAATAATTCAACCTTCGCAGTGCAAGTGGGATGGAAAAAAAGTCATTTCTCGAATTTATCGATACCTGCTGTTCTCTCTGTCTCTCTCTTTTGCCACTCGACAGTGAGACCATTTGGTAGCTTCGACCACCAAAGAATGCTTCTTCAGAAAAACTGCGAGATCCAGAGAGAGAGAGAGAGAGGGGGGAGAGAGAGAGAGAGAGAGAGAGAGAGAGAGAGAGAGAGAGAGAGAGAGAGAGAGAGAGAGAGAGAGAGAGAGAGAGAAAGAGACAGAGAGAGAGAGAGAGAGAGAGAGAGAGAGAGAGAGAGAGAGAGAGAGAGAGAGAGCGAGAGGGAGAGAGAGGTGCTCGACGCGGGGGTCCAGGGAACACTCTCTCGCTCTTGCTTTTTCATTGCTCGGACATTGGTCCTGGAAACGCTGAAGTTGCGATAAATCAAGTGTCCTCTCTCTCTCTCTCTCTCTCTCTCTCTCTCTCTCTCTCTCTCTCTCTCCCTCTCTCTCCCTCTCTCTCTCTCTCTCTCTCTCCTCTCTCTCTCTCTCTCTCTCTCTCTCTCTCTCTCTCTCTCTCTCCCTCCTCTCTCTCTCTCTCTCTTGGTCTGCCTCGGACCGGACGCCTCTAACGATCCTCGTACGATTTTTAAGAAAAGGGCACGCTCTGTGTGTTGTGACGTTCGGATGATAATTTGTCCGCCCATATTCCCGCAGGGAGTCGCACACACACACACACACATGCACACACATCAATAGAGGCGGAGAAAAAGAATGAGAGAGACACACATATAGATGCACAGTGGGGTGATGCAAAAAAAAAAATCGATGTTTTCTTCATTGCCATGCCAAAAAAATGTTCGTATATAATAAAGGAACAAAAAAAAATCTCGTGTCAAGTGAGCCCCACCATTTAACTTTAAAAGTTAACAACACATTTTTAGTTAGCTTACGAAAAAAAAAACAGTAATTTTTTTGGCAAGACCCTAATATACGTCATTTAGTTTTTTGTTGTGCGATTTTATTGTTATTATTATCATTGTCATCGTCATCGTCATTATTATTTATTCATTTTTTATTTTATTTATTTTGTTTTTTTTTAAATTTTGAACGATAATAGATTTTATTGCCCCGGATAAAGCACTTATTTGTTATTATTATTTATTTATTATTATTATCATCAATTCTTTCATTATTAAATGATGATTATTATATTAATATATACACTGCCGGCCAAAAGTTTGCATACACTAGTCGAAATTTCTTACCGCACCAAAAGTTAGATAGCGGACTCAAAAATAAAGATAATTGAATTTCTCAAGTGGCGTTTCAAAGAGGACAAGTTTACCTTTATTTTGGTTTTTTAGAAAATTTTCTACGATTCTTTTTCGCCTCGGTACGCACTTTCGAACTCGGCCATTTTTTGGCTATTTTTTGGCCATCGAAAATTAACTGCACAGTTTGGGGAAAATTTGTTCCTCGGTTTTTTCCATGCTGAACTTAAAAGAGATATCAAAACCTACATTTTCGTCTTTTAAAAAGTCTCGTACGATTTTTTTTCGCCTCGGTATTGCATTTTTAGCTAAAAAAAATACATGTTTTAGAAAAAAAAGGCGTCGTCGAAGACTATAAGGTTTCAGAGGAAATGTCAAGAGGGTAAAAAGTCGCATGGGTTTACACTGAAGTAGCTAAAATTTTTTCAGGATTTTTTCGATTTTTTTTTTTACCATTTTTGGTTGGAACTTTGATGAGTGGAGAGGCTCCACTTGGGAATTATGGGGTCTAGGACAATATATTAAGAAAGGAAATTTGTTTACATTTCCATTCTCTATTAACTACAATTTTTCTAGATGTTTTTTTTTTATTTTTGAAAATGAAAATGAAAAATGATTTTTTTTTATTCTAAAAAAATTGTAGTTAACTAAAAATAAAAATATAAACAAATTTTCGTTCTCAATATATTGTCTTAGACCCCATAATTCCCAAGTGGAGCCTCTCCACACATCAAAGTTCCAAGCAAAAATGGTAAAACAAGAAATCTCAAAAAAAAAAAAATTCTAATAAAAATCTAGTCACTTCAGTGTGAATCCATGCAACTTTTTACCCTTTTAACATTTCCTCTGAAACCCTATAGTTCTTTGATGACGCCTTTTTTTCTAAAACATGTCGTTTTTTCGCTAAAAATGCAATACTGAGGCGAAAAAAAATCGTACGAGACTTTCTAAAAAATGAAAATATAGGTTTTGATATCTTTTTTACCTTTAGCATGGAAACAACCGAGGAAAATTTTTTCCACAAACTGTGCAGTTAATTTTCGATGGCCAAAAAATTGACAAAAAATGGGTACGTTCAAAAGTGCGTACCGGGGCAAAAAAAAAATCGTAGAAAATTTTCTAAAAAAAATCAAAATAAAGGTAAACTTGTCCTCTTTAAAACGCCACTTGGAAAATTCAATTATCTTCATTTTTGAGTCCGCTATCTAACTTTTGGCGCGGTAAGAAATTTCGACTAGTGTATCCAAACTTTTGGCCGGCAGTGTATATATATATACATATATATTTACTAGGTGCGGAGATGGAATGAATACGAAGATCGTATAACGAGTACGCATAAATTGCAAGAACATTCGCCATACGATATTTTCCCCAAGATCGATGATCATAATTTTCGGGCGTTGATTCGAGGTGGACGTGCCCGTACATCGATTTTGATTATCTCCGTCTCTCGTCCTTGTGATAATGATTCATGTGCGTCCATCTGCACCTGTGATATGGATGCAGGATGGATCGAAGCTGTGCGCAGGTGCGTCCTTTCATGTTAGTACAAGGATCATGCTCCCTCCCTCTCTTTCGCATATATATATATATATACATATATACAACGGTATTCGTGATCTCGAGAAATTTCCAAGAGAAAGGAAACCGCGAGATTTAAGATTAAGACGTGGGAAGCTGCGGATAAATTATGTTTATAATGATGATAATAATAATACTAGTAATAATAATGGCATTAATAATACTAATCATTGGCCAAAAGGTATAAACTCTGATCCATTAGTCGTCGCGAGAATTTGTTTTTGTAAGTCGTTTAAACATCAAGAGTCGAGAGAGTATATGTGTGTATGTATGTGTATATATATATATATATAATTTCCGATGGACAGATTTTTATAATTTTTACTGTCGTGTATGCTCGTCGTTCGTAATTACGACGCGCCAGGTGATTCCGAGACGTTTTTAAAAAGATCGGTACAGCGAGCGAGAGAGTGAAACATGGAGACGTAGAGAGAGAGAGAGAGAGAGAGAAAGAGAGAGAGAGAGAGAGAGAGAGAGAGAGAGAGAGAGAGAGAGAGGAATAGAAAAATAAAAAATAATCTGTACAACGGCCCTGGATCCTCTTCTCCAGCATGTTAATCCCCGACTATATATTAATACATCACCAACACTTCACGCATTTTTATAAAATCTTATCGCGAATGCTCCAGAAGAAAATTAACAAGAAATAAAAATTAATGCTACAGCTGCTTAATGATTTTTTGCTTGGTCTTGATCGTTTGTGATATTTTACCAATCGTAATAACTAATTCAGCCTTTTTGCTTTTTAAAAATAACAGTAATAGCAATAATAATGATAATAGTAATAATAATAAAATGCCAGAAGAAAATGATAATTAAGCTTCGCAAGGAAATACCCTACAGCTGTTTAATGATTTTTGTGTCGATTTAATTGTTTTAGTTTTTTGACAACTACAATTACCGGACGAATATTTTTGGTTCATTAAAAATAATAATTATTATATTATTAGTAGTAAGAATAATCATGATAATAATAATAATAATGTGAAAAGTAGCAACGATAAATCAATTATTATGTGTGCATAATAATAATAATTATAACGCCGATAAATCGAAAGATCAATCATTCAATTCATCGCACGGATATCCAAATTTTCCGTCGAAAACTATTTTCTCTTTTCACGTCAATAAAAAAATAAATAAAAAACGAAGAATCTCGGAGGAACATCGTTTTGCCGGGCATTACGGAAATTAAGGGACAGGTACGAATGAATCGGTTGACGAGATGGGGGTCAGTGATCGATCGATCGTTGCGCAAAGCAATTTTTTCTGCTTCTTTTTTTTTCGAATCCTTCGATCTCCCACATCTCGATGTGTGGCGTCGAAAAGAAAATTCTCGTCGCCCCGTCTTAAACATCCACTTTGTCCTCCTGGTGCAACGAATAAGGGCGAGAGAGAGAAGTGTCACTCATCGCTCGATCATTCCGCTCAATTTTGACTCCGAAAGTCTTTTGGCCAGATTTTTCAAGCCGTTAAACAAAATCTTACGGTCGAGTGCGCCCATTCGTTTCTGTCGACCCACCAAGCCCTTTCTAGTTTTATTATTCATTTTGATGAAAAATCTGTGCAATTATTTTTCATTTAATCAAATTGACAGTATTTTTGCATTTTTGCCGGATAGCAAGACTTAAGGGGGTGAATTATGCTATACATTTTCGACAGTTTTAAGGGGCTATTCTACTGTGATGGCTCAAAAAATAAGCTATTTTGAATAATTTTTTTTTTCGATAACTATTGCATGTATCGGTACAAACGTTTTTTTTCGCTTAAAGGTACACTCTTACAGAATAGAAAATAACTTTCTTTGTTGCATATAAATACATATTTATTTAACAATTGATAATCGTGTAAAGGCACGAAAGAAAAAAGTATGTGGCTGGCGTTGATGATGTGCGCTCTCCAGGTAATCTGAAACAAAAAATTCAAAAAGATTCTTAATCTCTATGAGTGTCGCTATCGCCTGAACTGCAGTGCAGAATCGAATGAGATGCCAATGAGGACTCCCTATGCGCGGTGTCCCTAACAAATCCCTATGTAAGGGCACCTTGCGACTCCCTAAAAAATTTGTAAACGGGATCACGAAAGGATATTTTTTATGGGAACAGCCAAGAAATAACGATTAAGAATTTCAAATAAAAAATCTCATACGACTTCAATGGGGAAATAATCACGACATCCACTTGGATTCCAATGTGGACACCCTAAGTGCGGCGTCCCTATCATATCCCTATAGGGATGTGGTAGGATCTGGGGGCTCTCCAAGCCTCCAACCCTCCAACGCTTCAACTCTCCAACCCTCACACTCGCCAACTCTCCAACTCTCCAACCTTACAACCCTCCAACTCTCCAACTCTCCAATTCTCGAACTCTCCAACTCTTCAACCCTCCAACTCTCCAACTCTCCAACTCTTCAACTTTCCAACTCTCCAACCCTATAACACTCCAACTCTCGAATTCTCCAACTCTCGAACTCTCCAATTCTCGAACTCTCCAACTCTTTAACCCTCCAACTCTCCAACTCTCCAACCCTCTAACTCTCCAACTCTCCAACCCTCTAACTCTCCAACCTTTCAGCCCTCCAACTCTCCCACTCTTCAACCTTCCAAATCTCCAAATCTCCAACTCTCCAACTCTCCAACCCTCCAACTCTCCAACCCTCCAACTCTCCAACCCTTCAACCCTCTAACTCTCCAACTCTCCAACCCTCCAACTCTCCAACTCTCCAACTCTCCCACTCTGAAACTCTCCAACCCTCCATCTCTCCAAACCTCCAGCCCTCCAACTCTTCAACTCTTCAACTTTCCAACTCTCCAACCCTATAACACTCCAACTCTCGAATTCTCCAACTCTCGAACTCTCCAATTCTCGAACTCTCCAACTCTTTAACCCTCCAACTCTCCAACCCTCCAACTCTCCAACTCTCCAACCCTCTAACTCTCCAACCTTTCAGCCCTCCAACTCTCCCACTCTTCAACCTTCCAAATCTCCAAATCTCCAACTCTCCAACTCTCCAACCCTCCAACTCTCCAACCCTCCAACTCTCCAACCCTTCAACCCTCTAACTCTCCAACTCTCCAACCCTCCAACTCTCCAACTCTCCAACTCTCCCACTCTGAAACTCTCCAACCCTCCATCTCTCCAAACCTCCAGCCCTCCATCTCTTCAACTCTCCAACCCTGCCACTCTCCAACTCTTCAACTCTCTAACTCTCCAACTCTTCAACTCTCCAACCCTCCAACCCTCCAACTCTCCAACTCTCCAACTCTCCAACTCTCCAACTCTCCAACTCTCCAACTCTCTCCAACTCTCGAACTGTAAATATAATTATCATTCTCATAACATTGCAATGTACACATCAAGATTGAAACTTACAATTTGTAATAACCACGGCATCCACTTGGATTCCAATGTTGACACCCTAACTGTGGCGTCCATATCATATCCCTATAGGGATGTGGTAGGATCTGGGGACTCTCCAAGCCTCCGACCTTCTAACTCTTCAACTCTTCAACCCTCAAACTCGCCAACTCTCCAATTCTCGAACTCTCCAACTCTTCCACCCTCCAACTCTCCAACCCTCCAACTCTCCAACTCTCCAACTCTCCAACTCTTCAACTCTCCAACCCTCCAGCCCTCCAACTCTCGCACTCGTCAACCCTCCAAATCTCCAACTCTCCAACCCTCCAACTCTCCAACCCTCCAACCCTCCAACTCTCCAACTCTCTAACTCTCCAACTCTTCAACTCTGCAACCCTCCAACCCTCCAACTCTCGAACTGTAAATATAATTACCATTCTCATAACATTGTAATGTACACATCAAGAGTGAAACTTACAATTTGTAATCACAAATGACTGTACATGTAATGCGGCATTTTTCAACCAATCACAGGAATTTAGCATGTCGCAACTCCCCCGACTCTACTACAACACAGTGGCAGTGGAGTGGAGGAAGCGTTAGTTTCGTGTGAAATCTCGCTAAATCAGACCCCTATATACAGCTTTAAAAGCAGTTTCAATGCTAAAAAACATCGATAGGGCCTTATAAAATAAAAAATCCCAAAAACTAAAAAAAACGTTCGTAGAACATGCATGAGGGTAATTGGGGTAGATATTGATACGAGGCATACAGATTTCCCTTTTGGACGTCATTTTTCCTGCCACCCTCTACACACACATTCACACACATAATAAATATGATCTAATCTGATCCCACGCGAAGGACAGATTGATGTGGTATCGAGCCCTCGAAGAAAAAGGGAACCGTGTAAAAAAAAACAGTCTTGATATTCCACATATATAAAAAAAAAGTGGAAAGAGTCAAGAACGATTGGATTATTCTCCATTTGATGGATCACTAATGTCTCAATAGCGAGGCATTTCTACCTGCCATGTATCATGGCTCGTCGTGGAATTCGCCACCGCGTCTTTGTATCCTCGTAAACGCGAGAGAATGTACCGCCGCACAAGAATAAGACGCATCCCTTGAAAGTTTCACCCTCCGACCCCCACCGGCCTCTTTGCAGTCCCACGTCCTCGTCGCTCGTTCGGTCTTCATCGAATCAAGAAAGAATGGAAAGCACGAAATGGAGATACCCTATAAAAATGTCGCCAGCAGGTTCAATCCAAAAAGCGTACGATGAATGGAAAAGGTATAGAGATAGGTGAAAAAAAAAAACGTCTTTCAAAATCCTCGCGGATTCCCAGGCGATTACATCTGTTAGGAAGCCTCGTTGGTAGCCCTCGGAGGGTGGCCATTGTACGAGGCGCGTCCGTACGGTCAACCATATAGGAGAAAAAAACATACGCGCGTTCACCAAATATCCGTGCAAGATCCTTCCATGTCCTGGCGTTTCAGAGTCAAGAGACTACGGTGTCAAAAGGGCGCAAGTGGAAGCTGTCTCGAGTGATAGAGGACGAGGAAGGGAGACTCGTGGCTCCCAGGATTCAACGGAATGCTCCTTCTGGGCTCTGGGAAAGTCAATGGCCAGTGAGAGAAAGAGACAGAGACCTCCCCCACATGCGTGAATTCTTTGAGCTGCGTGTTTATTTTTTTCGTTCGCAGGGGTTGAATGAAGATCTCACATGTGTGGGCGCACAAGTGAGGGTGGAGTTTGACGTGTCCGTGGGTGAGTGAGAAAAGTACGGAAGGGTCCTAAGGCCGCGAGGAGGGAGAGGGAAAGGACGAAACGAGAGGAAGGGTGAGAGAGAGAGAGAGAGAGAGAGAGAGGTGCAAGGATGTGTGTTTGTTATTTATATTGTTTATATTTATATAGATCAAATTTATATTGTTCATTGATAAAAGGTGTCTCAAAATGACCTGATATTTTAATTTATTAATAAAACGTATTATTTATTTGAAAAGTACGAATATTTTTATTTTAATATAAGGTAAAAACATGGAGGTTATGTGTGGAACACAATATCCGATAAATGGGCGCCTCGTCCTTGTTTGCAAACGTTCACACTTTAGGAATTTTTCAATAACATTTTGGCGCAATTGCGGACTAATTTCATTAATGGTGCGTCCAATTGCTTCGCTAAGCTCCGGTATGGTCTGTGTCCAACTTTGACGTGACGCTAGGAGTCAACCATAAGAAATGGGAATGAAGTATTAAAAACTGATAGTAACTCATTAAAAACCATAGTGCTTCATTAAAAATTATAGTGAATCATTAAAAATGACAATAAATAATTCTAAGTCAATAAAAATTGTATTGAATCATACACAGTCATAACTAATCGTAAGGAATAGCAAGAAAAATAGATACACAAAGAGAAAGAGAGAGAGAGTGCGAGAGAGAAGAGAAGAGCGAGGAAGGTACGTCAGAAGGGACACCCCTCCAATATTTGCCGGAGGTGGGCCAGCACAACCGCACTGCCAAACCCAAACAAAACGTTTTTATTTACGAACTTCGGAGGGGGCATGTGCGTCCCATGCGGCCCTTCGTACCTTTTATCTCCTTCCTCCTTCTTATTTTCCCTTGTGGGAATGCGCGCGCGAGAATGAAACGCCAGCGGGGCAGAGGGGTTTTCTTGAAAGACTGAATGGAGAGTGAACGAGGCGCGAAGAGTGATGGTTACAACAAAAAAAAGAAATAAAAAGAAGAAATTGAAAAGTCTTTTTCTGCCCGGGTCTTCAGAATCGACGAAGGGCGAGGGCAGTCCACGAGACGCTCCGACCTGCCGAAGGCATGCACCAAAATATAGGAGAAAAAAAAAGAGGGCTTTCCCACCGTGTTGTCCTTTGAGGCCGGGCGCGCAAACGAGACGCGAAATGACTTTCGCGACAAGTGTCATTGTCCTCGAGGCGCAACTGTTAAATTTATATGGTGCAACATGCAGGTCACTTTTTTCACCCCCTCGCTCCTTCTGGCCCTTAGTCACCGGGAACTTAAAAAAAAATCCTCCGAACCTGTTGACGCGAGGTTCGCGCGGGCGTTGCCACTTTCTTTCTCTCTTTCTTTTCCGGGGGTATTGGCGCCTTGCCGACTATTGGTCCCTCGTGTAGGTCAAAAGGGCGACAAATTTTGTGACAGAAACGAGTGCACTCCCGAACAGTCTGTCATCACGCAACACGCGATGAGACATTGGTATTCTTTTTTTTTTGTTAGCATTATTACTCGTACTATTATCGATCTTTTACTATTGCCGATCTTCAGCTATTACCGATCTTCTGCTATTACCGATCTTCAGCTATTACCGATCTTCTACTATTACCGGTCTTCTGCTATTACCGATCTTCTGCCATTACCGATCTTCTGCTATTACCGATCTTCAGCTATTACCGATCTTCTACTATTACCGATTTTCTACTATTACCGGTCTTCTGCTATTATCGATCTTCAGATATTACCGATCTTCTACTATTACCGATCTTATACTGTTACCGATCTTCTACTATTACCGCCTTCTCCTATTACCGATCTTCTAATATTTCCGATCTTTACCTATTACTGATCTTCTACTATTACTGATCTTCCGCTATTACCGATCTTCCGCTATTATCGATCTTCTGCTATTACCAATCGTTTGCCATTACCGATCTTCTGCTGTTACTGATCTTATACTATTACCGATCTTCTGCTATTACTGATATTTTCGTATTTGCGATCTTTAACTATTTGCTATCTTCTGATATTACCGATTTTCTACTATTACCGATCTTCTACTATTATCGATCCTATGATTTAACCGATCTTCTGCTATTACAGATCTTATGCTCTCACCGATCTTCTGCTATTGCCGATCTTAGGGAGGAGAAATTCTGTTATTAAAATATATAAGTTTCGACAGTTATAATGTAGCACGAATTTTTACCTAATCGTTGTCAGATTCTTCAATAAATGATTTCAGAAAAGGTCCAGCGTCTCCAGCTGATACGGATCGGTATCTCCTGGTGATTTTTACACCCATCCCTGGGATCCGATTCGATATCGAACTAGATCTTGTTCTAGAAGTTCGGTATTCTAGCCTGGATACTATGCAAAATTTCTATTTGGATTCTGACTAGAGTCCTTAATAGTTTCGGATAAGCATTCTGGCCGGAATCCGATTGGCGATCACGCTTTTATTCATATCATAGCTCAATTAACAATTTGAAATGATTAACGAGTCTCGAAATTAAATATTTTTTCATTTTACTAAAAAAAAATAGTATGGCCCGAAACTTTTGCACGCCACTGTATATATAATCGCTTAATTCGGCGACAAAATAAAAGAAACTTTTTCTTCGAGCACGTTAGTTTATGAGATGTGATATTCGATCTTGTGCGGGTCGGTGACGTTTCCGATACTTATGTCACTCTTTCCTCCTGTATGCATTTCTCTCTCTCTCTCTCTCTCTCTCTCTCGCTCTTTCTTCCTTTCTGTCTTGAATTCTGTTTTCTCTCTTTCCCTCTCTTTGTCCATCTCTCTCTCTCTCTCTCTCTCTCTCTCTCTCTCTCTCTCTCTCTCTGTTTCTGCCTCTCCCCATCGTTCATCGATTCGCACAACCGTAATTGACGATCGTTGCTCGCGGTCCTCGTAGTCCTCCTTACCTTATCCTTTGCGTTCAACTGTTCTCCCTCCGCTCGCGAAGCAGGTGGATCTTAACCAGATTGCACGTATCGACAATTTTATCCGAACGCATGCGATATCCCGGCATTTACTTTTCATTCGTATGTCCGGGTCTCTTTTCTTGCTCATCTCTCTTTCACGAGACTGTCTTTTTGCACCATAGCCTTACGTCGTACCTCGCTCCGAGAGATTTTTCCACTCCTCCAATCTTTTGCCTTCGTTCGTGGCTCTTGTTTTTTTTATCCTCGATTTTTCGAAGCATCAAACCCAGGGGCCTTTTTCCTTGGGATCGTTCAGCGCTGCGAGAGATGCGATCGCGATTGCCGATAGATAATGCGCGATATTCAAACTTTGCGCGGTGAATACGAGAAAGCAAGGTTTTCCACCTGGCTCACCGTCCAAGCAAACTTTATAGATATATTTATATGTATACAGGGTGGATTACGAGAAATTAGACATTTCACGATCTTGAGGATCCTTAAAATTTTTATTCCAGCTTTTTTTTTGTTGTCCAAAATCAATATTCATGCTAGCTTTTGAGTAACTAATTTCTAGAGACCCACCAAGTGTGTGTGTATATATTAGATGAAGTAAAAAGATCTGAGCATTTGTTCGATAACTTTTGTCCATTTTGAAGGCAATTTCATAATTCCGCGATTGAAGACGTCCTCGTCCCTATTGGTAAAAAACTTGACCAACTCATTTTCACAAGCCTCTCTTGAGGCCAGTTTTGTACCATCAAGAAAATTTTGCAAATGCTTGAAAAGGTGATAATCGCTTGGTGCCAGGTCTGGACTATACGGCGGGTGCGATAGAACCTCCCATCCAAGCTCTCGGAGCTTCTGACGCGTCGTTAAAGATGTGTGCGGCCTGGCGTTGTCTTGATGGAACACAACACCCTTCCTATTGGCCAATTCTGGCCGCTTCTGGTCGATCGCCTGCTTCAATCTGGTCAGTTGTTGACAGTAGAGGTCCGAATTGAGTGTTTGGCCCGATGGGAGCAGCTCATAGTGGATGATTCCCTTCCAATCCCACCAAACACACAGCAAAACCTTCTTGGCCGTTAATCTGGCCTTGGCGATCGTTTGGGCCGGCTCACCGCGATTGGACCACGATCTTTTTCGGCTGTTGTTCTCGTATGTGACCCATTTTTCATCGCCACTCACCATCCGCTTCAAAAATGGGTCGATTTCGTTACGTTTTAGGAAAGAATCGCAGGCATCGATTCGGTCCAAAAGGTTCTTTTGCGTCAATTCGTGTGGCACCCATACATCGAGCTTCTTCTTGAGACCAGCCTTATGCAAATGGTTCCAAACAGTTTTCTGGCTAATCTTCAGTTCCTGGACAATGGAATAAGTGCTCACATGCCGGTCGGACTCGACGATTTCCATGATTTTATCGACATTTTCGACGATTGGCCTACCAGAGCGTGCCTCATCTTCGACGTCCATATTACCAGAACGGAATCGTTGGAACCACCGCTTTGATGTTGCATTCGATACTGTATTGGGTCCATAAACAGCACACATTTTTTTGGCCGCCTGCTCCGCCTTGTCATCTTGGTCGTACTGGTACTGAAGAATGTATCGAATTTTCTCTTTTTTTACCTCCATTTTGGAAGGCCGTAACACACAACTGGCTTCACCAAACACAAAACTGTCAAAGAACTTTTTTTGAAGCGTAATGTCACCTTTAATTCGCCGTATAGCATGACCCAATGCGATGTTATACATCGTGAGATATGGCTCACCAAAGACATCTAGCGGAAAACGCTCAGAACTTTTTATTTCACCCAATATTTATTATAAATAAATAACGAATCCGTATGAAAACAAAATATAGGTCACTATAATTAAGAAATTAAAAAGCATAATTCAATTAATCTCGGGGCGAGGGGCGGGGGGTTGAACATTCCATTGGGACACGATAATCGGTATGCCGCTCCTCGGCCAAAACCGTGCACGAATCGCTTCGACAAGAAAAACAAAAACAAAAAAATTATCGGGCGTTCGCGTTCGAGCAACGCAGAAGAACTCGTTCACGCCCTCGAGCGATTTAACGAGGACCATAGAACCGAGCTACGCGCGACGTGAAATCGTTTCACGGCTACCGCGCTTTTATATATTCAACTTTATGCCGATCTTCGTACTGATATCGGGCATTTTACGACAAATCGAGGGCCACTCGCTCCTCGCTCGCTGGATTCTCACTCAATGCGGCTGTGCGCGATTTTTCGACAAGATCGTTGCGATATACTTCGTGAATTTTTTACTTTTGCGGCTTAATTTTTTTTTTTTTCGCGCTTGCCGATAAAGAACAATTTTCGAGTGTTTTTTTTAAATCAATATTCAGTGCTGGACATATAAATTAATTTATATATTTTTTCAATCAATATTCAATATTGAGAATTTGAAAAAAAAAATTCTTTCAAATTAAATATATAAATATAAAAATATATGAATGAAAATTTAATTTGAATATATAAATATATAAACATATAAATGAATGTGTAAATTGAATAATATAAATAAACTATAATTTATAATTTATTATATATTAAATGTAAATTAAATTATGTATTTTTTTCATTCAGTATTCAATATTGAGAATTTGAGAAAAAAATTTCTTTCAAATTAAATATTTAAATATAAAAATATATGAATGAAACTTTAATTTGAACATATAAATAAATATATAAACATATAAATTAAAGTGTAAATTGAATAATAAATTTCTACTTCAATATTTAAAAGATAAATACATTTTGTATTCAATTTTTGATATCGAGAATTGTAATTGAAAATAGTGAATATTTTTCGGAATATATAAATTGATGTATAATAAAAGTAAAGATTGAGAATTTTCCAAGTATCAAATAAAGTTTCTTCAAGCTTGTTTGGGTTTAGAATAAAAAATATTCATCGTAAATCGGTGCGATCGCGATACACTTTTCATACAAATCCGATAATCAAAATAATAATAACATGAATAATAATGGCAACAACGATAATATTAATATGATTAATAATTTAAAAAAAATAGAATCATCTTTAGCCATAAAAAATGATAATTATAACGACGATATTAATTACATCAATGAAAATAACTTTGACAGTAAAAATAATAATAATAATAATAATAATAATAATAATAGTGAAAAAACGGAGTTTTTTTTAGAAAACTCTCTAAAATTGCAATATTTTTTTAGTTCCACTAGGAGATTTTTTTTTAGGTCCACTTTAGGTTTTTCAGCTCCACTAGAAAAGTCTCTAATTACTCGATCAGCACCCCCCCCCCTCTCTCCATTTCCTTAAATCTTTGGCATATAAATTCGAAATAATTTAAAAAAAAGCACTCACCTGATAAGCAAAATATTTGCGGTTATCGTATAATAATTTGTTTCGAGACAATAAAAAAAAACAATAATGGGTATTTATTAATTACCCTTGTTCAATAAATACCAAATTAATTCACAAGTGCTGCGAAAGTAAATTAAATTTAAGTAAAATAAATTTTGAAAAAGTAAATTAAATTAAAAAATTTCACGAACTTTTTGATGTACGAAATTTGTTGATAATTCGGTTTTTTTTTTAAACATAATAATTGAATTGTTGCCAAAATGGCAAGAAAGAAATTTGATGCTTGTTTCGCCGATTTTAGATGATTTTTTGATGAATAAAGACAAAATTGTTGATCTAGGTCGGATCGACGTTAAATGGCCCATAGGATAAATATTCGCGCCGCCCCTGTGGCTTCTGGCACTTGCGGCGGCCGCTCGGTACGTGACACTTGTACCAAAGGATCGAAGGCATAAACGATCGAGAGGCTCAAGGACGGTCGACTTGACGAGGAAACGAAAAAACAAAAAAAAAAAAACGAATCCCTCGCAGCCTCTGTTGTCGAAACGATGGATTATTTATCGATTTCAGGCGGGGCGAGCGGACTTTTCGATGATTTCCTTCGAATACGAGCGATCTCGATTACGTTTACGCCCTGCGATCTGTATATCGATATTTTGAACGTACCGTTTTTTTTTTTTTTCGTTTTTCTTCCTCGACATCAACTTCAGATTCTTTCGACAAATTTATTCATTCGTCAGAACGAGCAGATGTCAAGCCAGGAGAAGAAAAAAAAAAACATTGTATCGCGGGATTGAGACGAGGGAATTCTTTTGCCTTATTGATTTAAAATGATTCAATAATGGATTTATTTTTTATTTTATTTTTTATTCATCGGGGAAAAACCTTTCTTCTGGTAGAAACTTTTTTCTCGACGTCTTAATAGAAGTAAGTTCAGATTTTTTTTATTTTTCAAGAAAACAATAGCAAACCTTTTTTCATATTAAAAATATTGGTTCAAGTCAATTAAATGATTTAGTAAAACATATTCAATTAACAAACGAACTGAGAATTTTTTATTGCTTATTAATTAAATAATGAAAGTATTTTTACAGACAATTTAATTAGTTTTATCAATTATTCAATTACTTTTATAAAGTTCTATACATTTGAATGATTCAAGTCATGCTCATCATTTATTCCTAAATATTTTTTGTTATTTTTAAATATTTTTTCCTTATTAGCCCTTCGGTGGTGACACTTGGATCGATTCTACCCAGTCGGTTTTCAAAAAAGTATCGTGACCAAACTATCCGTCTGAAGTGGTTCAAAAAATTACGAAACATGCTTTGAACTTTCTAGATGATGTACGAAAAATGTATTTATAAGAAATAAAATGGCGACGTGTTAAAAAAAATTCATAAAGAGGTGAAAACGCAAAAAAGACACTTTTTCGCTAAAAAAAAATCATAGTTCCGTGAATTCTCAACATTTTTACCTAAAATTTGGCCGTGATACTACTTAGATATGCTACTTTTGGGAAAAAATAGTAGCATAGCGCGCGTTCCAAAAAAGGTATTTATTCCGACATGTGAAGAGGGTAAATTTGATGGTATGAGGATACTTCAAACTCCAGATAAAATGGTGAATACAATCCCATTGAAAGCTGGAAACTATTATATATTTATGCTAAATATTGATCGACGAGTCGATTCTACCCAGGGTGACCAGGAAGGGTTAAATAAGAAGGATTCGACACTAGAAGGTTTTTTTTTCGTTACAGTACACGTTTTTTTTTCGTTAAAAAATGTTTCTTTTTGTTATTTCAACCCGCCGCGGTCACTCGGGGTCAATAAGACCCCAAGCGCAACGTTAAGCCAAAATTACTATAAGTTGTAGGCGACCACTTTTTATAAAAATTCGCTCAATTTTCATGATCATCGTTCTTTATTTCACTGCGAAATTGCTCGTCAGATATAAAAATAAATACGTTTTTTCAAGCGCCCAGGATAAAGTTATTTTATCCCTTAAATTATACCTCAAGAGTATCACCCTAAAATATTATGAAAAAAAATTGAAGATTAGAAGAGTTAGGATTTTTTGTTTTTAGTAAAAAAGGGCTTTTTTTACGCATCGAGTCCTTGCTGATTTTTTTTCGCCACTTTAAAATTCAATAAAAATATAACACCGAGATTGCTACATTCTAGAATGTTTAAACTAATATCCTGAATTTTTATGAGCCATTCGGAACGATACGGCCCACGCGGCAATCGTTTAAACATAGCTGGGGTCATTGCGACCCCTTGGCCAGCGTGTTATAGCCAGAACGTGTGGCCACGAAGGTTTAATATAAATGTTACATTTTTCAAATAGAAATGTCTCTAAAACACATGAAATATCAAAGTGAATCAATGATATTATTTTCTAAGCAAAAACCATTTCTAGAACAAAAATGTCATTATAAAACAATTGTAAAAAAGAAATTAAAAAAATTCGAATAATAATCTTTACTTTTCGACGTTTGTCCGCTACGTTACGCGCCGTTTCCGAACTATTTCGAAATTTTGGAAAAACAACCTCGCGCATGTGACGTATAAATCATGATCTACCGTAACGATAATCGAATTTCCGATGCTTCGGTGGGCGTGTGACGGGCTCGAAGGGAATAACTGAAAGGACTTTTGGACGTTGTTGCCCGAAGGTACAACCGGTACATTATTCTCGCATTAGATCATCGAGTGGAGAAATCCCTTTGTGACGGCATTTCCTTTTCTTCACATGGCGATGCAGGGGAAAAAAGGGTTCGCGTGACGTTGCAGGAAAATTTTGGCTCGTGCCTCTGCAGCCTGTCTGCATTATTGCATTATATTGCACCCTCGACGAGCACGAGCACAAAGCATCAATATAATAATAATAATAATAATAATAAAGATAAAATGGTATTCACGAGGAATTGCGCGGCGGAGATTTGTCTTTTTCCCAAGCGCCCAGTCGTCCTAAGGATGACAATTGATTCGCGATGGAAGGGAATGATATCATACGTTGTCAAACCTTATTATTATTATTACTCTTATAATTTTCATTGGTAAAGTTATTTTATTATTTATTTCTTTATTATTATTATTATTGTTGTTGTAATTTTCCTGGGTAAAGTTATTTTTAATATTGTAATTAGTATTGTTATTATTATATTTTTTCACTAGCTTTTGCCCGCGACTTCGTCTGCGTGGATCTCTAAATTTTTGTTGAAATACTTTTCAACTCATTAGAGTCTGATTTTTTTTTAAAGGCTGACATACGTAATCCTAAATGTATAGCCAATAATCGTATGGTATTTTATGAGAATTATAATTGCATCATTCGTTTTTTTTAAATATTATAATTAGAAAATATTCGACGTTAGATTCTATCCAATTTAAATTATATTAGATGAAGTAAAAAGTTCTGAGCGTTTTTTCGCTTTATTTCGACGATGAAATTAACATAGTTAGGATTATCCGATTTAGATCAAATATATGCCGTTTTGTTCGATAACTTTTGTCCATTTTGAAGGCAATTTCATAATTCCGCGATTGAAGAAGTCCTCGTCCCTATTGGTAAAAAACTTGACCAGTGCATTTTCACAAGCTTCTCTTGAGGCCAGTTTTGTACCATGAAGAAAAATTTGCAAATGATTGAAAAGGTGATAATCGCTTGGTGCCAGGTCTGAACTATACGACGGGTGCGATAGAACCTCCCATCTAAGCTCTCGAAGCTTCTGGCGCGTTGTTAAAGATATGTGCAGCCGGGCGTTGTCTTGATGGAACACAACACTCTACCTACTGGCCAATTCTGGCCGCTTCTGGTCGATCGCCTGCTTCAATCTGGTCGGTTGTTGACAGTAGAGGTCCGAATTGAGTGTTTGGCCCGATGGGAGCAGCTCATAGTGGATGATTCCCTTCCAATCCCACCAAACACACAGCAAAACCTTCTTGGCCGTTAATCCGGGCTTGGCGATCGTTTGGGCCGGCTCACCGCGATTGGACCACGATCTTTTTTGGCTGTTGTTCTCGGGGGTGACCCATTTTTAATCGGTAGTCACCATCCGCTTAAAAAATGGGTCGATTTCGTTACGTTTCAGCAAAGAATCGCAGGCATCAATTCGGTCCAAAAGGTTCTTTTGCGTCAATTCGTGTGGCACCCATACATCGAGCTTCTTCTTGAGACCAGCCTTATGCAAATGGTTCCAAACGGTTTTCTGGCTAATCTTCAGTTCCTGGGCAATGGAATAAGTGCTCACATACCGGTCCGACTCGACGATTTCCATGATTTTATGGATATTTTCGACGATTGGCCTACCCGAGTTAGCCTCATCTTCGACGTCCATAATACCAGAACGGAATCGTTGGAACCACCGCTTTGCTGTTGCATTCGATACTGTATTGGGTCCATAAACAGCACAAATTTTTTTGGCCGCCTGCTCCGCCTTTTCACCTTGGTCGTAGTGGTACTGAAGAATGTATCGAATTTTCTCTTCTTTTACCTCCATTTTGTAACGCTGTAACACACAACTGGCTTCACCAAACACAAAACTGTCAAAGAACATTTTTTCAAGCGTAATGTCACCTTTAAATCGCCGTATAGTATGACCCGATGCGATGTATAGATCGTGAGCTATGGCTCACTAAAGACATCTAGTGGAAAACGCTCAGAACTTTTTACTTCACCCAATATTTGATTCGTTTGTATTCTATAAGAATTTGAATTTGACAATTACATTATATTTTACACGAATGTTATAATTAGAAAAATATTAGATATATTTATGCTAGATTTGTCATTATATTATTTTCTATTTTAATTAGATTTGATTTGTTAGTATCCTATAATAAGAATTATATAAGAGTGATCATTGCACAATTGAATTCGATTCGAGTCGAATATTAGAATAAGAAAAAAAGATTAGACATATTTTTCATAGCCTATGTGTTATTCCAAGTAACTCTCTACATGTGTGCCAAATTTCATCCAAATCGGTTCAGCCGTTTAGGCGTGATAGTGGAACAAACATCGGGACAAACACACAATATTCACTTTTATCATATTAAGTAAGATTCCGTTATTTTTATTAATAATAATAATAATAATAATTCGGAAAGGAAATATATAAATGTAAAATAATTTAAAAAAAGTAACATCGAGTTATTTTGTAACGTATTACAATCGTCTATATATTTTTAATGATAGTACGTACAAGAGAGAGAGAGAGAGAGAGAGAGAGAGGGTTTCCGGAACAGGAGAGGCGCCTGAATCTTCTCTCAGGTCCAGGTGATTCTCGCCGCAAAAACCACACACAACATGTTCAAGCCTCCGACCGAAGAGTCCTTCTTTTTTTTTCGTCCTCCATGAACCGTCGATCGTTCATGAATTTTCGTCGCCGTCTCTCCGCTATCCCGTGCTACGTCGGAGACTCGAGGTCTGCACGGGTCGTCAGAGGGGCAGGAACATATGTTTCCGAACAATGTGTTTGCCTGCGCCCCCTCCAAATCCACGATCACCAAACACGAATTTTTCACTTTTCGAAATCATTTCGAAAGTGAAAATCACCCGAAAATTACTCGTATACTCCAAAAACAAAAATAATTGACGACGAGAGTGAAGTTCCAAATGTTTGCAAAACTTCAGCAGGCCTACGGAGCCAGTGTTTTGTCAAGGGTCCAGGTTTTTCGGTGGTTTAAGGCATTTTCAGAATTAAGAAAGTCGATTGAAGATGAACCACACGCAGCGGAAGGCCTTCATCTTCAAGAACCGATGAAAATGTCGACAGAATCCGGGATCTTGTGCATTCAGATCGTCACTTGACAGTCAGAATGATCGGGAAAGAGTTGAATTTGATTCGCATCACCGTTCCATCAAATTTTTACCAATGAAATGGGGATGAGAAAAATTGCTGTCACACAGCAATTTCAATAAATGAGTTTTTGGCTAGTAAAAACATTTCTGTGGCTCCGCAGCCTCCTCATTCGTCTGACTTGAGTCCTTGTGACTTTTTCCTCTTTTCGAGATTGAAAAATCACCCCAAGGGACGTCATTTTGGGACAGTCGAAAACATTCAAACGGCTGTAACCAACCAGCTGAAGGCTATATTCCAGTATCCAAGTTCCAGCACTGCTATGAGGATTGGAAGAACCTGGAAGGATCTCAAGCGCTGTGTGGCTTCCCGAGAAAGTTATTTTAAGGGAGATAATATTGAGTTGTAATTCTATTCGAATGAAAAATTGAAAAAAAATCAAAATTACTCAAATTACACACTTGCAAAAACCTCATCCAAATCGGACCGCATTGATTCGGAAGTTTATCCAGGACCGACAGAAAGACCAACTGCCGTTTATAAGTATAGAAATTATGGTTGTTAATGTTTCATTCTTTCTATTGGAGATAAGAAAAATGCATACAATAATAATTATTACTGTAACTATAATCATCATTATTATTATGATTATTACGATTATTAATATTATCATCCATGTTGCTGTCGTCATTGATATTATTTTTATTATCGTTACTGCTATTTTGAAAATACAGTGAAACTTCAGTTATACGTTTTTCGAGGAGTACAGCAAGTACGACGTATAAATGAGACTAACGTAGAAGTGAAATACACTCTTTATCTGAGTATCTTAAACTCTTTAGCATTGGAAAATGGCGATTGGTCCGTAATTGGCGATGTTTTTTTTTTAATAGCAGCACCTCTATTGGGCTAATGTTTGGTTTTCCGATTGAGAATTCGATTGGTAGTGATGAAGTAATGAGCCAACTCAAATTTTTTCATTCTCGTTTGGAATACTCTTTTAATGCAAGTTTGTAACATCAAAGCGTTTGACGTTTTAGACTAGTAAATAGCAGACATGTTCGTAGTAATAAGAAATATGTAATCACATTTAAGTACATTTATGCATAGTACAATCCCAGAGTTTTACATTGGAAATAATCAAGGCACGGGTTGTAAAAATTGTGTCATACTTGTCTGTTTTTTTTTGTCTCGTAGAAAACTGAATAACGTGTAACTGAGAAAAAACGGACCTCGAAACGGACGCTGGGCAATAAAATGAATAACGTATAAGAGGAAAACGTAGAAATGAAACTTTATTGCATTCTTTATAGGCGGAAACTGCCGTGGGCAGAGAAATTTGACGTATAAATGATAAAAACGTATAAGTGCAAAACGTATAAACGAGGTTTCACTGTAGATAAAAATTCAAATTTAACAATGATAAATTTAAATAAAATAGATAAAAACAAATTTAACAATGATAGGTACAAATTCAAATTTAATAATTTATTATTCCTATTATTATTATAAATCTTAACTTACGTTAAGGCACAAGGAAAAGAGAAAAATGAGAGAAAAAGAAGAGAAAAAATGAGAAAACTGGCCGAATCCGTGACGCAAACGCGCAGCCTGGAATTTCGGAGTAATCCTACGTGAAAGCTTCGTGAACGATCAAGTAGAATGAGGTTCGTTCGTTAGAGTTTTATCTCATTTGGTGTAGTTCCCCGCGCCCCTGGCGCAAAGTCCGACAGCTTTTATTCTTATCGCAAGGCACCTATGATCCTATGGGGCAAAGCCGCAAACCGCGATAGAGCTTCATTCCTCACAGTTAATCTGCCCGCCCCGTCCGAGCCGCCCCCGAGCGCATCTTTAGCGCGCCCGGGATCGCTCTCCGAAGCTCATCGCGTGAAGAGCCATAATTGAGATAAGGACCTCGTGAGTCCGCGCGAGTTGCAACGATCGGGGAGCACAGACAAGAGAAAGAATTCGAGAAAAAGAAATTCGATTGACGTCTTGTAAATTTTTTGTTTGTTTTGGGATAGGCTGAAGGGGTTAGAGACGGGGGTAGGATAAGATCGACATTCATAAAGATCGGTACGCGAGCTGTCTCGGCTTTTTAATGCGATCACGACGGTAAGGGAAAAAATAAAAATTAAATATTGAATGGAAAAAGGAAAAAAAAACGGTGGAAATAAAGGAGACAAGCTATAATTCGCGTTTTTCTGCGGGTACGGTATATGTCCGAGGTAGCGCAACGAGAATATTTGAAAAAGCGGGCGCGTGGCACAGAGGCGTGGCTCTATCTCTCTTGCCCTTGCTCTTTCTTTCTCTCTCTCTCTCTCTCTCTCTCTCTCTCTCTTTCTCTCTCTCTCTCTCTCTCTCTCTCTCTCTCTCTCTCTCTCTCTCTCTCTCTCTCTCGCTCTCTCTCTGTCTTTGGCTCTCTTTCTCGGGCACTGTGCGCACTTCAAAAATGA
>OZ010724.1:8532514-8678820 GCA_963932345.1 Ophion ventricosus
AGAATGGAAGGAGAGAGGAAGAAAAGGAAAAAATGCAGAGAGTGAGCGAGAGAGAGAGAGAGGTACAGGGAGATAGAAACGGAAAACCTTAGCTTAAGAAGTGCAAAAAAAGGCAGGAAATATTAATTGATGGTGAGAGAAATAGAAAAAATAAACAGTCCAATAAAGCGAGAGGAAATACTTATTGGAGAGACAGAAAATTAGTTATCAACAGCGAGAAAATTAGAAGAGAGCAATAAGAAAAATCCCGAAAATACAGAAGAAGAGAAATGAAAGAAAAGTGACGAAAAGTAAAAGCAGGACAGAGAAAAGATCGGCGAAGAGACAGAAATAGAAGGGGAAAAAAGGAGAGAGGGGCAGGGACAAAACCCGAAAGAATTTAAAAAACAGAAAACTGGAGACAGGATTAGCAAAAGACGGAAAACCAGAAGGGAAAAATTGTGAGAGGAAAAGGCAAAGAGAGCAAGAGCAAAATGATGTCAAAAAAATAAGAGAACGTAGGAAAAACAGAAAAAGAGCAAAAAAAACCGACAGAAAAAAAAGACAGCACATATTCCAGTGCAATATTTGTTACCTGTGACTTGAGCAATTTTATTTTTTTAACGTATCCTACACATGAACAACTCGAAGCAAATACTCGGAGCGAGTGTCCAGAGGCCATTGCCGGGCTAGAAAAATTTCATCCGAAGCAGCTGCAAGTGTCGATAGTCACGCGACAAAGCACGAAGACAGGCGAGATCAAGGGAGAGAGAGAGAGAGCAAGCGAGAGAGAGAGGGGCAGGCCAGCGAAAGATTTTTTTCGCTTTATATTTCTTTTTTTTTCTTCTCAAACCATATCAACCTACATCTGTAATTATTTCAGAGTACAGGGGTGCGCAATGTGTATACGAGCGCAAGCCCGGTGTGTACACCATTTTTTTTGCACTACACACGTTCACAAATAATCGCCATATACTATGTATTACCTATATATTTATCGTTGCAACAGTTGCCAACAGGTTATTCTGTGGTCGTTGACTACCCCGCTTAAAATAATTATTTTTATGTTTCTCACATTACTTTGTCATATCCTTCCTCCTCATTGAGATCTTAATTTTACCCAGAAATTTTCAGACCTCGATTCGTTCACCGCTATCATTTCTATCATTATGATTATTCATATAATTATCATTAATTTTGTGTTATTACTATGGCTCTCGTCATCCACTCGATTAGTGCTTATCAATACAGTTTAGTCAATCTAAAATCATACATCTTTGAGGTTTTAAAAAATAACATAACTATTTTACATGATAATAGTTGAGATTAATCGAAAACGTTCGAAGGTATATATTTTCTTGCTTGTAATTTACTAATTGTTGAAGTAAACGAATGAATTTTGTTTTTTTTTTTGGTCGAGTTCGACGTATGAATAGAAAATGACTAGCAAACAAGTGCAAAAAAATAAAGCGTGAATGCTTCTCTTTGCAATACGAAAGCAAGTGATTTAAAGTACGATTATTCATTTTCTCCACTTTTTTCCCAGTAATTTTTAGCCGATACGTCCATTTTCATGAATGAAAAAATATTGTCCAGTCGTTTTTTTTAATACCCTACATTTTTATTACAAACGTACATACATTAACATATATGTCCAATCGTAACTTAAATTGTTGAAGTGCATTGATTAAATTAATTCATTCAAATACACATCTAGATCCACGTAGATTTTTTAATATATATATATGAATATATACACTCACATTTACATACCTCTAGATGTGCATTTAAATAAATAAATATAATAAGTGCTCTTCATCAATTGAATTTAAATATATATTTTTAGACGTTGCACGGCTTTGGCGTTCGGAAAAATTTGCATAAGAATAAAAAGTTTTTTTGACGCGACTTATAAATATATAAAACAATTTATATAACACAATCGTGTTTTCCTCGCTTTTTCGTACGTGTAAACGGTACGTAAAAGAGGTCTTTTACGTCCTAGGACTTAAAAATTCGCGCGTACGCATTTCTCACGCTCACGGGCATTGAACGCCGTTATGGAACAGCCATTAGTCGTTAAGTGCTGCCATAAGTCGTTAGGTCGAGGAATTATGTACGGTGAGGACTTATTTTCAGTACTCGTCGTAAAAAGTCCCACTTTGTCTCCTTGGTACACAATGTACCATTGTATTTTTCACATATACATTATAATTTTATGAACAAATTTGAAAAAAGAAACGAATAAGAATCTGTTTAATGGCGAAGATATGAGTCGTCTAGTAGGGCCCTCTTTTGGAAATCCTTGCCGATGGTGGATTTTTTTTTACTTTCAGGCATCGTCTGAAAAATAAAAATGATAAGTTTCATGTAAAGAAAGGTAATAGCTAAAGTGTAGCGTAGAGAAAAAAAAAGTGTAGAAATGACAGCTGTTGGAAAAAGGCTCGGATATTTACCAAAATTGTGATTTTTCAAAATTAATAAAAAGTGAACGCAGCGTCCAATATAAAAAAAATACTATGCTACATCCTAGCTAATATTATAAAGAATATGTGGTATAAATTTCATTAAAATCGATTGAGTAGATCTCGAGATATTTCGTCCGCCAGTTTGAAAAGAGGATCCTAGTAGACAACTTATATCTCGACCATTAAAACACAATGTATACGTTTTATTTTAATTTGTTCATAAAACTATGATGTATTTGTGAAAAAAAAAAAAATTTATAATTAATAGTCAGGTCAAATTTTTAATTTATTTTTATACCAATTTTTCGGACCACCAAGGTGGTGTAACCCGTTTAATATAGAAATAAATGAGAAAATTAATTGAAAAAGTTTATATATATATATATATATAAAACCTAAATGTCCCACGAAGCTGACGATAAAAGGGTGTATCGACCTACTGACCAAGGATCAAGAATAAGATATCCTTTTGCCGGGCTTGTTGCACGCCGGACAACTCCGAGGCCAGAGCAGCAGGCGAATGCGCAGGTCAGTTAGACCAGTCGAGCCAACTGGTTTGATTTCTCCTTCTCTCCTGGTCTTCCCTCTCTCCTCTTTCTCTCTTTCCCTTCTCTTCGACCCTTCCGTTCTTTCTCTTTTCTTCGTCCCCAAACCCTTCCGGTATTTTGCCGTTGCCAATTAATTGGATTAAACCGAGCAATCCGTTAGACGTGTCGATTGCGAGCTCTTACCGAACTTCCGCATTACATCGCAATTTTGTCCTCTCTTTGCCTTCATACAGCCCTTTTTTCGCTTCCGTTTCGTACGCGATGTCTTTTGGGGAAATGGCAGCGAGCCGAATTTGCGAACGAAATAATTGGCGGTATCAGTATAGAATTTTGAGTGGCATAGCTGACGGCGCAGAGATGAAAAGGGGTGCAATAAGTTGCAATTTTTTTCCCATGATGCTTCAACGCTATTGTGTGGACTCGAGTGTATAGACGAGCGGAGATATGAGAGTTTATTGGTCGTGTTATCTCGCGCCGTGGCGATGTGAATTGGCCACCAAGATCGTCCGATTTGACGACATTGGACTTCTTTCTTTGGGGTTTTCTGAAAGGAAAAGTGTATGCCAATGATCCATATACCATTACGGAGCCCGAGGAAGCAATTGGACGCACCATTAATGAAATTAGTCCGCAATTATGCCAAAATGTTATTGAAAATTTCGTCAAAAGGATGAACGTTCGCAAATAGGGACGAGGTGGCCATTTATCGGATATTGTGTTCCACGCATAACCTCCATATTTTTACCTTATAATAAAATAAAAATATTCCTACTTTTCAAATAAATAATACGTTTTATTAATAAATTTAAATATCAGGTCATTTTGAGACACTCTTTATAAAATTGTAGTGCCTGTCTGTGCAGTCTTCTTCACAGGCTCTTGCCGAATCTGCACAAGGGTCCGAAAAACAGATCGATTTTTGATATTTTTTTCTGATGAACGTATTGGAATGACGAGGCCGGGATTTTACACACTATTTATACATATTCTTGCCAAGTTTGAGTATTTTTTTTATTAAAAAATATTGATAAACAACGAGGTTATGATTATTTTTTAAAAGTTGCGTCGTTGCTGTATGGCGAATCGTTGTAGGTGTGTAATAACAAAACTTTAGCATGATCGTATATAAATAATAATTTATTGAGATTTTGAAAATTACGAGAATGCTAAGCTGTAGAAAAAAGTGCGATTTTCGACAACAAAAAAACAACTTTAATCGTTTGCCGTTAACAAATCCATAATTTATTTTTTAATCACCCGGTCATACGATAGCAAGTTTTATAAACTATCCTCTGTCCCAATTCGACGTGAATCGGACGAATAGATTTTGGGTTACGATACACCGTTTCTCATGGCATTTTATACTTTTTGTTTTAAAAATGCACCATTTCGACATAAAACAATATATCAAAAAAATCCTACGTACTTCTATAGCTATTCTTATATATAATCTATAATATAATATATAATTTATAAAAATAAATATATAAATATATAATCGAAAAAATAATTTTGTGTAGTCAATTACTTGTATAATAAAACCCCTATTTTGTAATTTCGATTTATTTTATGGTTTCGCTGAAAAAAAATCACAAAATATGCCCTTCTTTTTGGCCTCTAGAGTGGCGTAACGCCTTAAAGGCCGCAATAAACGCTTTGAAAAATGGTGAAATGTCAATTTATGCATCTGCTAAAGCCTATCAAATTAAATCAAATCAACGTGTTCGAAGTGTGGACAAAAGAAGAAAAAGGAACTGAAACGCCTAAGATACACGGTGAAAAAGGAGAATCAGTGGAATCAAGTACTGGCCAACTCTCCCGTACTGCTATAAGGCCCGTACTACTCGGATGCTCCGGGAGAGATGGCCAGTTGTGATTTTTTAATTTTATTATTTTTAAGGTTGATCCTATTAGAAGTGATTCGATTTTTGTTGATTAACCTGTAGTTGAACATTCAAAGTTTAATTTGAAAAAAAAATAATTACAATCTACGTACAAGTTTTATTTTAACAGGACCTTGAAAAAACTATGGCTAACTACCCCGAACTTACCCTAGGCTTGTTCTTATATCATTTAGCTCGTTATTTTTTATTTTTGCGATTCTCAATGTTGGATTCGTACCTACCGCAAACTTTTTTAGGGCATAAGACATTCTCTTTCTCCCTCTCCCTCTCCCTCTCTCTCTCCCTCTCTCTCTCTCTCTCTCTCTCTCTCTCTGTCTCTGTCTCTGTCTCTGTCTCTGACTCTGTCTCTCTCTCTCCCTCTCTCTCTCTCTCTCTCTCCCTCTCTCCTTCTTTTGTTTCACTTTTTTTCCCTTTCGCCAAATTTACTTCGTTCGATTTTCTGCGCCCCTCCACGGGGCTCCCGAAGCTCGCGAACGAATTTGATCTTATCGGAGTTTGCTCTCCGACATTGCCGTGCCCAGCAGAGAATCGAGATTCGTCACGGAGATTCCGTCGCGCCGTTCTCTCGCGCTTACTTCCGGTTCCCTGGGTCTCCGAGACCGTTTCCTTCCCTCGTTTTTGTTCTCCTTTTGTTTTCTTCGTACCTTGCGTGGCGTTTCTCCAAAATATCATTGCAAATGTCAAAAACCGATACGACGACGTGGAAACTTCGACGAATGTTCCTCACTCCGCGAACGACATTTTTTCCACCGATCTTCCGGATCACTGATTCTCAACCGTATAAAAAAAAAAAAACATAAAAGAAAACCGACCCCGCAGTATCAAATTACATATGAAAAATCAATCATTCGGAAATAATTTGTATTCCTCACAAGATTTTTTTCTTCTATTATTCTCGTCAAATTCGGTATTCAAATATTTTTCGAATCCACATTGGAACGGATTACGTACGAATGTCCACAAAGTATCGTCTCGTCGAGTGAAAGTGTCGGAGCACCTCGCGTACCACATCGGTGTCGAATTCAATCCAACCGGAAATCAGGATTTACGTATTTTCGTATTCGTTTTTTTCTTTTTTTTTTTTTTAATTCTATTTTCCGGTGCGTCCCTCGGACAAATGTACACAGCCAATAACGAGGTACTTTTTTTTTCTCCTTTCTCGGTCTCCTTGAGACGAGTGTCCCGTCTGCAAAATATAGAACACACATATATACATATATGTGTCCGTGTGTGTGTGTGTGTATTCGTATGTGGCATACGTTTGAATAAGAAAGAAAAACGTACAAGTGGCAATTGTAAATCGTGCGAGTGGAGGGACGCGACCGAAAGGGATTATCGACACCTTCGTTTATGCGCATTCTCGATTCTCCTTCCTCATCGTCTCGATTCCTTTCTCATAGGGCTATGTAAAATATTCCAAAATCTTTGAGTTTGTAACTGGGACGTGTTATATATATATATATATATATATATATATATATATATATATGCTTATATGACCAAATTTTCAACCGATATTTTGAGGACACGTACTTTCGACAAGCGTTTACATATACGGGCTATTTGAAGCTTCGAGCGGTTCTTAAGGGTGTTTTTTTATTCAGTATGTATACTTGTTGCACAATGTAATACTATCCCCCTGGTCTTTGTCGCGAACGGGGTCCTTCCAGTCTCTTTAATGCGATAGACGTGCCAAGAGAGAGGGACAGAGAGAGAGAGAGCGAGAGAGAGAGAGAGAGAGAAAGAGTACACGTATAGGTAACGCATTTACACGCTATTTCTTTTACTCCCATCCAGATTCGATTCTTATTTTTTCGTTGACATTTATTTGAAAAAAAGGCTGTACTTCCGAATAGCCGTGGCCTCCTATTCAGCTGAAATTTTACCCAGATATTTTTTTTTTTTTTGATAATAAAGGTTATCTCAAAATGACCTGACATTTTTAATTGCGCGCCTATTTTTTTTGTGGCGAACATAGAGTACTAATCTTTGACAACTGGCATCAGGAAGTATTGAGGTTTAATCATGGAGAATTACACGTTTGAGCAAAGCATAGAAAATGTGAAAAGCAATGTGAAACAATGCAGTTATTGCAGACGAAGTTTCATGGTTTTGTTATCTCGCGCCGCGGCGATGTCAATTGGCTACCAAGACCGTGCGATTTGACGCCATTGGACTTCTTTCTTTGAGGTTTTCTGAAAGGAAAAGTGTATGCCAATGATCCACAGACCATTACGGAGCCTGAGGAAGCAATTGGCCGCATCATTAATGAAATTAGTCCGCAATTATGCCAAAATGTTATTGAAAATTTCGTCAAAAGGTTGAACGTTTGCAAACAGGGACGAGGCGGACAATTATCGGATATTGTGTTCCACGCATAACCTCCATATTTTTACTTTATAATAAAATAAAAATATTCCTACTTTTCAAATAAATAATACGTTTTATAAATAAATTTAAATATCAGGTTATTTTGAGACACTCTTTATAAAATTGTAGTATTTGTCTATGCAGTCGTCTTCACAGGCTCTTGCCGAATCTGCACAAGCTTGGGTCCGAAAAAAAAATCGATTTTTGATCTTTTTTTCTGATGAGAGTATTGGAATGACGAGGTCGGGATTTTACACACTATTTATACATAGTCTTGCCAAGTTTGAGTATTTTTTATTAAAAAATATTGATAAGCAACGAAGTTATGATTATTTTTTAAAAAAGTGCCGCCGTGCTGTATGGCGAATCGGTGTAGGTGGTTCTGGCAATCAGGCTGATCTGAAATGAAAAATAAAAAAACGCACTTTTAGTTTAATAATAAAACTTTCGCATGACCGTATATAAATAATAGTCTATTGAGATTTTGGCAAGGTGCCAAAATCTCGCAAAGGTGCGATTTTCGACAAAAAAAAAACAACTTTAATCGTTTGGGTTGGGTCGACATTTCGAAAAGCATTGCGATGCGCAAAAAATCCAAAGCAAAGACTCATATTGTCAAAAAAAACAAAAAGATCTGTGAAAAATTCCACCCAAATCCGAGGTAACATCTGTTCGGAAGTTTATCCCAAACAAACTCGATTTTTTGGAATGAAAGATAAAAAAAATCATTTAAATCTAGAACGTCTGTTCCTTCGTGTCTCTTGAACGAATTTACGAGAATTAATTTTCGTGCGTCGAGGAAATTTGGTCGCGATTCGAAAAGAGCCAAAAAAATAAAACTGCTCAACGAACACTCTTGCTAATTTCTCGTCGTCTTTGGAGGGAAAAAAAGTGTCGTGATTCCAAAAAGGAAAAAAAAAACAATCTGTTGCATTATTTAACTTTCGTCGTAAATCACTCGTGTAATCAAAGGAAGTCAATTAGCTTTGGGAAAAGTTCATAAACGATCGTTATATATTCATTCAAGGCTGGTGTTATAAATATCGCGTTAATGGTACCTTTAATGGTCAGTAAAGCTGTCCCGTAGCATTGCGACCCTCGAATTACCATTGCCGATCTATCGACGTAGAATATATATATATATATACATATATATATATATATATATATATATATATATATATATATATGTGTATGTGTGAGATATATTACACGTGTCCTTGAAAAAAATCATTACAGGGGGGAGAAAAATATTTTGGCACGCGCCACAAACGAGAGAAAAATCTGTTTTTCTGTTCCTTAGTCTCGTTAGCCATCGATTGTTCGAAATGAACCTCTTCCCTCGATACTTGTGCACATAATGTGTACGTACATTATCTATATACATATATACATAAACATAAGTGAGCGGGAGGAATACGTATATGTATATATTTGTGTGTATGTATGTGTGTGCATAAAAACGTCCCTGACCCGTTGCTGACCTCTGGACCTCGACCATCGTTGGATTTATAACTTGCAGATGCAAAGGACTCGCCTCCTTCGTATACAGCACACAGATACACACATTCATACATTTGTACCAACGAGCATTGGCAAGATAAATTTTCTCCCAATTGCGACATATAGATACTGGGAAAAAGGGACAAAAAAAATTGATCCCAGTTTAGATTGCCTCTAATCGTGAAGAAAAATTGTAACGTCTATACAATTTATTGGATCAAAATTAAGTTTTGAAAGATGCGGCAAGGAAAAGAGGGTATGATAAGGCACTGTCAAAAATCCTGTTTTAAATTCGTTTGGAAGAATTATTTTTTGAAGGAGGTTAAAAGAATTCGATTTTTCAAATTAGATTAGAAGAGTTTGATTTCGATTCGTGTAGGAAAAATCTCATTCTTTAAATTAGTAAATTATTTCGAAATTAGTATAGGAAAAATCTAATTATCAGATTTAGTGATTTTGAAAGTAATAGGTATAGGAAAAATCTAATTTTTGAGATTAGTTCAATATTTTAAAGTTAGTAAATTATTTCGAAACGAGCATAAGAAAAATCTAATTTGCAAAATTTGAAAATTATTTTGAAAGTAGTAGGTATAGGAAAAATCCAAGTATTCAAATTAGTAAAATATTTTTACATTGGTAAGTTATTTTTAAATAAGTATAAGAAAAATATCATTTTTAAAATAACTGAATTGTTCTTAAATTAGTATACGAAAAATCTAATTTTAATTTTAAGTATAAGAAAGATCTCATTTTTTAAATTAGTAAATCAATCTAAAATTAATATTGGGAAAATCTATTTTTTTAAATTAGTGATTTATGTTAATATAGGTATATGAAAAATGTAATTTAAAAAATTAATAAATCATTTTGAAACCAGTATAGAACAAATCTCATTTTTTCAATTAGAAAATTATTCTAAAAGTATTATAGAAAAAAATTTGACGTTTTAAATTAATTAAGGAAATTGTATTTTTTATAATTAGCCTACGATCGAAACATTTTTTCAATTAGTTTGAAAAGTTTTCATTTTCCAAATAACTTCAGATATCTTTTATTCATAAAATTAGTTTATTCAACCATTTTATTTACCGAATTGATGGTAGCAAAAATTCATTTTTCAAAAAAGCTAATTAAAATTTCTCTTTGCGAAGATCTTGCGGCCTTGTAAGTTTTTGGCACATCTCGGGGTATCGCGTTGACATTGATGTATAAATAAATACAAGCAAAAATCGATTGAGGCAAACTCTTGGATTTAAATTGCAAGATTAAGGACGTGCGCAGGGTTTGCGATTCTTGCGGCTCGTTGTTTCGAATATTCATATACGAGAGATATATTTCGTTGTGATCGACGTTTTGCCGAATATAAAGGGTCCCGTCGATCTACCCCATCGAGAAATGGGCCTGAAGTGTCTTTAGGGTAACAGTAGCCTCTGCTCAATAGGATAACTCACAAAAGCACAGCGGGAGGGCCCCCGAACTTCTCACTCTCTCTCTCTCTCTCTCTCTCTCTCTCTCTCTCTCTCTCTCTCTCTCTCTCTCTCTCTCTCTCTCTCTCTCTCTCTCTCTCTTTCTCTCTCTCTTCATCCCTCTCTTTCTCCCCTACTCTCTCACTTTTTCACGTCCACTTCGGGGCCCTCGAGATCCAGTGTACTCGATACACGAGTATCTACAGTGGAACAGAGGGGAACGGGCAGGGGGCTGGTTGTAATAATAATGTCTCTCGCACTCTCGCATTGATACCGACGTACCACCGCCAATACTATTCGTCCCAAGTGGAAATTTAATATGTTTATTGCTGTGAGAATGTGGCTCGGATTTGCACTCTTCAAGATTTTTATCGGAACCGCTTCCACCACGATACTTTTTGACTTTTTTTATCGGAACACTTCGATTTTTCGCAATCGACCATCAATTGCTCACTAACTATTCGTGACTTTTACGTCATTCTATTCTCGATAAATATAATTGTGAACAATAATCCTTTATGGCAATAATAATTATAGCCTCTTTACCTAATATATAACCGTAATAATAATAATGGAATCAATAACACGATAAAAAATAAAATAATGAGGATTGCATTTTTTAAGTGTAAAATTAATCATTTTTTATGAATGATCAAAAACATATAGAAATTATATTTTAATGATTTATTTAAAAAAAATAAATGATTTATTTCTTAATTGCATTGTTGAGGATGATATAACAAAAATAATTATTATTATAATACTAAGAGAGATAATAATACGAGGACTGCATTTAATCAGGCGTAAAATAATTTGGTTTTAAATAAATAAACAAAAACACATACCGTAAACCGGGATAAGTTTGGGACACTCTATTCAGGTTTTTTATGACTCCTGCCAATATATATTAAGGCCCCACACCACGGTTCGTGCGCGGTACAAGGGTGTATTTTTCGTAATTATTTTCAAGCAAACGATGAATGGATTTTTTTTTATTAATACTCATAGTCAATATATACATATAGAAGACTGTATACAAATTTTTGTACTCGAATCTAAAGTATAGCTTGCGGTGTACGCCGCTTCCAAGAGGACACTCCGATGAAATTGCTGCTCGGCGGTTGACAGCGATTAAGCCATACGAACATACCAGCGATTAAGAAATTTTAATTAGATCCTGAAAAAAAAATCCAAAAAGATCTAGCGGCATTAACAAATTGAAAGCAGTAATTGCAACAAATGTCTGCCTTTTTCGTGTTTAATCCATTTTGTGCCGATAGCAATGAAAAGAAAAAGAGAAACTCAAGTACGGATGACATTGTCAATTTTTTTTAGCTGTTAAGCGCGCGCGGCTTGTCAAGACCAATATCAGCGTTGCGTCTTCTCGGAGCTCGGAAATCCACGAGGAAAATGCATATCCTCGAGAACCCGTAGAGAGGAGGATAGACATATCGATTCAGGATAATGAGAAATTACGGTTCGATTGCAACATTTCTTATGAAAGAAAATATATTTTTACATTATTAGATAATTATCAATGAGATTTTTCAATTATTTTTAATTAAATCAATAATACATCTAAGATATTCAAATAAACCCAAACGGACTTTTTGACTCGCAGCCTCGAAATAAAATAAAAACGTAACGAATAAAAAAAAAAATCTTTTTCTCACGCAAATCGTTCCGCAGGAGTACTCTGATTGATCGCATAGAGCGCATCTTGTTGGACATAATCAAGCAATCGTTGGCAGGTGAGTTTCCCAAAGTTTCATACAGAATAACGAACATTGAAACGCTGATGCGTCAGCTGGAATCCATCGATTCTTCCACCAATGAGAATCGCGAAACTTGCGAAAGCGCCATGGATTGTCACGACGATGTCCCGGAGGGTCCGGACTCCGGATTTGCTGAGAGCCTCGAGGAAGACTCGCCAATAATTCAATCGGACGAGTGTTCCGAGCCGAGGCACGTTATCTCGCTCGGTGCGCAACGGAGCCAAGGACGATTTGCCCTTCTTATGACGACATTGGCGAAACTTCATCGGTTGCTCGTGAATAATCGAACGGAAACGCGTAGAGCTTTTTATTACCAGTTGAAAGGCAACGAGGGTACGTCAGGATTGATCTCCGATCAGGGACAGGTCAACAGGATCGTTAATATTATTGCAAATATGCTTGACTGCGCTCCTTGGGACATGGGTGAGTGAATTTAAAAAAATACTTATTTAAAAAGATAGGCCAATTAATTTAAAAAAAAAAAATACTCCAAATGATTATTTTTAAAAATGATCCAGTTCATTATTTAAAAGAATACTTCAATTTATTGTTAGAAAAAAGTATTTTGAATTATTATTTGAAACATAGGGGAGAGTGGGGCACAATGTGTCACGGGGCACCGTGAGCCACATGCGGTTTCTCGGTGATTTGTAGCTCGTAAATTCGGAAATTTTATGTGCTGGACCGCGATCTATATTTGGTTTCGTCAGGCCTAAAATAAAGTCGATAGTAGCGCACAAAGAATTATTGAAAATTCAAAATTGATTTGAGGCTTGGAAGAAAAAAAATTTCGCTCGCCCGGCACAACGTAAAATATAACATTTTCTGTAGAGGCTCGGGTTTTCGGTCTTAATCGATAGTTTTATTTACTTATGATGCACTTAGTGACTTGTGTTTTTCCATTCGTAGTTTAATTAATAGTTATTTTCATAAATAATCAAATATTTTACTAGTGGGGCACAATGTGTCACCGAGTTGTGGGGCACAATGAGCCGACTCCCAACGAGGAAACAAAGAAGTGACGACACTCGACTGAAGCGCAATGTGTCACGGGTAACTGTCAGCCACACGCGATTTCTCGGAGTTTTGTAGCTCGTAAAATCCGATTTTTTTTTGTGTTGGATCGTGATTTATGTTAAGTTTCGGCTGGCCTAAAAGAAAGTCAATAGTAGCTCACAAAGAATTATTAAAAATAGAAAATTAATTTGAGCCTCGAAAAAATAATTTTGCTTGCCGGGAAAACGTCAAATATTGTGGGGTAATTGTGTGGGGCACAATGTGTCATCGAGTTGTTCAGCACAATGAGTCGACTCCCAATTTTGTTGGCAAATAATACCCGTTGTATCTGTTATTTATGAAAATAACAGATTATTTATGAAAATTTGTTATTCAGCACTTGACACACTGTACCCACCTATCTGACACATTGTACCCCACCCGTGGGGCACAATCAGCCAATCCGCAATTTTTTTTCGAACCCATTATTTTCGGATTTCAAATCTTTTTGCACAAAATATGGCAGCTTTATCGTACGCCCAAAGGTCTATAAAATCGGTTATGACCTTTTTTTTCTTCTAATCAGACTACTTTGGTAGGAGTAAAAATTCGTTAGAAAAAAAGTGACACACTGTGCCCCACCTTCCCCTACTCCAATTTATTATTTTTTTAAATACTACATTTTATTAGCCGACACTGGTGGATGTTCGGTCGGGGTTCGGCTCCGGCGGTACTTCGACTCAAGCAGCATTGCGCATAGCTAATACTCGGAGGGGTGACCGCTTAGCCGTGCACACGGAGAGAATTAAATGTTAAAAATTACCGTGCAGTAACGGTAACCAGATGACAACCCTGAAACTTCGCTTATTATTATTGAGTAAAACACAGATTTTCACGAAAATAAAATAAAATTTCTTCTTCAGATAGAAAATTTTACCAGATTTTCTAGTAAATTTTCATGTGTAACAAAATACGCAAAACTTAAATTTAAAAAATATATAATATCAGCGACATTTTACTGTGCATTTTATTATTTTATGCCTTTCAAAAATGTCTATAAAAAAGTATCGTCTTTATAACAGTTATTTTAAGATTTATTATAAAATTTAATGAGTGCTATAGGAAAATGTATTGTGCTCTCGGTAAAAATTATCTGTAACGTGAGTTTCTGTAACGTGAGTTAAAGAAAACTTGTCGCATACGAATTATTATGCTTTTCTCACTTGTCACCACATTGAAATATATAACGGTAATTTTTACCGTGAAATTCACGACAAAAATTACTTTTTAATTCTCTCCGTGCACCGGTTGGCGCATCAACCAGTGACCGGAAGGCCAATCCTTCTGATAATTTCGTGTAGATACTTGAGTAACAGGATTGTACACCAGATAATCAGAAGAATTTGGGGCTGTCTATACCGGTACGGGTTTTTGACAGTTTCCCCGTACCCTCGGCAAATGCAGTATAGTGTAGCTTAAGACGGCTGTGGACGCAACGGTAGTTAAGTTAGATTAAGTGTGGAAAATTCTTATTTTTCATAGCACTAGTCGCATCGGCGAAAGGTCTTTGCTCGGGGGACTTGACGATGACACTTGGGAACAACGAAAAAATCGATTACGGTGTATTCGGCGGTGTTTTGATACCGCCAATTCTCTCGAACGTAACGTCTCTCAGAACGAAGGCCGATCTCGTTTTGGTGGTCGAGAAGCACGCTGTATTTCACGAATTGCTTCAGGAAAATTGTCCCCGCACGTTAAATTGCATTCTGATAACGGGCAAAGGTTATCCCGACGTTGCGACGAGAATGCTCGTGAAAATATTGTCGGAAAAGCTCGAACTTCCGGTGTACATTCTCGTTGATGCTGATCCATACGGAGTAGACATCATGCTCACTTACAAGTGAGTACGAAATATCGAGAAACAAACATTTCGTTAAGTTTTCCAAACGATTAATCGCGATCGATAAAAATTCCGTGAATTGGCCTGATTTTTTTTTTATTATGACAAGAGAAATATTTTAATAAATTCGTAACGAACAACAGTGTTGAAAGACAATTAGCTAAAACATTATTATTTCATATTATTATCTCAATTATTTATATTATTATTATTATTAAGTTGAATGTAACGATTATTATTTTATTCTTTTATTATTTTATTATTTTATTAGTAGTATATATTCCTTTTATACCATTTTAAGGGTGTTTACATTAGTGCCACTCCCTTCAACTTTACATACATGTTTACATCGGTTTTCTTATTATCTTACGTCTATCTTAACGGGTTACACCTAGTTCGCGGCCGGAAGAGGTGTTTTCGTGAATTTTTTTTTGGGAAATGGGTGCAGATTTTTAACTTTTTTTTCATAGTAAAGGGTATCATTTCAAATATCTTTGACAATTTTTTTATTGGGAAATATCTATAAACGATGGAGATACAGTAAATTGCACAGACCGCTGTGCAAAAAAGGTCCTTCGCGGTGACCACTCCTGCTTGGGAACAAATCATCTGAAATCGAAAAACCAAATGAATTTAGTTTTTGTACCGTATTATCTAGTATTTAATCGAAGGATTCAATAAGATAATGATTTTTGAAAAAATGATCGCCGATCGAAAGTGATCGTTGAAATTTCGGTGAAAAAAACACTCTATTTTCTTTGATATAAAAAAAAGTATGCATTGAAAAAAAAATCCTTCTGTTAAGGACTGCCTTTTGATATACAAAAAATGTCTGTGAAATTTGAAGCAGTTCGGTTTAGTTGTTTTTGAGATATTTTGGTCACCGATTCTGAAAAAGTCATTCCGAGAAAAACGCGTTTAAAGTTTTACCTTAGGTATATACGTAGATAAAATACCTACCTGTAAACGCTCATAACTCCCCCAATTTTCAACGGACCGACTTGAAATTTTACAGAGAATATTTTTGAAAGGTTACATTATAAGAATCCGTCGAAAACGAAAAATCGATTTTTTCAAAAATTCCGACTAGGTGTAATCCCTTAATATTCTAGTTTCTCGAATTCCCTTATGTAGTCGCATAGTTGTTTTGCCGGTTGCTTTTTGCCCCTCTAGTTTACGGTCTATTTCTATATCCCTGCTCTTTTCCAACCATTGTTCCAATTCCTTTACTATCTCTTTATTGAATTTCTCCTTCACCTCTGGACACTCGCAAATGTGTCTCAAATTTTCATTTGCCTCTTTGGAAATTCTGCATGTGGTGTCTGCATAGCCTTCTTTGTCGTCTCTTCCGATATTCCCACATCTTATCCTTGCCCATAATTCTTTTATGGGCTTCCCCAGTATCTTTTCATGTGTATTCCTGTTTTCCTATGCTCGTTATTTCTTGCAGTATGTGGACACCTCAACTTTACTCCAATCGTACTGAATTTCTTGTTCAATTTTTATTTTTTTGCTTCTTTCTATGTTTTGTCCCTTATGTTTCCATTTCATATAGATTGACAGATTTCTCCCTCACTTATGCTTTCCATGGCTTCTCTCCTTTCTTTTCCCCATTTTCATGGATTGCCATTTGGAATTGCTCGTACTTCCTCCCTTAGGCATTTTTTGGCCAACTTACCTTCCTCCATTTTCATCTTCCATTCACCAAATGTAGTTTGGGGTATTTTTACTAATTCCCATGGTCATTTTTACATATCTTGCCTGGAATTTTTCCACCTGCGTCCTCCTCTTCCAACCCCAAATTTCGAATCCATACAGCATTCCAACTTTTTACAATTGCGTCCATTAGGTATAATCTTCTTTTGACGTAACTAATTTTTGCACTCTTAAAGACCCCCCAATGTCGCGTTAATGACTTTGTTAATTTTTCCCATCAGGATTTTCGTATGTTTTTCAGTGACGTTTCACCGTAAAGAATCATATATCTATTATTATTTTATTATTTCATTATTAATGGTAATTTCATAACTCACAGATACGGCTCGATAAATTTGTTTGGGTTTGTTTGGGTTTATTTGGGTTTGTTTGGGTTTGTTTGGGTTTGTTTGGGTTTATTTGGGTTTGTTTGGGTTTGTTTGGGTTTGTTTGGGTAAAGAACCATATACCTATTATTATTTTATAATTTCATTATTAATGGTAATTTCATAACTCACAGATACGGCTCGATAAATTTGTCGTACGGAAAGGGTAGTCTCGCTTGTCCCTCGTTACGTTGGATAGGTCTCCATCCGTCGGACTTTCATTTCCTCAAAATATCGACGATACCCCTGACGGATTCAGATATCGCAAAACTCGAAGCGATCAACTCGCGTCCCTACGTGACGAGCGAAGTTTCGACGGAATTGCGTATAATGCGGCGCGGTAAGGCCGAAATCGAGGCTGTGATCGGCGCGATAAAAGATCGCGATCTTGCCACGTATTACATTGGAAGAAAGATACAGAACGCTCGATACATATGATTGACGTGAATTTTCATTGTTTTTAAATCCATTTTGTTGGCTCTCGAACTCGTTGGGTTTCGAGTTAGCGAGACAATCATTTATAATTGTCAATAATGATTGAATCATCAATTAATCACGACGATCATCCAATCGATTAATTCAATAATCAGCCAATTCAAATTGCTTGTTCGATATGGAATTTTTAAATTGTTGGGTACGTTATCTACAGCCGGAAAGTTATCTACAGTCGATGATTAAAATTAAAATTACAATTAAAACAATTACAATTAAAAAAGAAACACGCGTTCAATTGATTATGGCTACAGGTTGATAATTATTAGACTATTACGATAGATTATTCATTACGAGATAATCGATTATACCAAAAAATAATTATTTGTTGGACTCTATATGTGTCATGTGATAAATTAATTATAACTAAAAATTACTGGTACTCAATTATTGATTATATCGATAAGTTGATCACCGATTACTGTTTTTTTTTATTTCTTCATGTATTGGAGCGACAGATTATGCGTTGTATTATTTTTAATATTCATTTTAACAGGTACAATTCATCTAATCGTAATGGGCGTTATTGCAAAATCGTGTAAAATATATATTCGTGGTGAAATATACGTGCTTTCCTATGGTATCATTTATTTTCATATAAATAAAAAATTACGAGAATTATAAGCTATATAAACTATTTTATTAATAAATAATTAACAATATTTGAGGGAAAACTAGCAAAATAAAAGTTGATCAGGAGATACAGGAAGACTGAAGGAAGATAGACAAGTCATGATGGTAAAGTTCACATCGTTAGAGTGCAACGAAAATTGATTAAGGTTAATTAAAGATCAATTAATTAAATTGACAGAGTTCAAGCAGGACTTTTTAAGGAAGACCTGCTCGAAATTTCAGGGACGCGCAGGACGGAGTCCCTATGCTTATACACAGAATAACCGCATTGGTAACAACTTGATTTTCCGATGAAAAAATAATATCCCGTATAGCATAAAAAATGTATATGAATCGTTATGTTTCCTTCTAAATGAATAAAATTGTATTTTTTTACTTTGGGGAGCATTCTTAAAGTTTTTACGATTACTAAATTATTTATTTGCAATGCATTTATCGAAACATAAAATTTGGTAACGTTGCAGAAGTGTATTTGTTGTTATTTTTGTTGGCTCTGTCAAAATCTCTGTTATTGTGCTTATAATATTGTGAAAAATAATAATAATAAAAATCGCGCCTTAATTGCATTTAATTTGTTTGCTTTAAATCAATTTATCCGGACAAAGACGGCTAAAAATGTTTCCTTTCAGTCGAGTAAAAAAAAGTAAGTAAAGTTTCCTTAAAATGTATATTTTTGTTTACTTGTAATTTTGTTATGAGACAAATAAAGCTACGAGGGTGGTTTGAAAAGTTGCCAGCCTTTTCAGGAAAAACACATATTTCGAAGGAAAAGAAAATTGATTTTTCGACGTAGTCTCCCTTCCACTCGATACATTTGGTCCAACGCTTCTCACAACCTTTCAAAGCGTCAGAAAAAAAATGTATTGTCTAAACCCGAAAAATACTGGTTTACAGCGTTTTCCACCTCGACATTTGACCCATTGTTTTTCCCCCCGAGATGTTTTTTTTTTCAAATTGGAAAACAAAAACAAAGTTGCTGGGAGCTAGATCTGGTGATTAGAGCGAGTGCGGAAGAAATTTAAACACTTGTTTATTACTAAGTCAATGAATATTTTATTCATCAAATAGTACAGCGAGTTAATGATTCGACTTGTCGGTACTGTATTAATTGATTTTTCGTTTCGGCGAATTCGTTATTTATTAGATTCAGATCGATGTACTTAGCAATATTTTTTTCGGCAAAAAGCGGTTTTTTTCGTGTAAATTGATTTGTTATTTATAGAAATAATGGTTGTACGGTCAATAATTGTTTTCCCGCTGATCGAGTCGATGATTCTATCGATAAGAATTACGTGGCCTTTCTTCTTTGAGGCACACGACGCTTCGCGGTATCTCGACGAATTCGGTGCAGCGTCCACCGGTATCGTTGATTACAACAAGCTCCGGCACTTTGCGATATTTTCCCAAAAAAACGATGCTATTGTCGGACTGTCGTCGTTCCAAGCCTGCGTAGCCGTTCTCGTCCACATTCATCGAGGACTGCGCAATTCTCAGAGTTTTCGATCTCGTCGCGTACGGATGATCGTAGAATCTTTTGCGATCAGAAATGCGTCTCGTCATTTATTACCGATTATTACGATTAGCAGATATTTCTGATGATTTTAGTTTTTATTAATACTGAAACACGAATTTTCTTTTGATGAAATATTAATGAAGTAACCTGTACGGTTGATTCTCCATGGATTTGTTGATGTCCCTCATCGATGCGACGGGAGCGAATTGTTTTTCTCGCTGAATCGCGTTTGGCCACCTCGACGTTTTTTTTCTCTTGCCAACTCTTCTTCTCACCATGACTCTTCCGGACTCATCGGTCAAATGTGAAGCGACGAAACCTCATGACATTTTCTTCATTTTGCTTCAAACGTAGAGATCGCAGATCTATGGGAAAAGATCCAAACAAAAGTGTGGCGATCGAAAAACAGAGAGAAAGCGCGGGAGAGTGCACGTTCTGACTGCGATGCGAATCCGGTGCGACGTGATGGAAGCATCATCTAGCGAGCTGCTACAACATTGCAGGAATTACCGACTGTAGGTAATTTGTCGACGGAGATGAAGGTCTCTGGTTATATTGGAATTACTATTGTGAGACGTACATTAGAGGCAATGGCGACGGTCGGAGAATTTGGTGCCGAATCGAGCTTCGGATCAGAAGTTGGTAAAATCTGTGATATATCTACAGTCGATAAGTTACCTACAGTCGATAATTGAACCTGAACTACCTCACACGTCATTTCAACTGGCGCGTCTTTCAAACTGATCGCTGAGTACATGGAGACCAGATACAGGAGTCCACACTCGGCATTTCAATTTGTCCTCAAATTTGCGGATATTAAGGGTGGCGGTGCGGTCTTTAGAAGGTAATATGCCATATATACTTCGTATGTAACAATCAATGGGATTCGATTGAAGGACACATGACTAACCCATCTAACGTTATAGCTCCGTGAACTTGGCGCACCGATTTTGACTTTCCGATGTTTTTTTAAATTTGTAATCGTTTGATTTCACCGTCAACTGCAAACGACCCACGTTTGCAGTTGACGGTGAAATCAATTAAAACGTTTGTGAGACCGTTATTTACTTGAAAAATAAGAAATGAAAATTAGTGGTTAGTTGGCAGATTGACTTTGACTTTTCGATGTTTTTTTTTATAATCGATTGTGGTTGATTGTGAGATCCATTAGAACGTTTGTGAGACCGTTATTTACTTGAAAAATGAGAATTGAAAATTGTCGGTAAGTTACCGACCCTAATACGGGTGAGTGAGCGACTCGACTTTGCCTTTTCGATGTTTTTTTTTTTAATTTGTATCGTTTGTGGGACATTTGTCATTGATAGTGAGATCAATTAAAACCGGCAGTTAAAATAATTACCGGCACATTCACTGGTAGTCGGGTCGGTAACTTACCGACAATTTTCAACTCTCATTTTTCAAGTAAATAACGGTTTAACAAACATTTTAATTGATCTCACAATCAATCACAAATGTCCCTCAAACTATTCAAATTAAAAGAACATTGAAAAGGCAAAGTTGAGTCGCTCACTCAACGGTAGTCGGGTCGGTAACTTACCGACAATTTTCAATTCTCATTTTTCAAGTAAATAACGGTCTCACAAACGTTTTAATTAATCTCACAATCAACCACAAATGACCCACAAACGATTACAAATTAAAAAAAACATCGAAAAGTCAAAGTCAGATTGCCAAGTTCACGAAGCTTAGTATTTTACGATACTTGAGAGTCGATACGCTACCTGCAGCCAGTAAATTACCTACAGTCGGCAAGTTACCTACAGTCGATAATCAGACCTGAACTACTCATCTCCCAATTTCAAACTTGCGCGTGCTTTCCAGCTGATCGCTGAGCACGATGTAAGGCCGTGTCGCTGAAAAACACAACGAGTATATATTCCCTTTCGCTGCAACATAACCTCAAAATCCGGCTTTCCGAAGCATTCGCCATGAATACAATCTCCGAACTATCAAAGTAATCAAAAGTTCCGAGCAACGATAAGTCAGCAAAAAACGGATAAAAAAATAACTTGTGTTCAACGATGGTGTTTTCGCGTTACGCGAGTGTTTTTCGCACAGCCAGTAAAACCTTTGGGCCCCGAAATATCCACCCGTCCAATAAATTCCTCCATCAAACGACAGTTCGCCCAAGTGTGAGAATTGGCCGCTTCAACAGTACCCAGCAAAACGAGAAACTCGAGGCGTTGACGAAGAGTGCTCCACCGGAAGCGAGCATTCTTCACGAGAGTCGTCTCACCTCGTCGCAATGCGGGAGTAAAACGTTGACGAGCTATCGCACGGAGGATGGCACTGACGAGGTCTCGGCTTTCAACAGCAGCGGAGACGCTTGGGACGCCGCGTCCGAGAGTTACATCTACGAGGATGTAAAAATGCCGAGAGCCTTGGATCGCTGCGACGAGGATCTGTCTCACATGGCACCCTCCTTCGTGCCGACCTTTAACTTTGCCGCTTACGCCAACGACTCGCCCATCATTCAGGAGCTTATCAAGCTCGGCGTCGATCTGTACCGCATCGAGAAGAATCCCCGTGCCATGGAATTTCTGCTGACACACAACTTCGACTACTTCAAACCGCACATTAGATTCCTGCACGATTGCGGCGTACCGGCAAATTATTTGGGAGCTGTCTTGACGAAGAATCCCTTGCTTCTGGAGACGAGCATTGACGACATGGCTACCAGAATAAGATATCTCAGGGCTCACAAATTTACCGCTGACATGGTCGCTAATATAGTAACCAAGAATCCATTCTGGCTTATGTTCGAGACCAAAAGAATCGACGCTCGACTCGGACACTTTCAGACCGAGTTCATGCTCAGCGGACACGAGGTCAGACGGCTCGCCACCAAACAGCCCAGACTCATAACTTACAAGTTTCGGAAAATCCGCGAGAACACTTTCGCCGTCAGAGAAGAAATGGGCTTCGACAAGAAGGAGACCAAAGCTATTTTGTTGGACAAGCCTAGATTGTTCATGAAAAGTAAGACATTCTTCGATTAGTCTGTGGAAGCTCTGCGCTGATAAAACAGCTCGTTTTTCACGATTTTCTTTCTGATGAGATTGGAATTGTACAGACAATTAAGGTAGTAGTCTCGCCAAGGCGTTTTTCTATAGAATTTTCTTCAATTTTGAAGACACATTCATCACAGTATTAAGTGATTTTGTACAAAATTTCAAAAGGATTCATCGTTTTGTATTCGAGATATTGGCAATCAAAGATTGCACAGTTTTACAAGTATTCTTATGGGGACCAGTGGGAAATTTCACGCAATAACTCTGAAACTTTTCTACAGATATTTTTTTTTTATTCTCTATTATACAGGAACATATGACGAAGTTTGTCAAAAAAAAGTCACGAATTTTAACCGTCCAGTTTCAGAGATATAGCGATTTATTTTATTTTATTATTATTTTCCTCGTTACTTTATAAGTTTTTACATCCCGATAAGATTTAAAAAGTACATTATAAGGATACTCCGCAATATTTCGAGGCTTTCATCGATTGACCGGAGAATAAGAAACTAAGAAATCAACTTTTCAACGTGACTGTGGCAAGACTACTACCTTAAGGAGTTTCGATAGTGCTCTTTAACTGCAAGAGTGGAGATGAAAATATAATGAGTTTTCAGCCCGCTGCGAACTTCTTGCAAATAAAATTTCACGTAAAAATCAATTATTATTGGGTAATTTCCAACTTATAATATTATTGACAAATATTTCCAAGCCGGGAAATGATATTAATAGTTATCATTTGTGCAAACCTAACTGATATTATAAATCTGACTTTTCGTCTGTCTGTCTGTTAATCAATCACGCCAAAATGGCTCGATCGATTTCAATGAAATTTAAGATGTAGTTATCAATAAAAATGGAGACAAGGAAAATAAAAGAGAATTTCCGTTGCATTCCAACAATGCAAACTCCAACATAAAAACTCAAGCAAGTTTACCGGCTATTCGATCCAAATAAATCCAAATTCGCGAGAATTAGCACAATTTCTTATGGAAAAGGCGTTGCCAGTTACGATTACATATTTCACTGTTGGTCTTCCAGACAGAAAGAACCTCGTCGATCTCTTCGATTACATCCACAATACGATGAAATTACCGCATGAGATAATAGCGAGAGAGCCAAAAATCTTGACCTGCCGAATTGAGAGACTTCGTCAACGTCACGGTTACCTCGAGGTCGTGGGGAAGGCTCAATACGATCCGACGAAGCCGATGTACGTGTCCCCGGAAGCTCTGATAAGCGGGACCGATGTTGAATTTTGTCAAGACGTGGCGAAAACGTCGGTCCTCACGTACAACATGTATCTCAAAACTTTATAGTTTTAAGGTAAACCAATGGTTGCGCGTCACCAAAATGTAAATAAACTATTCAACGATTATCATTGTCTCTATGATCATTATATTTTAATGTAGTTTGAGATTTTTTTCAAATTTATTCGGTCTCATACCGACGATGAGTCACTAGAATTTGGATACTCAAACTTCCGTTAATATTAATTGTAGATAAAGGAGTCAGAGACGAAATTTTTCGAATCGTCAAGATTGCTTTTAAGGTCAGCTCCACTAAATGGAAACTCTGTACGAAACGCAAACTTCCACTTTAACATCCTGACGCCCAATGTTCAGGAAGGACAAATTTACACTACAAAATACAATGAAATTAAAAAATAAAACACAAATTTGAAATACAATGAGTTTTCGGCAAGCTGCAAAATTCTTGCGAATAAAATATAATTTAAAAACAAATTGTTATTGGGCAATTTCCAAGTCATAATATTGTTGAAGAATATTTCCAAGCCGGGAAAACAAATTATCATTTTTACAATTAAGTATTAATATCTTGCGATTTTATTCAAGAAAAAAAAATCGATAAACTTGGCAACAGCGGCAGTTTTTGCTATTGGCACGACTGACCATCTCTGAAACGGCGTCGGCTTCGAATTATGTACATGGTGAAAAACGTTCAACGTACAACGTTTTGTCAAGAGTTTTTGATTCGACGAATTCGAGAAATCGATTAAATTGTCGAGCGGACGAATAAATACATTTTATCATCAGGTTCAAATGCTGTAATACTATATATAGTGGGTAAAAATAATATTTGTACACCACCTGTTTTTCAAATTATCCTGCGAAGAAAATTCAATACTTTAGGACAATTTGAAAAACACGCGGTGTAGAAATACGCCGTACGTGTTTTGTGTATGTTTTTTTACCCACTGTACGTTTCAAACACGCGCCGATTTTTAAATATCCGCCAGTTAAGGGGGCACACCCGAGTAGATGACGCAAAAATAGGTGAATTTTGGGAATTATTATATAAAAAACTATTCGTCCGATTTTATCAAAGTTCGTTTCATTCGAAAGTATATATATATTTGCGTATATTGACAATTTTTTAAATAAATATATATTGACGGGGAGCGCTGTTATTGTGGTCGGCGTGAAACATGTCCCTGGCTGGTTACAAGCATTTCGATTTTATTGTCGAAACTCCTTAAAAAAGCCAATAACCTATCGTGACTTTGGCTTGACGTCGTGCCAAAAAAAAAAAACGCTTATGAAGCGGGTAACGAGTTTGGTATTTCCGGAATCAAACAATAATTTTTATTGAATTTGAAATGTTCCTCATGACCCATACGTAACATTTTTCGATACACAAGTTTCAAACAACACGCTCTTTAATTTCTAGTGATCACACCCTGCGTATATACATTTCTCACTATGTTGTGAAACGATAAAAAAAAAAAAAAATGATTCGAGGCCGTGGCAATTTCAGTGTAAAATTTTCGTTCGATACACTCTATTTGTTCAGAGCGTTCGATTGCTATGCGATAAAAAATGATTTCAGTTTCTCGCGACGTTACTTACACGCTGATCGATAAAAATAATAGTTATAATAATACATGTATAAATTACAAAATGCACTATCATCGATCCTCGGTAACGGTTTGGTTTGGAATGATCACTCGACCAATCTTCCAACTGCAATTACGAATGAGCTTCCAGGAGGCGCAACGCGTTTTGGCAATTGAGAATTTTTGTACAGACAAACGTTGAGAGTGCCCGTTCAACGAGCGCATAATATCGAAGATGTCTGAAAAACGCATCTCTCAACCGACCGGAAGCCACGGGACAACGTTTCACAAAGTGACGATAATATCGTTGAGGAATTCGTGAACAAATGTGTGTTTTCTCTTGTAAAAGTGCGGAGGATACGATTGCGACAATAAAATTGAAAAATCTTTCCGATAAAAGGTAAGCGTCCACAGGTCGGCATCTAACGTATCGTACGGATTGCATCAAACGGATTTTAGTGTTCTTTGTATAGTTAGGCGCAGTTCGACAACTCTCCGTTAAGGGATCATCACAGTGTAAAATTAAAAAAAAATCGACTTCTTTTCCATTATCTTATAGTATAGACGGTTATAAACATGCTGTTCAATTTTTGGGGCGAAATTCGAATAATTTCGGTCGCTACAGCCTTTCTTGAAAAAAGTGATTTGAGCAGCGACGTGAATCCTGGCGAAACTTTAAACGCTCGAGTTTTTCTCGAAATGTCGTTTTTCAAAACGGCGCACATTCTCAAAGAAAGAGTTTTCAAGCTATCCGTTTCAAATTTTGACACAACATTCTTCACGCCATTCTTTATCATGCTATGGAAGCTTTTTTTAATCTTCATATTTTTTTTAACGAAAAACTGTCGAAAAAATATGCTAAATTCGATACTTTTTTTTTCAAAACGCCGCCATTTTAATTTTTATTTAAAAAAAACCTCCATAGCGGCTTTCATACTGATGAATAATCTTTTTACAAATTTTGTTTCAGATAATATTTATGACCGCAAACGTGTTGCGGTCTCCTTTTAAATATTACCAGTACGGCGTATCGGCACGTTACTGGTACGGCGTGCCGGTACGGTACTGGTACGGTACCAGACAAGTCTGTCACTCAGGTACGATGAAATTAGTTAAATTAGTCCTTTGCAGTTCCCATTTCCCTTAAACTTTTGATAGAGTCCCCGGTGATTAATAGAGTCGAATGCTTTCGATAGATCAAGCGATACTATTGCGACATGATATCCTTCTTGTTGTTTATCTTGGATCTTTGAGAAAGTTCTCATGATCTATGTGTGTGTCCTAAGCTTTGGACGAAATCCGTGTTGTGATTCAGGCATGAGCTCTTTCAAGATGCGTCATTCTTAGTTGTATGATGTTTCGAACCATTTACCCGTGCTGTCGAGTAGCGTTATCGGCCTGTATGATGCAGGATCGTTTTTTGGTTTCCCTGGTTTATGAAGAAACACACAGTTTCCCCATTTTCCATACCTTTGGGAAGACGTTCTCGAGGCAAAAATTAAATATTCTCATAATCTGCTGTTTAACAGTAGAGTCTACATTCTTCAGTTCCTTGGCTGTTATACCGTCTGGACCTGGAGCTTTGTTGTTTTTTAATTTCTCCAGTGTGTATTGCATTTCTTTAATATTTGTCTCTTAAAGTTCTTATCGAGAAATATTAATACAAATGATTTTATACAATGAATGATTCTCTTTTTTTCTCCATCCATGTAGAATGCTCCGCATATTTCTATCACACTATCACATCACACTATTTCTATATAAATTTAAACAAATTCAATTCATTTTAATGTTATTATTAAATGCACTACTTCCGGTGTACCACTATTACGATGTACCAGTACCGTACCAGTAAATTTTATTAAAATTTAACAAACATATATTGTCGCTGTACCACTAATGATAAGTAACATTTTGTTTTCAGAACGACAGGAGCATAATTTTAAAGATCGGCCTCGAGAGTATAATTGATAATATTAATTTCCAACCTTAAACTCAAGCTAAGAGAAAATTGTTGGTATCTGTTAAATACGCCAGGGACGTAGAAGACTTAAGGACAAAACATGGCCCAAGATTAATAATTCAAGCTCGTGTCATAAAGCCAAACATTATGATACTTTTTTTTTTCATCTAACTACAGCTAGCCATTTGTTGCGTTGTGCTAACTTCCAATTTGTCATAGGGAAACGATAAAATTTGCGTTTACTATTTTTTCCGGTATTTTTGTAGTTTATAATACAGTGATTTTTACAACAAAATTTGATTGTAAAAATATCGTACGACGCTCTTAAAGATTTGAAAGATAAATACCGTAGTTTATTGCAATTTTTATCCACTGCGAGCGCAGTTTTCGATTTCATTATTCCCACTGTATACTCATAATGACTATAATCAATAGAATTGATAAAGTACTATCCAGATCGTGCATCAGGCTTGTGAAAAAGAGCAGGAAATTTGGGATTAATTGATCAACAGTTGAAGAGATAAAATATTTGTCGATGAATTTGAAAGCATCACGAAGAATTATTTTGAGGATCATATGATATTTCATCGACCCTAAAAATGCATATTGCAATTAAGAAATCTCCGTCACAAAGAGCCGGTTTGCTTGGACGCATAAACAGGGCCTTTTTTTTTGTAATACGCATGTTTGTTATAATACAGTTGATTATAAACGTATTATTGGTAATCTTATACAAAACTTATTAGTCATACATTGACAAATGAATACCGTAAAATTGTGCCAATTTTATCCAAACTTGTTATTACGATGAATCCAATTGTTCTACGTATACGTCAATCATAAACAATTTAAGGTTACGTAGCTGATGATTTAATTCAACTTCAAATGTTTTGACATTTTAACATCGAATATTTTTTTACATAAGTCGTTGATGCAGAACTTTTTTTTATTGTATTTGGAATCCTCATGACCTAATAAACGTTACTGCAGTTTTTGGTTAATATCTGTTGCGCGAGTGCAAAGATATAACTTGATACAAGTCTTTTGAAGGTGACTTTTCCATAGGCCCTGTGTTATAAATCCTAAGTTCGACAATTTGTTTCTCTCTTATTTAGTCGTTGATCTTATCTGAAACCGGTACGGTACTGGTAAGAACTATTAAATATTTTACGGCTTTAATTAAATATTACCGGTATGGACTGGTAATATTTACCGTAGGAGTCCTACACCGTAAGGACACCTTTTTTTCTAAGACATTTTCAACCGTTATAAAAAATGTAAAAATAAATAAAAATAAACGTTTAAACATTTATTTTATGTTCTTCATGAGTGCTTCGATTCGACATAAAAAAATTTAATTCGATTAAAATAATCGATTATTCAAGTTTCACCCAAGCAAGCATAAAGAAATGATTTAATAAAACTTGCACTATTTCCTTCGTCGTAATTTGTATAAAAAGTAGATATTTTATTACGTAAATTAAATAGATATTCAAATATCGCAAATAAATCAACTGGTGGGTAAAAGGAATACTTTTGCCGGCCGATGCACAACCAGAAGAATATTGGAAGATCAACATTTACTACCAAATAGCAGATAATACGATTGTAAATATAAAACGCTGATTCATGAATCTACCGTCAGCTCATGCATTTTTTAAATCGGATATGAAGAACGGGGAGAATGTCATCAATAATTATAGAAAAATCTTAATAATTGATACATAAGCCTTAGAAGCTGAAGCGATGGTCATGAAAATACATACTTCAATTTAAAAATGATGAAATAAATGTTGAAAATTTAAGAAATCATATTAATAAGGTGTACTGCCCTGACTTATATAAATTTTTCAAAGGAGCAATAGCACGGCCAATGAGCTCCGCCGGCCGTTAGAGAAGTTTTTCTGCCATAACGCGGAAAAAAGTGTGGCTTAGAAGCACAATGCTTCAGAAACGATTCTCTCATGTGTCACTGCTGAACATAGAGAATGACTGTTAAAAAAAAACATTCCAGCTGAAAAAGTGTTGGGCCGTTATGCAGAAAAAAAATTAAGACTTATTTAATTGCGTACCTAATGAAAGTAACATTTAAAGACTGGTAACTGTATTAAAGAATGATGAAAAATTAGTTAATTATCTTTTTAAGGTATTGCAAGAGTTTGATATTGATGTTAACATGACGTGTGATTAAAGCAAGTTTCATATTACATATGTGCTACGTGATTATTAGCTATTAATTGTATTAAAAAAAAAGATGATTGCGAACAAAACTAGTTCTTGACAGGCCAGCTCCTCCCGCCTCCCTGCCGAGAAAAAAATACTGGCTACGCCAATGCATGCAACCACGACAAGCTCTTCATCACTTTCCATTTTGGCTCGCACACACTATTCGTCCGCTCGCTACGAAAATCCAAATGCTAATGTTGAAAATCCGTTTGCAAATGGCAGTGGCGTTGATAATCCGAATACTGCGAATACAGTAGACGCACTACTCGGCACTATGCCTAATAAATCCGCTTGATGCGTTCGATGGCGACCTGTCGACGCTTGTCTAAAAAAAGGGAAAATCAGGCCCAGCTGCCTGTGCTTTTGAACTGCATTTGGGGACGTTGCCTTGAGACCTCTTCGTACTCTTCTTTCACGAGTTCCGCAAGAATAGTAAATAAAATGTTAAAACTTTCAGAGTCTTTTACGAACAAAGGTGATTCGTGGACAATTGTCTTCTAGCTGAACTTTCCCAATTCTTGTTTTTTCTGTATAATTCGCACGGTCCGATAGAGAAAAGCGTCGATGAGTCCGGCTACCGTGAATACGCCGCCTACAATGGCGCAAACGTTGGTGGCGAAGTGTCCAAACGATTTTGCCTTCTCCGTGTACTTGACCATTAAGGGACTGAGCTCGTAGCTGAAGAACACACCGGGAACGCCGGACTCGCCGCTCAGCGCTGAAACTTTTCGCGAATGTCTCGTCACGGAGAACTGATTCGTTTGCCATTGCCAGCCGTCCGCGCGCTTGTACGTCGTTGGCACGATCTTGATGTAGTGCTGGAACATCATTCCGCCTGGAGAACGGGACAAGAGGAAGAAGCGGTTAACATAATCGGGTCAATCATTTTATTAGGATACACCGACCAGTGAATGAATGAACGCTGATTTATATTTCAAGCTTTTAGGGTCTCAGGGCAGGGATGTTTCTGTACGAATTACATTCAAATAGAAAGGAAAAAAACGAAATAATGGCGATTCATCTAAAAATAAACATTAACATCTCATTTCATCCTTTTAGGGATTGATTTTCGAAAAAATCCTTTCTTAGTGCACCTCTACGACCTCTAAGGATCATATCTCCGGAATTCAATTTTTTCATACGAACTTCAATACCCCATTGCATCCCTGTTCAGAGGCTTGTTTTGAAAAATCTTGAAATGTGCGTTGTATTATTTATTTTGAAGAATATTTATACTAAGTTTCAAGTTGATACACGCAAGGAATACAATTTTTCATACAAACTTTTACACCTTTACACCATTTCATCTTTCTTAGTGAACCTTTATACCTTCTAAGGAATATATCTTCCAAATTTTAAGTTTCTATCTTCTGAGGTTTAGGCTGTGCGTTGTCTATATGTCAGTCAGTCATTCAGCCAGTTACGAAACTGTTTTATATGTATAGATAAGTAAAGAATATGAATTGTCGATCAAAATTCGAATCACTATGATTAAACGAAAAAAAAATCACTGGCGACGTTAACCACCAGATTCATAATTTAATATCGAATTTTGACGTCACACGGATTGTTAATAAAAGGTGTCTCAAAATGACCTGGCATTTTAAATAGCGCGTCATTTTCTTGTTGCGAATATAGAGTGCTAATATTTGACAACTGGCATCAGGAAGTATTGAGGTTTAGTCATGGAGAATAACAGAATCGAGCGACGCATAGAATTTGTGTAAATGCAATGTGAAATAATGCAGTTATTGCAGACGAAGTTTCATGGTCGTGTTATCTCGCGCCGCGACGATGTGAATTGGCCACCAAGATCGTGCGATTTGACAACTATGGACTTTTGTATTTGGGGTTTTCTGAAAGGAAAAGTGTATTTTAAGGAGCAATCTCCTTAAAAAGTTTCGATAATATTTTCATTTTACAGTCCATCCGAATCCCATAGTGTCGTTATTCGTCCATTCACTGGTCGGTTTACTCCAGGGAATTTTTTTTTCTGGACACCTACGAAGATAGAAATCTTCATTATTACGAAAATTTTAATAATCATGGAATATTGTTCAAGCAGGTCTGCATCTTGCGTCGCTCTTTCGCAGGGTCTGAGAGACCGTTTTTTCAAATCTCCCGCGCCAAATATTTCGCGCACGCGCATTGGCCGCTCTCCGGAGCAGCCGTCTCCTGTAACTCACGCGGCGCGGAAAATCCAACATGGCGGCTGTCTGATATAGCAGAAAAAAATACGCGCGTGCCGAATAAAACCGCGTACGAGTGTCTCCGCGTCGTAGGAATTTTTCGATAGGCAAAAAAAGCGTGAGTACAGCCGATACGTTGGAACGAATTCTTGATTTTCGACGATAATTCGTGAAATTTTTTTATCGAAAATATCGCGATAAACTCACAGGTCGAAGGTTAAAAAATCTTTGAACTCGATGTCGCTCATTCCGATTAATCTTGCGGCATGAAATTCGCCGGAATTTCTTTTGCCACGAATGCGAGCTCGACGAGCTTTCATTTTCAAATGTTCAAAAGAAATGACAAAAGTGTCCACGTAAAGCAAGACTCTTCGCGATAGGTCGTCGAGAGTAAGTTTTATATGCGTTTTATTTTTTTCTTCAATTTGTAGGTTAAAATGCCAGTTATGCCAGGCAGTTATCAAACGGGCCAGCCGACCTGCTGGGACAGAATGAAAATGGGCTTTGGACTTGGTTTCTGCATAGGCATGGCGTCGGGAGCTCTTTTTGGTGGATATTCGGCCTTGAGGTATTATTATTCGTACCAATAATTGATCTTTCGCTATTCAAACATTTATATTACGTTATTTAAGGAGGCTCCGTCACAAACGTCTTACCGCCAGAAAAAACAATTTTTGGCGATATAAATAAAGTACCCATGTTCACGTATGCAAAGTTTCAAATAAGATCAACGACTCAATAAGAGAGTTACAAATTGTTGAACTTAGGATTTTTAACACAGGACTCACGGAAGAGTCACCTTCAAAACGCTTGTATCGTGTGATATCTTTACACTCATGCAACAGATATTGACAAACAAAAAACAAAAAAACTACAGTAACGTTGATGAGGTCATGCGGATTCCAAATACAATAAAAAAGTTTTTGATTAACGACTTATGTAAAAAGATATTTGATGTTAAAACGTCGGAATACTTGAAGTTCCGAGAGGTTTCGCGATCGTGTAAAGATTCGGCAGCGTAGCGGAAGATGTTTTGGATACCAGCTACCTAAAATTTGTTTGTGATTGACGTGTAGGTAGAACAATTGGATTCATCGTAATGAAATAACAAATTTGATCGATCAATGAAACCTGCCATGTATTTCTCGACAATAATCAAAAATAAAGTTGTATTTTAGAGTAAACAGGCATCTTTTAAATATTGTGTAAACTCTTTGAAAAAAACGAAAATTTCGGTTATAATAAGTTCAAATCACGCGACGACCCATGCTCGGTGTCATGAGTACGACAGAGAAATCAAAGGAGAGGGTGCGCTGGAGAATTGTGACGTTGTCGTACTTCTTTACGCAGTACCGTAATGTAAAATTGTGCCAATTTTACGGTATTTATTGATCGATTTACAGCTAATAAGTTTTGTATAAAATGACCAATAATACGTTTATATCCAACTGTATTATGACAAACATGCGTATTACTAAAAAAAAGGGGGGGGGGGGCTGTGCTTATGCGCCCACACAACCTGGCCCTCCGTGACGGAGTTTCCTTAAATCTTATTGAAGTATTAAAAAATTGCTATTACTCTATTAGAAAATTACTAATCTGATATTGAAGAATTACTACTACTAATTATTTTTCTATTATTATTGAGATGACTCTCTCGATAAAAAGATATCAAGAATTTTACGCATTCAAGACCTGAAAACACAGTATAACAATGTCCAATTAGACTATGACAATTCTTATAAAATAACTACATTGTCACCAAAGAAACTCCTACTGGGGTTATTAATATTAAAAAATTGTTATCCTATAAAAAAAAATATATTACTATCTATTATTGTTTATTATTACTGTACTTCATAGTGATTATGAGTTCTTAATTGGAAAATGAAACTTTTTTCGTATTATTAATTATCCTTGCCATTCTTTATTATTATCATCACTTCTTCTCTATTGGAAAATAACGTGAATTTTGTTCTATGATGATTTGAAAGAAAAAGAAGTTATTTACAAAAATGTAATCTAAGAAGATTAGCATTTTCTTCTATAAAATAATGTCAGAAAATAACAAATATGAATAAAATGCAACATTTTGGTCTCTGAAAAAGCAAGAATTCAATTTTGGGCTTGTCCCTCCACAAATTAAAGCTCCAAACTTGTACAGTAGAGCGTCAATTATCCGAATCAATTGGGACCAAACGTCTTTTGGATAATCGAAAACTCGGATAACCGAACAGCAATATTCCGTGGGTGAAAAAAACGTTGAATCTTTTAATATCATAAAATATATATATATATTTAAAAATACAATGAACATTAATCCTAACTAATTTTATAAATCTGACTTTCTGTCTGCTTGTCTGTCTGTTTATTACTCAATCACGCTAAAACGGCTTGATCGATTTCAATGAAGTTTAACATGTAGATAGCTTATGGCCTGGGTTAAGACATAGGATACTTTTCATTCTAATATCTAATATTTTTCTAATTATAATATTATATGCTCAAATCCAATCTAATTATGAAATACAAATGATTATATAATCAATGAAATAAAAAATGTAGATAACTTATGACACATAGGATACTTTTCATTCTAATTCTAATATCTAATATTTTTCTAATCTGTATGCCTGATGCTTGTTCCACTATCACGCTTAAACGGCTGAACCGATTTTGATGAAATTTAATACACATGTAGAAAGTTACTTCGAATAACACATAGGCTATGAAAAATACATCTAATATTTGTCTAATTCTAATATTCGACTCGAATCTAATTCAATTATGAAATTATCGGTCTTATATAATTTTTATTATAGGATACAAACAAATCAAATCTAATTAAAATAGATGATAATATAATGTCAAATCTAATATAAATATATCTAATATTTTTCTAATTATAACATTCGTGTCAAATATAATATAATTATCAAATTCAAATTCTTATAGAATACAACGAATCAAATATAATTTAAATTGCATAAAATCTAACGTCGAATATTTTTCTAATTATAATATTTTAAAAAATATAATGTTGAAATTTTAATTCTCTTAAAATACGAACGATTAAAATATAATCAAAATCGAATAGAATCTAATATAATATTACATATTTTACTAAATTCTGAATCACGTATGAGGGCCTTTAAGAAAAAAACACATTAAGGGATATTTTAACACAAATTGCGAGAGCCACGTAGACAAAGTTAAATATGTAATTAAAGATAATCAACATTCGTAAATCTTTCAGTTCTTATCTATTTATTTTTGAAAAAGTCGACGATTTTCTTCTGCCTTACCACGGAAGCTCGTTTCTTTGCTGCCAAATCTCACAATCGTTTTAGAAGAAGAAGTTGCATTGAACAACATTCAGGTTGTGTTTCGTACCACTCCATTGCCGTACTATATAGAGCGTAATCGTTCGAAAAACAGCATTCGGATGAACAAGATATTGTTTAGATAATTGATATTTTGGATAATTGAAATCGCCATTCGGATAATTGACGTTTCGGATAAACCAAATCGCCATTCGGATAATTCACGTTTTGGATAATCGACGCTCTACTATATAGTCATTTTCAAAATGTTGATAATTCCCTGCTTATTTTCTAGGCTGCCTTTTAATATTATTATTATTTTTGTGCAAATTTATTTGTATTTTCGAATCAGCGAGTTAGCAAATCTTTGTTTGAAACTGAGTTTGTAAAGTCAATTAAAAAAGGTGATTATTATCTGTTCAATTTCTAGGCTGCCTTTAATAATTATTATTGTTATTATTTTTATGCGGATTTATCGACATTTTCGAGAAATAAATGATTCAGCAAAACTTTTGAAGAAACTTAAAAAGTCATAGCAATAATAATAATAATAATAATAATAATAATAATAATAATGACATTTTTATGTTTAGGTATGGCCTCAGAGGAAGGGAATTGATAAACAATGTTGGCAAGACTATGATACAGGGCGGCGGAACATTTGGGACTTTCATGGCAATCGGTACGGGACTGCGTTGTTAGTGCCGGATGGATGTGCGCACGAAACCGCACCTATCCGACCATTATACTAGAAAGCGTGATTGGTATTGCACACGTCTTGTATTGTAAAAAAAATGCTTATCGAACGAATGACAGGACTTACGAAACAAATAAAGTTATGACGAGATGAGGGGAGAAGAAGAAAGTGAGAATATTTGCGTGATAGAATTTTGGTACTCGCCTTCCTCCGCTACTATGGTCCTGCCGTCCAAAGGATGAGTCTTTCCTGGCAGGTTGCGTCCAAAACTCAAGTGATTAATTACGTGAGTCAGATTGAATTGCGAGGCCGTGTAGGGCTGCACGTCGTGGACTGAAACGAGAGTTATCCATTTTTATGGTCTTGAAGTTTGCATAGTTGGAATGCAACGAAAATTCCTTCTTATATTTTCTCATTTTTATTACTTTACAAAATCGTTTTTGGAGAAAAAAAATGGAGATCTCTAAGTGTCTTAAAAAATGATTAAGGAAATTTCATTACGAAGATTCGCCGAAAATTCGAACGATTGAAAAACAATAATTTTCATTGCATTCCAACGATGCAAACTTCAATCTCATGCATTTTTAGGATTTCGCAGTTAAATAAGGACTCTTATTTTTCATTCGGAAGATGTTTTTTTTTCAGTACGGTGAAAAATTGGAACAGCTCGCTTGCTTGATAAATGCGCGATATTTGGAGAAATTTTTCGAATTTGCGATATCGTTTTGCAATTGACTTTGAGCAGCTTGCTATTCGAAAATGAACATTTTGAAACAGGCTCGCTTTGTTTTTAATTAATTTTTACGACTTAATTGATGAAAATCGCGAATTAATTTTTGCAGTTAGACCGTAATTATTTGCATCGTAGTAATGAGCCTCAATTGATAAAAAAAATCTTAATCTTAATAACTTTAAACGCGTCAAAAAGGAAATCATCGCATATTTTTTAAAGCCTTAACCCAAACGAATTCTTCACATTTTCATATAATTATTCGAAAAATTCCGAGCACCGGAAAATCCGAACACGGATTTAAAAAAAAATCTCAATCCCGATGAATTTTACAACCTCTGCATGAATTTTTTGCAACGCTTTTGTCGAATATTCGAAACAGAGAGCGCTCCTCCGTTTGAAAATAATTTTTTTTCTGAATAAGCAATTTTTTCCTCATGTGACATAAAAAATTGTTTTTCTTTTAAATACCGCGCTAATGATTAATTACTGAATAATTATTCGAAAGCATTAAATATTTTAGTATAAAATTCCTGACAGGAAAATATATTTCGCTTGTTATTTTGATTGGTTACTTAAATGTTAATAAAATATGGGCAATATTTAACTACTTTTTATTTTATTTTTAGGAATTTTTATTTTATTTTTACTAATTACTATAATTAAATATTGTACCGACAGTAGTGGCCGTGGGCAACTCTCCGTGGACAGAGAGGGGGAGGGTCTTCCAGTAACAGGAAACAAAGTGGCAAGTGAGAGGCAAAAGGGATAGAGTCCCAAAAGTCCGCAACGGCATATGTAGGAACATTGGAGCCAAAAATGACGTAAAACATTGTTCAAGCAATAATTAATTTACCGTGAATGTGATTAACGGAGAAACTGTCACCCGGTGAGATGTGGAAACTTCCCCCGACCCTGTTTACTTCCATAAATCCATAGATCTGGCATCCCTCGGTCATGCCTCTTTTCATTCTGTCTATCGACTCGCCGTTTCGACATTGCTCGATCTCCGATGGATCCGGAAACACCCATTTCTTGATTCTGTACGCCTTTCTCACCTCTTCGCAAGTATTGCAGCAACTGTAACATCGTTCAATTCAATCTCAGGCTCAATTCAAACTCGATTCAAATTCATCCCATCTTAGACGGGACAATTACGGCTCAATAATATTGTAAAATTGTCGTGAGCGAAGTCGCTGGAAAAAATTCAGTATATATCCATTATTATTTCGTCGTGACTCACGTTATATTCTGTTCTGGAACTTCCGCACCGTAACACGATCCGCATGTCGCCACTGCGGTGTTATTCATCTGTATAGCGAAATTAATGGATAATAATATTAAGCATTGTAATCGAATAGTTGGGAATTCAGAGCTCTGTGAAATAATCGCTCTCGACGACCAGCATTGTAAATAATAGATGCGTATCTATTAAACGTTTGCTTAAAGGTTTAAGGAGTTTCGATATCGCTCGTTGGCTGCAATAGTGAGAATAAAAATACAATGAGTTTTCGACCGGCTGCGAATTTCTTGCGAATAAAATTTCATGTAAAAATGTATTATTATTGGGCAATTTCCATCTTATTATTACTGTTGAAAAATATTTCTAAACTGAAAAATGATATCAATAGTTATGATTTTCCAATTGAATATAAATAAGTCGCAATTTTATTCAGGAAATAAATAACCGATAGACTTGGCGACAGCGGCAGTTTCTGCCATTGTCACGATGGTCACGACTGACTATCGCTAAAACGTCGTCGGCTTCAAGTTATTCACATGGGAAAAAACGTTCAACGTTTTATAAAGAGTTTTTGATTCGACAAAGTTGAAAAAACGTTAAGCCTTCGTGGTCACACATCCAAATTCAATGGCGGTGGTCACACTTGGGTCGATTCTATCCAGTCAGTTTTCAAAAAAGTATTGTGACCAAACTATCCGTCCGAAGTGGTTCAAAAAATTACGGAACATGCTTTTAACTTTCTAGATGATGTACGAAAAATTTATTTATAAGAAATAAAATGGCGACAGGTTAAAAAAAAAAATCATAAAGAGGGGAAAACGCAAAAAGACACTTTTTCGCTTAAAAAATCATAGTTCCGTGAATTTTCAACATTTTTACGTAAAATTTGGACGTGATACTACTTAGATATGCTACTTTTGGAAAAAATAGTAGCATAGCGCGCGTTCCACAAAAAGGTATTTGGAGCGCGTAAAAGTGGCTAATAGAATATTCCACCAAACAGAAAAATGCATTTTCTGCGAAATACAGAAATATTAATGCAAATAAAATATTTTCCATTCGAAAAACGGCTTATTTCTCTCAGAATCGTTTCTTATCAATCGTAACGAGATAAAAAAGATTCCGCGTGGAATAATCAGTTGCCAAAATCAAGACAAATATTAGCACAGCCTACAAGAATCATACGGCGGGAATATTCAAGCCGCGAAATGGAATTTCGTTTCAGGCCAGTGGACAAATTGACAAATTTACGAAAAATTCATAAATATATGCGACGTTTCGTACGTTATCGGCTTTTTTCCCGGCTTTGGACTCCGTGATGTCCGTTTTCTTGGGTTCCTCTATGGGTCTTCCGCTCAGATCCAAACGTCTCTTCAGTATATTGTGCTCAATTTGTAGATGCTGCTCCCCCGTGGTGTCCATTGCGTCCAGCGACAGAACTGCGAAGAGATTGTAATTAAAAAAAAAATGAGAAAACTCATTGCCTTGAACTTCCCTTTCCGTAAACTTTTCACGATGAAATTATCAGGTGGTTGCATATGAAACTGCCCGCTGGCGATAAGTGTCGTTAGGTAGGATATTTTCTCGAAACAAAGGTTGGCAATGGAAATGATGATAGATCCGTAGAGTCTCGCTCAAACGCCATGGTTGACATTTGTGCGACGCGTTAACATGGTCTATTCCAATTGTCTTTACAATGGCAAGTTTTCTTTCACTTAATATGACGTTGAGAAATTTGCATCGTTGGAATGCATCCATTTTTTTTGTCAATTTTTCATTTCTTTATTTTTATCATTATCCAAAGCATTTTATTTTCTGCTTTTTACTGTGATGGCTCAAAAAATAAGCTATTTTTTGAGGTACAAACCTTTTTTTTCCGCTTAAGGCCTTAGGCCACTCTAGAGGCCAAAAAAAGGGCATATTTTGGGATTTTTTTTTCAGCGAAACCATAAAATAAATAGGAATTACAAAATAAGGGTTTTATTATAAACGTAATTGACTATAGAAAATTATTTTTTCACAGCGATACATGTCAAAATGGCGACTGTGGCACTTTCAAAAAAAGACTTAATAAATGTGGTACTTACGATCGCAAGAAATGGACGGTACTACAATGTCCAAATTGATGCTCAATTTGGAGCCTCTGGACGTGTCTACGAACAATTCTTCGCTTATGCTCGGCGTCATAAAATCCCTTAGCTCCGATACAAAAAGGATAAACATAATGATCGAGCTTATTATCGTCACTGGAACGTAAAATGTATTTTTTTTCTTTTTCACGAAAATTGTCCTGTTCGAGATAAATCTTTACTTATTGAATAAACATTCGAATATTTTATAGATTTTTAGAATATTAATGTATATAGACAAAACTTTCGAGCATTGGTGCAGCGAGGGGATCTGAGGAGGGCACAGCCTCCCCCTAGAAAAAAATCGATCCAACATAATTATAACAAAATAATCGATTAATTTTATTTTTCACCCAAACAAGCATAAAGCAATGTAATAAAACTTGAATTATTTCCTTCGTCGTAATTTCGTAATTTGGATAAAAAATAGTATTTCATTACGTAATTTGTATAAAAAATAATATTTCATTATGTAAATTAGATATTCAATTTTCGCAATTAAGTCAACTGTGGGCAAAAGCGTTACATTAGATTTGTCGGGTGATACACAACTAGAAAAATATTGGAATATCAATATTTACTACCAAGTAGTAGATAATATCGTTGTAAATATGAAACGCTGATTTCCGAATCTACCTTCGGCTCGTGCAGTTGTTACATTATTGAAATTGAATATAAAGAATGGAGAGGATTTCATCAATAATTATAGAAAAAATCTTAATAATTGATACACCGGTCTTAGAAGCTGAAGCGATGGTCATTTAGCTACTCGATATATTTGTATCGAGCGAAACGTAACGCCCGATACAGATTTTGAACAACTCTGCATGTAGCACACCATTGGAAAGGGTATAAACTAGACAACTTTTTAAAACAAAGCTAAGTTCAAAATAGCTTTTAGTTTTAAAAATTTTTTTTATTTATTATTATTCCTTATTCCTTCGTATACCCTTTTTGGGTTTTTACAGCTCCTAACTCTTTTTCCTCTATTTCTTTCCTTCGTTGCTCTATTTCTTTCCTCTTTTCCTCTGTTTCTTTCCTCTTTTTCCTCTGTTTCTTTTCCTCTTTTTCCTCTGTTTCTTTTCCTCTTTTCCTCTGTTTCTTTCCTCTTTTCCTCTCTCCGTTCCTTTTTTCTCCCCCTCCCCCTTGCGGCCGCAGCCAGCTTCCTACTCTGTATCGCATTTGCCATGGGTATAGGAAAACTGCGGAAAACCCATACCGATACAGCCCCGGTCCCAAGTTCGCCTCCCGGCCACGGAACGAGTTTCATCGAAAAATGTTGAAGAAAAATTTCGTCCGCTACCGGCGTTCGAACCTGGGACCTTCCGATCCGCTGGCAAGCACTTTTACCCGCTAAGCCAATGCATCGGATAAATAGCTTTTAGTTTTTTTTTTATAATGAATTTAGAAGTTGATACTTTTCATACATTGACACATTTTTAAGACTTTGGAAGCTCATGAGTCATTTTTCTTGAAACCATTTATATGAAATAATGATTTATTTATGATAAACATACATTGCAGAATACAACAAAAGTTATTTCGTGCTATTGCAACCACAAACAACAAAAGTTATGACGATTTAAAGGCTAAATTTTGGGTAATTAAGACTAAAATGAAAAAAAAAACCTATCTCAATCACCGTGACACTTAGGACACAGGGTCTAAGGGTGAACAAATTTACCAAATGAGCCTCCTAATCCCCCAAAAAACAGCTAAAGTAGTATCGAGCCGATATGCAGAAAAAAAATAGAAAACAGACTTATTTAATTGAGTACCGACTGAAAGAAAAGTTTAAAGATCGGTAACTGGATTGAACAATGATGAAAAATTAGTTTTTCTGGAACTCATGACTGGAGTTTGTTCGCACCCCAATTTTTATTTAAAATAAATGAGGTTTTTGCCGTTTTTTTCGTTTTTCAGTCTTTAAATGGATTTTTCACTAATGGAATGTTAATTCAATCGGATGGCTCGCACGCTATTTACTTTCTTATGAAAATACAAAGAAATTGAGGTACGATAAATATCATTTATCCCCGTAAGACCGGTTTTATGATAAAGAAAAGCACGGGGTGCATATATACCCGTCATGCGTTTGACGGTAAAAAAAATGTTATGAGTTGTACGGTTAAAAAAAAAAGATTGTAAACAAAACTAGTTCACGTAAGACTGGCCCCCCTCGAGCGTCATCGCAGAAAAAAATGCTGGCTACGTCAACGCTTTCAAAAAAGTATCCGTTATAACAAAAATCCGGAGCTCCTAAACTCCAAATTGAAGGTTATGTAACGAGTAAATCGCGATTCAATTGATCGAGACACTTTAGACGTGTTGGAAAAACCGTAAAAAATTAACGAACAACCAATTGCAAATTATTCCGTGGGTAATATTGTCGTACGGTTGATTTTAAGGTTAATTTTTGACGCACCGTGAGCCCCACGTGAGATCATAAAAAAAAATGGGCAATAAAATTACGAGGCGAGATCGCGAATTTTTCATAAATATCACCAGTCTCTGTTCTCCTTATCGCTTGTTATTATTTATTTTTTTTTCACCTGCTGGCAAGTGTCGGATTTCTCTCAATCGAAAATGAAAAAAACAAAAAGAATTTTAAACGAGATAACAACAAAGAAACATTACCGACAGCACCGCTGAAAGTTTTAATGCGAAAATCTTCGAGCGTTTTCGGATACGCGTCCGCTTGTCGCAAAACTTCCACGATATTCATTTTTTCTATCGCGAATTATTGCACTCGGCGCGGTTATGATTTACAAACTTTTGACAGCAAGGGAAGTATCATTGAAACAGGAAGCAGCCTTATCGTTGCCGTCGTGGATTATTCCCGTTTCACGCAGTGCGCACGCGTGTCAGGCGGCAATCGCTCATTGGCCGCCAACACGCTGAGTACTCGGATGCGCGCGCTTTTTAAATTTTTCCTCAAAGTCAACGGTGTGACTTGTTTATTTTTAGACAAGCCTTATCAAACGGATATCTGGCAAGCGCACTGAACAAATGTTGATAATATCGAAGAGTTTGCGTCGTTAGAGGTTTTGCGGTAATTAAAAAATAACGAAGTGCGGCTTCTTTTTTTTTTATTTTGATACATACACTACCGGCGAAAAGTTTCCGGACAAAAATTTAAAAAAGTTCCAGAACAATTTTTTATGCCATTTCGCCGATAGTTGACATCAATGAATTTAATAAACGGCATTTTAAAGGGGAAGAATTCACCTTTATTCCATTTTTTTTTGAAATTTTAATCCTTTTTTTTACGACAAGTACCCTTTTTCAAAAAAGACCATTTTTCGCCTTTTTTTTGTTTATTTTCTGGTGGACCCCGTTTACAGACAAAACTTTTTTATGCATTTCTTTTACCGGAATTATGAAGGGGGAAGGTCAAGCTTCAATTCTGTTTTTTTTTAGTTTCGTACGATTTTTTTTTCTTAAGATATTTTGATTTTTTCTTTAAAAAAGAGACAATTTGAAAAATAACGTGTAACGAAAAAACGACAAAGATTCAAGGAAAACCTCAAGATAGTAAAAAGTTGAATAGGTTTTCGTTGAGTTCACGAGAATTTTTTCACATTTTTTTTTCGAAATTTTTTTTTTCACCTATTTTCGGTAAAAATAGTACATTATGACACGAGGACGAAAAAAACTTTTTCTAACGAGTGTGAGTTCGCAGCATCGAGCCGAAGGCGAGTGTTGCAATTATACGAGGTGATTTTCTTAAGAGTCCATACTTTATGATAATGCCAAAAAAAAAAGATCGATATTTTCAAATTCCTAGACTAGAATACTGCCTCAAGGCCTTAGGCCACTCTAGAGGCCAAAAAAGGGCATATTTTGTGATTTTTTTTTCAGCGAAATCATAAATTAAATCGGAATTACAAAATAGGAGTTTTATTATACACGTAATTGACTATAAAAAATTATTTTTTCACAGCGATACATGCCAAAATGGCGACTGTGCAGCATTTTTCCGATGACGCCTTTACTTCTGGAAGGTCAACGGCCGGACCAACAGCTCCTATAATTTTTCAGTTATAATGAGACACTAAAGTTTTTTTGATTATATATAAGAATAGCTATAGAAATACGTAGAATTTTTTTGATATATGATTTTTTGTCAAAATGGCGCATTTCTAAAACAAAAAGTATAAAATGCCATGAGAAAATCGTCGGAAAATTGTTTATAAAAAGGGAACTATGCAATATAATTAAAAAAAACCATACGTAGTGCCTCAGAAAATATAATTCTAAATATACAGTTAAAATTTCAAGTGAATTGGTTGAAATTTGTTTGAGTTATGAGTCCGGCCGACTTGAAAAATGTAGTTTTGAGATAAACGCGTTTAAAGTTAGTAGAAAGTCACGACAAGAATCAAGAGGGGTTACGCTAGAATTCGAAAATCGAGTACTTAGAGATTTTTCACACCCATAATCTTTTGGAATATAATTTTATAGGTACTAAGGTACATTTTTAGCAAAAAAAATCGATTTTTTTTAAATCCTAGAGTGGCCTAAGGCCTTAATATTAATCGGAAAAGGGGTGAAAAGACGAGTTGTGGGTAACAATTAACAAATACTCAATAAAACTTTATTCATTTTTTACACTGCTCATTGTTTTTTCGATTTAGTGATCTGTTCGCGATACGCATTATACTTTTTATATGTTTCGATCATATTTTTATGTACTAATTTTAATTACAATTATATATATATATATATATATATATATATATATATATATATATACAGGGTGGTCCAATAACTATTATTAGCACCTTGGATATCTTCGAAACTATAAGGTTCACAGAAATATTTGCTGAAATGAAATTGCACAGTACGAAAGGGGCCATCCGATAGCGATAATAGTTTTTTTTGCAGGTGGAGGTACTTCGGACATTTGAAGGTCAACTCCATTTTTTTAAATGGATCGGTATGTTTTTTTTCTGTATCATGAAAGAGGAGCTTAAAACAAGTTCAACGACCTATAACATAAGGTCATTGAAGGTCATAGAAAGTGCAGAAAGGCGATAATACTTACAGTTTCGGTAGTAAATAAAATTACTACGTTTATAGTAAGATAAACGCCTTTCTGTACTTTCTATGACCTTCAATGACCTTATGTTATAGGTCGTTGAACTCGTTTTAAGCTCCTCTTTCATGATACAGAAAAAAAAACATACCGATCCATTTAAAAAAATGGAGTTCACCTTCAAATGTCCGAAGTACCTCCACCTGCAAAAAAACTATTATCGCTATCGGATAGCCCCTTTCGTACTGTGCAATATCATTTCAGCAAATATTTCTGTGAATCTTATAGTTTCGAAGATATCCAAGGTGCTAATAGTTATTGGACCAACCTGCATAGTAATTACACGATCTGAGTGACAACGTTACAAAATATGTACGTTCGCAATTGTTTTCTTCAACAATACCTACACTTGTAGTGCAATCTTTTTTTTTTTTTTCTTCTTTTTATCCTCGCATTTATACATTATAAAAAATCCTCGGCGGCATTTGCCTCGGATACATATATATTGTTACGCACTCGCTTAAAAAATAAATGGACGGCGGTGAAAATGCTTTACGCTCTTACGATCTACAATTCGTTTTGCTTCGTTATAACGTTTTTTTTTGTTACGAAAAAAAACAGACTCCACAAATATTTCGTCTCGCGTCAAGTAGTACACGAAGTATTGGAACTATTCGCAGAGAATTCGCAAGCGAATTTGTCAAATTAAGAGATAAAGAAAATAATAAAAATACAAGTACAAACTAGCAAAGTAAATTCAAGTGGGTTGGGTGTTGTACTTATTCGTTTTTTTTTTTTTTTTTTTTTTTCGTTTGCATCAAACGTGTTAATTGTTATACGTGTGTGTGTGTTATACATACGATCGATTTATTTCTTTTTTTTTCCCCATATTTCTGCCGATTTTTAAATCTTTTCATAAACGACGATGAATTTTTATTGATTTATTGACAAACTTTCTCTCGTAATTGTCATATTTTTTTTTTACTTTCGCGACGAAACAGGCTGAGCCACGAAGTGTACGAGAAAAATGAGAGGAAAAAGTTTGCCTCGACCTATCTAACGGTGAATCGGGAAATGAATTGGATCAAATCAATTAAATTGATTCGTCAATATCGCGTCGGCATTGTTCTCCCAATTAATTCGGTAACGCGTGAACACAGTGTTTTGAACAATCTAAAAAAAAAAAACAAAACAAAACGACGCTAACGCAATGGGTCTTTTGTCGTTGGTGTATCGATTAAAATTTCTTGCTCGATCGTTATCAGTATATCCAATTGACCGGTACCCATTGATGCTGGGTCGCGAGTGCGTTCAGAGCAGTCACGACTTGTCTGAATGTATTGTCAAAATCCTCGTTAACGATGACCAAATCGATGTACTTCTCGTAGGCTCTCTGCAGAGCTGCGGACTCTTCTAGTGTCGATTTTAAGTCGTCTTCCTGTGACACGAAAATACATTTTTTGTTAAGCAAAAAAAAAACACAAATTAAGAAGGAAAATAAGAAAAAGTCCAAAATGATTGCTTTTTTTACATTTATTTCCTCAATTTTTCAATTTCGTGAAATTTATTTTTGTTTCCTTTGAGAATAAAAGTAATACGACAATAATATAGAAATAAAATAAAAGAATTGAGTACAATGTTTTTTTTTCGTAAACACAATTTGACTTCGAGCAACGTTACTTTTTTTTTTTTTATTGATATTCTTTCGCTTCCAATTTCATTAGGACTGTGTACAAATTTTTATACATTTTTTACATTGAGCTTTGGAATATTTTTTTGATGAAAAGCGGTGATAATTTTATTAATTAATCGTGCATCTTCATAATCGTCGTGAAGCTTAATAATTAATCGTGCAAAGACGTACCTCGTATAACGATGCCAGAGACTCGAGTGTCCTCGCTCTTCTCGAACTGTACCTGATGGAACTCTGACGATCGAACTAACAAAAGCCAACATCAAATACGAATATTACGATAAACAAAAGGATGAATGCTATAAAAATAGGAAATTAAATTAAAAATCGAGCTTCTGATATGTGTCTTGGATGATATCGTTTTTACCATTTAAGGGGGTTAGGCCACTCTACAATTTTCGAAAACCTGAAAACAAATTATTTGGCTTCAAAGGTGCCGAAGGGTCTTAAAAATGATATAAGAAAATATTATGGACGGTCAATATCTCTAAGTGCTCCAAACATAATTTATAAACTATAATTTGTGCCTGCACGGAGAGAATTAAATGTTAAAAATTACCGTGCAGTAACGGTAACCAGATGACAACCCTGAAACTTCGCTTATTATTACTGAGTAAAACACAGATTTTCACGAAAATGAAAATAAAATTTCTTCTTCAGATAGAAAATTTTACCAGATTTTCTAGTAAATTTTCATGTGTAACAAAATACGCAAAACTTAAATTTAAAAAATATATAATATCAGCGAAATTTGACTGTGCATTTTATTATTTTATGCCTTTCAAAAATGTCTATAAAAAAGTATCGTCTTTATAACAGTTATTTTAAGATTTATTATAAAATTTAATGAGTGTTATAGGAAAATGTATTGTGCTCTCGGTAAAAATTATCGTGCGCGCTACCCTTCCTGTATAGTAAAATTTTAGCTACGTATTTGAAATTTTCCGTAACGTGAGTTAAAAGAAAACTTGTCGCATACGAATTATTATGCTTTTCTCACTTGTCACCACATTGAAATATATCACGGTAATTTTTACCGTGAAATTCACGACAAAAATGACATTTTAATTCTCTCCGTGTGGTGGCGGAGGCGCAGCGCATCAAGCTTTCCGAAAAAAAGTGTGTGAATTAATTTTTACAGATTTTTCTAGCAGGCTGGGAATTATCTTTCAAGTTGAAATATTTCAACGTCCTTTTAGGATTTTCAAGTATTGACATAGCCCTGGTCAAGACGCTGTATGAATTTATTGGGCGAGCATCATTACCTTAAAATAAAGTAGCAAGAACAATGGCAACCGATAAGCTGCACATTCGCCACTGCATCCTTTACGAATTCCAACAAGGAAAAAGTGCCACCAAAGCGTGGGAGTCAATTTGTTCTGTGTTCGGGAAGAGTATTGTGTCATACGAAACATGCAATTATTGGTTTAAACGTTTTAGAAATAATGATTTCGAACTCAGTGACCGTGCGCGTACTGGACAGCCTGAAAAATTTTCGGACGACGATTTGGAAAATTTACTGGTCCAAAATTCTGCACAGACACAAGAAGAACTTGCAGCCCAACTAGGAGTTGATCGATCAACCAAGTTTCCAAGAGGTTACAAGCGATGGGAAAAATTCAGAAGCTCGGGAAATGTGTCCCACTTGAACCTACCGAATATAACCTCGGACAACGGATGAACACGTGTCTTTGGTTGCTTAGCAAACAACGAAGGAAGAACTTTGTCTGGAAAATCGTGACGGGGGATGAAAAATGGATCCCTTATGAGAATCCCAAGCGGAAAAAATCATGGGTGGACCCTGGAGAACCAACAACATCAACTCCCAAACCGCAAATGAACGTCAAAAAAAAAATGCTTTTGTGTATCTGGTGGGACATAAAGGGTGTTCTTTATTATGAACTTCTAGAAGCGGGTCAGACGATCACTGCAGAACGATATAGTGACCAATTAAATCGTTTAAGCGAAGCAATTGAGCAAAAAAGGCCATTCACAGAACACGGAAGGCGAAAAGTCATTCTCCTGCATGATAACGCTCGACCTCACGTTGCTCCTACGACCCAAACAACTATTTTAAACCTGGGCTGGCAAGTTCTTCCTCATCCGGCATATTCACCGGACTTGGCCCCATCCGACTATCACCTATTTCGGTCAATGGCGCACAGCTTAAGAGGGAGCCACTTCCGAGAAGTCGAAGATATTAGGAAATCCGTCGATGACTTTATCGCCTCGAAACCAGCCAGCTTCTATCGTGATGGTATCTGTATGCTACCAGATCGGTGGCAGAAGGTTGTAGTAAGCAACGGGGCATATTACCCCGGATTAAACACGGTTTTGTCTATTTTTTAATAAACCGCAAGTATGGAAAAAAAACTGTAAAAATTAATTCACACACCTAATAAAAAGTGTCAACGGAGAAACGCTGTGACGTCGGTATTTTGTTCTTAATCGCGACGAAAAAAATTATTTTGTGTCGTTTATTAGTAATATAATGAACACCCGTGCACGGCATTTCGATTAATATTGCTATAAAATATGTTTATTCTTTCTTAGTCTAGAGTGGCCTAATTCCTCAATGAGAGTGACAGGAGTTTTTTTACTTTTCGAAAAAAGTGATTTTAAAAAACAATAACACTAATGATAATGCTAAAACTAATAATAATGATTGCAATTTTTTACTGTAATGATTGTTAACTTCCAAAAAAAGTCATTTTCGGGAGATGATAACATTGATAATAATGATGACAACGATAATATTGTTAATAATTTAAAAAACGCCAACAATAATGATAATACTGATGATAACGATAAACGCAATTTTTTTCTACTGCAATAAGTCACTGTCAAAAATTCCAGGGAACAGAAAAAAACATTTCAATTTGTATGAAATTTGCCATTAACTTTCTGCCACATGCCAAAAGTCACGATTCATAATTAATCATTCCTTCGAAATTGCGCCATCGAAAAATAAAAAATAAAAATAATATCGCCTAATTAATGAATACAAGAGAGAAGAAAATAATCGAACACACTCTAATGATTTTTCATATCTAAGGATGAGAAAAAAAAGAAGAAAAAAATCGTAACGAAACGAGAGTACAGTGATAATGAACATATTTTAGCATACACCGGAAGGAGAAATATTTTCGAAACTGCCTACGAAACGAGTTAAAAAGAAAATATTATGACAAGACGAGAAAACAATGATAATGAACAATCTGGCATAGCACGGAAGGAACGAAAAATTTCGAAACTTTGCCTACGAGAGGAGGAAGGCAATAAAAAAACGTATTTTTTCTTTATCTTCGATTGTTCTCTTACCGTTAAATTTCGACTGCTCGCCCCGGTAGTTCTTCCAAGATCGTAGAGCGTCTTGAGCTGTTCCATTCCCGGTGCAGCGATGAATATAACGTAGGGCATGAATTCGGTGCTGTTGTGAAGAATCTTCAGTGCGGCAGGACTGCAATCGAGAACGCACATTTTTCCGGCTCTAATGAGCTCTCTGACGGAATCGAGCCTCGTGCCGTAAAGGTGACCACCGTGTTCACCATGCTCGAGATAACGATGCTCCCTTATGTCAGTTTCCATCGAGTCACGATCCGTGAACCAATAACTCTTGCCACTCTCCTCGAGGACTCGGGCTGGTCGAGAGGTGACTGAAAATCCAAAGCGATACTTGATTTTCATGATTTTTGCGAAATTAATCCAATATCAAATCGTAGCAACGACCATTGTAATGGTATCCGTGCAGAAATTTCTTAGGGATACCTAAGTTTCGATCATATCCCGATCGGGATATGATACGGATTCCCTGGAAGGGGTATGTTCATCGGAATCCAGATGGAATCCAGATTTCAAATACGTATTAAGACCTCATATACGCGAAAAATTTCAAAATTTTTCATTTTTTTTATTTTTGATTCCATTAGCCTGAACGGTTAGGAATATTTTAAGCTTTACAGAATTGAAAAATTCCAAAAATTCTTCAAATAAGGTAAGATTGCATTTATAATAGATAACGCGCGGCGCGCCCGACCGCCAACTTCAAAGTCGTTTTTCCACGATTCACTTTTTTGAACCTTGTGAAAGTTCTAACGCTTGAACGAAGTTTCAGATCGCTTTGAAATTTTTACAACATATTCTTAGTATCATCACCTATCGTGTGAACCACAGAAACAAAAATTTCAATGACACAAAAAAATATAAAAAATAGAATACCGACAGAAAATTGAGTTAAAAAATTTTAAGTTTCCAATTTTTATTATAATAATTTTTCAAAAATAATATTGTTGGTTCACACTGAAGATACATTCATTGTGCAATTATAAATATGTTCATTTTTTTTTTTCAGACACCCACATCGATGCCGAGAACTATCACCATCAGGGCGCGCGCAAAAAAAAATACATTGCTTTATTATGTTATATCTCCGGCATTTGTTAATATTTCTGATTTTTTTTTTATGTATACTTAACTATGTGCATAAATGATCTGTAAAAAAAATGTTGTCAATATATGCGTCATTTTTTTTTAACCGCGTCTAGAAAAGTACCTTCGAAAGACGGCGAAATCGCGTATATAAGGCCTTAAGGCGTCTTCTCACTTTACAATTTTCAAAAAATCGATTTTTTTTTATAACATTTTTCGAAAGTATACATATCCAAAAGTATCATACTAAAATTTTATGAATATCGGAGGAGTTTCAGTTTTTCAATGACCTCAGTTGGATACGTGAGCAGCAAAACCGTGATCACCGCACTTCCGGTCGACCGTCTCCATAAGACGACGTGCTTCACTAGCTCAAAGTGCTCGACTTTGCAATTTTATTACGAAAAAATTGAACGGTCAATATAGCTCAAATTTTTCCAAAGGGTGCATAACGTATTCGTCAACATCATATAAAAATTTCAGGCCCGAAAGTTGCATTCGTCCCCACGAGATTTTTGAGAGACTGAATCGTGTACCATTTTTCTGTCTGTCTCTTGTCTAATACTACCAGGTAGAAACCAAATCACAGATTTATTAGGAATAAATGAAATATTTAGTTATTCGACGATATCAAATAGATCTTGATTTGAATGAATAAATATATTTAAAATAAATAATTTTAATAATGGAATAAGGACAAATTTGATATCACGAACAATCTAGTGAATTAAAAAAAAAAAAAAAACAAATAGACGCATTTAGTTATCAAAAGAATATTTCTGTCAGTCTAGTAAAAAATCGAAAAGAAAGGAAAAGGAAAAGAACTCACACGGTACGATAGTTCCAAATTTTTCAGGATCGCTGTTGATCAAGCGATTTTTCAGGGTTCTCCTTCCTACCCCACGTGGTCCAACCAATGCGAGAGTCTTGCGCCTAAAGGGTGGCATCCTCGCGACTTCCTCGTACAATAAGAGCTCGGCACTGTCGAATTCCCCGTTCGACTTTGACTCGTACATCTTTCGTTTTTTCTTCTTTGATATTCTCGTGCCGCATATACTTATCTTGTGAACGAAATCGGCCTCGGGTGGAACGAAGGCTTTTCGTCGTTCCTCGAGCTCGAGAGACGGTATGAGACCGGGCATACCGAGGCCCTCGCCCTCCACCCTTCGAGCCTGCCACCAATTCGGATCAACTTGGTCGACTATTTGCAGAACGTCGCCCTTCTGAAAGGGCAGTCCTATCTCCCGACAGGGGAGGAGAGTGTCCTCCGAGGGATCGTAGTCGAAGATCGCTCGCATGTAACACTGAGGACAAGAAAAATAAATAAATAAATACATTTTAGCGGTACGATAAATAATTATTCTTACGTTACTACGATTCGAGCATTTTTTAACAACGCGCAACTTCCTCTTTTTAAGGGGCCAGTCCACTTTGAAAATTTCAAAAAATCGAAAGCAAGTAGGACTTGAAGAAATCGACGATGATGAGCAATGAGAAGGGATTTTGTACGGTGCAGGAATTGCCGATTGAGTTTAGGTAAGAGTTTTTCATAGTATAAACTTCAAACGCGTTTTTCTCGAAACAACGTTTTTAACATCTACCTCCATCGTATCTTTAAAACTAATAAACCGATTCTCTTGAAATTTGAACCACATATTGTAAACATGATTCGCAACAAGATGACCCTTGATGGTTTTAAAATTTTGATTTTTACTCTTTTTTTTTTTGCGAAAAACTGCGAAAAAAACGCGTTTTTTTTTACTTTTTTCGTTTTTCATCTGCCATTTTTTTATTTTTTGATAAAACTTTATATCCGAGGGTCATTTTATAGCTGGTGTCATACTGAATCCAATGGACTTTGATTTTTTCGTTTCAGACAAGCCGTTGCCGAGTTGTGATGGAGCTACCTAGCCCACCTATTTTTGAGGCGTTACGTTAAACTATAGTTTTTGTACTTAAAAATGAATAAAAATGAATTAAAATTTTTTTAAATGTATTTCAAGACTTTATTTATCAAGCCCAACAACCTTTATATTCATATCTTTTATAAAAACCTCAAAAAAAAATCGCGAAAATAGCCTTTTTTTCGTGGCTCCAAAGTGGACTGGCCCTTTAAGGGGTTACGTGGGTTTGAAAATTTCAAAAAATCCATTTTTTTTTAATTTTATTATCTAATAGTACAATATGTCTAGAATATTTTCTCAAAGTTTTAAGTCAATCGGAGTAAAAGTCTAGGAGAGAGAGAGAGCCTTTGGGAATTTTCCCCGTTGGGAAAGACCGGCCGGGTGCGACGCAGGTATACGCATTTTTCTTAAAACACTTTTTTTGAAGTCGGTGGACACGATTTCTCAAAAACTAATGCACCGATCTTATTGAAATTTTGCACACTTCTTCAAAATAGACTAGTGATTGAACGAAGGTTTTTTTTTCGATTACAACTAATTTTACAAGGCCATACGTAGTGTAAATTGTACCAAAAATTGAACTATTTTGCATACAACTCTGCCAAAAATTCAAATTTCAATTTTTTAAAAAATCCTTCGTTCAAGCACGAGCTATACTTATCTACTGACAGAAAAAAATTGGTTTTTTAATTTCAGATAAAACTATCATGAGTTATCCTGACCACGACGAGGACACTTTTTTTTTAGGGGTCTCCGGAAGCCAGGTCCCACCGGCAGAATTTCTCAAATTTTTGGTTGATTTTTTTTTCAAATATTGTTGAAATGTTGCTCTTTTGTGTGCTTAACATTTTGAATAAAATAATTTATATATTATATTAAAAAAAAAAAATACAGAAAATATGCTTTTTTTTTGGCTTCGAAAACCCACGTAACTCCTTAAATCAAATTACCATTTTTTACTATCACGATTAATATAGCTATACCCTGAAACAATATTCATAAACTACTGAAGTAAAATTCATTCAACGTTTTTCCCCAAATTTAGTTCGTACCATAAATAATACGTTACTTTTTCTTTGCCCCTGGCCCTAGAACGAAAAAAGGACCTATTGGATGTGTGACAATTTGCAAAGTGTGCATTTTTATTAGCGTAAAAAAGATGTTGCGTTAAGGAGGTAATCCTCTCTGGAAACTTAAAAAAAAACCTTTTTTTCGCATATTGTTATAGTGTGAACTTTCAAGAATATTTTAAAACCAACCGGACCCAGAAATTATAAGAATTTACGAAGTTACACCTATTTTAGTGGATGATTCGCGTGTAACGAAAGCGAACATCAAAGCACAAGAACACTCAAAAGAGGCCCGAAATGCTCGCAGATTGCATAGATCAGGTGTGCAACGCGATCTCGATGATGAGGAATGACACTTATATGGTGCCGGAATCGCTGACGAGCGGTAAGACGACAATATTTCACAAGATCGTGTAAAATATGTATCAAAACTTCGAACGCGATTATCTCGAAAATGACATATCTTGACACGGCGGGATTGATATCTTGAGTAACTTTCACACTATTGACTTGAATTTGCACAGTTAGCGTTCAAACAGTTGTCATTTTCGGTTCACGATCGCATTTTTTAATTGAATGAACCATTTGTTAATAACAATGACTTCAGCGTGCTGCTTTTCAACAAAAAAAATGAAGTTTTCTTTGAAGAAGCTGTCATTTTTCGTATTTTTCGAAATTTCGAAAAAATGGATCGTGAACCCATAGCCAGTTGGATATATTTCAAGAAATGTTTCTTTTGTCTTTTCGTTTCAGATTACATTGGAGCCTGGTAGAGGTTCCCGCCGTTTCGGGCCTCGCCGCTGGAGGACTGCAACGCCAACTGCAGCACCACGAACACATTGAAAGATTTTCTTCCGAAAAAATTACATTGTAATCACAAACACGTGTACAACATGCTAGGAAAAAATGAATTTATTTCAACCATAGTGCTACTAGAAAAAAAATCATCATTCTGACCCTACAAATTGGGCTTCCAGAGAGGGATACTCCCTTAAAGAAAATTACTGTGTACTCGTAACGTGATGAATTATTGGAGGGAAACGTCATACCATTGACTTGGCTTGTCTGCTGTCGTCGCTCGAAATTCCCGGAGCAACTTTGAGCGACAGATTTTCCTTGGCGTCTTGTATGGCTTGTTGCAGCTCGTCAGGATCGTGAACAGCTTTTCCATTAACTTCCATTATTACTTCGCCGGGCCTGAGGAGTCCCTGACTTGCCGCTGTACTGCCATCGAGAATTCTGGCTATTATGAGATTCCCGGAGTCGTCCACCTGTACCGTCAGCCCCTTCGGGTAGGCAAACAAAAAAATTAACCTCTTATCATTTTTATCTCAATTTAATATTTGTTCAATGTTATCTATCGCGATTACATTTAATCGGTTAAAGGGTTAATATTAATGGCTTCGAAAAATTAATGTCGCGTAATTTTTGTGAATATTAGAAAACTTGTAATTTTTTTTAATAGCGTTATTTCTTCTTTTTTTCGATTTTTCTTCCTATTCTATTCTATTTTCTTTCATTTCCTTCCATTTACAATTACTTTCATCCAACTATGAAGGCAAGACTTGGAGCACCACGTGGCTGAAATGTGACGTTGTTTCAATCAACTGGTACACATTGGGAAATTACGTTTCAACGAAGCGACGAGAGAAATAACAAACTCGAGAGAAAGAGGTGAACTTTATTCACGAATTACAGTGGCATGCCCCTTCTCCAACCTTGCACCGCTCCACCAAGCACTATTCTCGAAGAACGAATCGCTCAATCCTGAACTCTATCTCTTTTCCTCGTGGATAAATAAATCGCGTAACGATTGAACGGTGATTGACTACATTCGATTTCACAGAAAATTTCACTTTGAATTCGGACGATAATAAATGAGGCACCGGTCAACATTTATTTCAACGTGATGGCGCTTCACTTGTTTTTCTTCTGCGAGCTTTTTGAGCACAAGGTTTTCTCGGTGAAGAGCAGAAATGTGTTTGTGTTTTTTTTTTACGAATCTCGATGAATGATGCGACGAATCTGTTCTTCTGGGGCCAATGCGGGAAGTCGAGTGAATAGAATTACGAAGAAAATTAATGGGCACGATTGAAATAGAAAATAAATTGTTCCACGGTGAAATATCGAGGATGTTTTTCTTGTAAGATCGTCAAAGCAATTTGTTTCTACAATTCTAGCGATTCAATGAGTTTCATCTAATAATTGATCAATTTTGCGTTAAATTAATTTTAAAAAAATATATTTTTTGGGAAAAAAAAACGTGTACACTTTGGACAAATGAATTCGTCGATTTTAATTTGAATTTCTCTGATAATCGATTTTATTGGACATTTTCATATATACGGAAATTGTTTAAAAAATTGTTATGAATTTCTGCCAAGTATTTTCATGACATCACGTGATGAATGATCGATGAATTTTTAAAAATTGTTATGCTCAAGATTAATATATTTTTATTTTACACGTTTTTTTGTTTCAAATGATAATAATCAATCTATTTTTTCATTAATAACTAATATATTTTAATATATGAATATATTTTTATTAATAATTAATATATACGATTAATCGTTGTTTAATATAATGAATAATAATATACACAAAGTTTCTGGACAAAAATTTAAAAAAGTTCCGGAACGATTTTATATGCCATTTCGCCGATAGTTGACATAAATGAATTTAATAAACGGCATTTTGAAAGGGAGGATTTCACCTTCATTTCCTTTTTTTTTGAAATTTTTTTACTATTTTTTTTTACGATTAGTAGCCTTTTTCCAAAACGACCATTTTTCGCTTTTTTTTGTTCCTTTTCTGGTGGACCCCGTTTACAGACAATTTTTTTTTCTGCATTTCTTCGATTCGAATCATAAAGGGGGAAGCTCAAGCTTCAATTTCATTTTTTTTAAAGCTTCGTACGATTTTTTTTTCTAAAGATATTTTGATTTTTCCGAAAAAGAGACAATTTGAATAATAACGTGTAACGCGAAAACGACAAGGATTCAAGGAAAACCTCAAGATAGTAAAAAGTTGAATCGGTTTTCGTTGAGTTCGGGGAAATTTCCCCCTTACGATTCCGGTCAAAGAAATGCATTAAAAAAAAGGTTGTCTGTAAACGGGATCCACCAGAAAAGGAACAAAAAAAGGCGAAAAATGGACGTTTTAGAAAAAGGCTACTAGTCGTAAAAAAATAGCAAAAAATTGTCAAAAAAAAACGGAATAAAGGTGAATTCCTCCACTTTAAAATGCTGTTTATTAAATTCCGGAACTTTTTTGAATTTGGGTCCGGAAACTTTTCGCCGGTAGTGTATATTTGTTTTGCTTAAGGCAGTAGTCTGGTCTAGAAAATTGACAAAATCGATTTTTTTTTTCATTTTATTATTCCTTAGACCTTTCTTAATACGCTCGTGAAAATCGTTTATTGATATTTCAAAAATTAGCAGAGTAATAGAAATTATAAGCAAGCCGCGCGCTCAGGTAGCGCGGTCGGGAAGCAACATTGAACGCGTTTATCTCAGAACTATGTTTTTCAAATCGGCGCCCACGATATCTCGATAACTAATTGACCGATCGAGCTCAAATTTTGCACATACCTTCGGTAGCCTCTTTCCGAGGACTGGTAGCAGAATTGAGTCGAACAATAATTTTGCCCACATTTTATAACTCGTCGAATACCCGAAAATGTATGAAATATCGTTAATCAAAGTTCAACAGGCCGCCATTTTGTAACAAAATTTTTTTAAGTACTAATTCTGCTACCAGTGCTCAGAATACTCATACAGATTGAGAATATATATATTTTTTTTCAGATGCATACAACATCACCCAGAGTGGGCGCCGATTGAGGCGGTTTTCGGCGGACCATGTTGTAAAAAAATAAAAAAACTACATGAAAATATTTAAAATAATTTTTTTTTAAATGTAGATACATTCTCAAAGGAACAATAAATACATATGTAAAATTTCATCAGGACAACTTCAACGGTTTAAAAGTTATTCCAATCAAAAAATGACGTCAAAAATCTCGCTCTAGACCAGACTACTGCCTTAATTTAAATAATTATTTTCCATAATGGCCCAATACAGCAATAGAAAAAAATCGGATCGAACGTGTTGATAATTTTTTTTTAAATATCTCACAAGTGGTTCGTCGGGTTGTCTCCTCAGTCCGACCATTCTCACAGCTTCCTGTCTCTCGTCACTGGGCATTGTCGTTTCTTTGGGATTCGGTGGATTCTGGGGCAGTGCACGACGTTCGGCAATTGCGTCGTGTGTCTCGAGAAGTGCCTTGAAGTGGGAACTCTTCAGCAAGAGTGCCAATTCGCGCTCGTCACGATTTCGAGAATAACGAAAATCGTGACAAATCTCGTCGACCGCGTCGCAGATCGACAGGCAATACGGCTCGATCACTTCCGGTGGGCTCTCCAACCGCTCCTGGAGCTGGAAAAAAAATAATAATCGTAAAGTTCGAAATATATTTTAAAAAATAACGATCTAATGATTAAAAAAAAAGATATTGGAATGAAAGTGGAAGAAAAAGAGTAAAATTATAAATCATAAAAAAGTTAGTGAACTTTTTGGACCACTTTTTTTAAGGGGCCAGACCACTTTGAAAATTTCAAAAAATCGATTTTTTTTTACTGTTTTCGAAAGTACATACATTCAGAAATATTGTGTCAATATTGCCGATTGAGTTTAGGTAAGAGTTTTTTCATAGTATAAACTTCAAACGCGTTTTTCTCGAAACAACGTTTTCAAAATCTAGCTCCATCGTATCTCTAAAAGTAATAAACCGATTCTCTTGAAATTTGAACCACATATTGTAAACACGATTCGCAACAAGATGACCCTCGATGGTTTTAAAATTTTGATTTTTACTCTGTTTTTTTTTGCGAAAAACTGCGAAAAAACGCGTTTTTGTATACTTTTTTCGTTTTTCATCTGCCATTTTTGTATTTTTCGATAAAATTTTTTTGTTTCACACGGAGAGAATTAAAAAGTAATTTTTGTCGTGAATTTCACGGTAAAAATTACCGTGATATATTTCAATGTGGTGACAAGTGAGAAAAGCATAATAATTCGTATGCGACAAGTTTTTTTAACTCACGTTACAGAAAATTTCAAATACGTAGCTAAAATTTTACTATACAAGAAGCGGAGCGCGCACGATAATTTTTACCGAGAGCACAATACATTTTCCTATAACACTCATTAAATTTTATAATAAATCTTAAAATAACTGTTATAAAGACGATACTTTTTTATAGACATTTTTGAAAGGCATAAAATAATAAAATGCACAGTAAAATTTCGCTGATATTATATACTTTTTAAATTTAAGTTTTGCGTATTTTGTTACACATAAAAATTTACTAGAAAATCTGGTAAAATTTTCTATCTGAAGAAGAAATTTTATTTTATTTTCGTGAAAATCTGTGTTTTACTCAGTAATAATAAGCGAAGTTTCAGGGTTGTCATCTGGTTATTGTTAGTGCACGGTAATTTTTAACATTTAATTCTCTCCGTGCAGACAAGCCGTTGCCGAGTTGTGATGGAGCTACCTAGTCCACCTATTTTTGAGGCGTTACGTTAAACTATAGTTTTTGTACTTAAAAATGAATAAAAATGAATTTAAATTTTTTTAAAAATGTATTTCAAGACTTTATTTATCAAGCCCAACAACTTTTATATCCATATCTTTTATAAAATCCTCAAAAAAAAAAAATCGCGAAAATAGCCTTTTTTCGTGGCTCCAAAGTGGACTGGCCCCTTAAAAAAACTAGTCCAAAATTTACGTAGCAATGAAAATTAATTGTTTTTTGCTGCTTCGAATAATTTTCCTTTGATTATGTCGACGTTTTGTTTTTTTATGTTCACTCGAATGATAAATCGCCAATTTAGACGGTTTTCTATTTCAAGAATTTACGTGACCACATCGAAGAAACGAGAGAGTGAAATTTTCGGTGAGCCTGAAATTGATCGGCCACACAAACGATCGTTCGCTACGAGAAAGTTGGGACACGCTTTTCGAGTATTGCGGAACTATTCGTTAACGATCGAAACGCTCCGATTGCTTCAAATTTGTATTTTTCCGTATGATTACATTTTTTTAATAGAATAAAAAAAACAAATATTCAACCTTTCCAAATAAATAAACGTTCATTACAAAATATAATTACGAATTATATAAATAAATTAAAATTACATAAATAAATTCCTAATTATATAAATTATTGAATTATTAATTGAATAAAGAAATTACTAAATTACTAATTATATAAATAAACTAACAAATAAGTAAGCTCGAAAATCATTAGACTTTAGAAATAAAGTACAAATTGTTGTACGGTAATTAGTGTTTTATTTGTACAATTCGAAAATTAATATGAACGAATATTCAAATACAATAAAAAATAAAAAAATGAAAATAGAATTACGTATAGAAATAACAATTTTCGCACTAATCGTCAGGCGATTATTTTTTTACGTTCGACTAAGACCCATTATTTATGTCAATACCGGATGTCAATGATACAACCTGTCATGAAATAAACATTATTGAAGAACTTTTCAGTGAAGCAATTTTTCGAATTTTTATTTACCCAAAAGATCTTTTTTATGCATCGAATAAAGTCCTTTGTGCTCGAGCGTGTGTCGGTGCATCGCGAGTGAAAATTAATTCGGAGCTTCCGGGAAGTTTGCGGCGAGTGAGAACGTGCACACTCTAAAAAAAGGAAGGATCAACACTCGTTTCTTCCATGCACTCATCCCCGGGACTTTCGAGCTCTGTACGCGATCGACGAATGTTTTTCTTGCCGAGGGGAGGAAGCTTTTCTTCGCCCTCGATTATTTCGATGCACCGATCATAAAGCAAAATCTTTCAACGTCCTCGATGACGCGTAATTGATTTGTTATACGCGTAAATTTTCGTGATTGGCAAGAGCGATGATGGTTTGAAAAATGGACGTACCACAGGACGTGATCACGTTCTAAATTGGACGAAGATATTTTTGGCAATACCGAGAGCGTTTTTTTAGTTCATGGCGAAATTTGCGATCGTCCATTATTATTAGTTACATTATATTGCGTGCGAATACCATTTGTGTAGAAAAAATTGACGATGTTGAAAAAAATTGAAATAACAAGTATCAACGGTAATGCTAATTGTTATCAAATTAACATTGTTATTAAATTAACAAAATAGCTATTAAGAAATAACTATTAATTTATATGTGCAGGTGAAGAAATAAGTATTAACGATAATGCTAATTGTTATGAAATTAACATTGTTATTAAATTAACATTAAATTAATAAAATAGTTATTAAGAAATAACTATTAATCGACAATAATGAACGGCAAATTTGGCGGAAAAAAATCATAAATATGCCATGTGATTTTTTTATGGCGCTGAAATTCTATTTTTCTTAAATAAAATAGTTTTAAAAGATTTTTTTGTACTTTTAAATCTAGAGCGCAAAAAATACGCAGAAAAAATGCCAATAATTCAATTTTCGGAATTTATTTTTGTACATCGATGATACAGTTGGCTGAAAATTGCCTAGATACTAAGTGCAGGAATGTAGGCTGGAAATTGACGATCTGTCGTTAATAGTGTTTATTAATTTTGGCCCAAAATGTTTATGCTAATGTAAACCACGATCTTCGGAAATTCCCTCATAGCCAAATTATAAATCATTATTACTATTTTTATCAAAGTATTATTTTACTACTAGATTGTCAATTATTGAGATTGTTAAACGTTATAAATTCTTGGAATATTACTCTATAATTCACCATATACAGTGTCTACCATTTTTAATAATAAAGATTATGAATTGTTGGAATTCTATTCGAAATATTACTCCGAAATTTCCAAAATGTTACTCCAAAACTCGCTACATAGTGACTGTCAAATTACTAGACTATGAACTATTATAATTTTATTCGAAGAATTACTCCAAAAATTCGACATGCCGTATTTATCGATCAAATTGCTACAAATTGCTGAAAACTCAGTAGACACTAAGTGCCGTAATAAGGCTGGAAATCGACGATCTGTCGTTAATAGTGTTCATTAATTTTGGCCCAAAATGTTTATGCTAATGTAAACCACGATCTTCGGAAATTCCCTCATAGCCAAATTATAAATCATTATTACCATTTTTATCAAAGTATCATTTTCCTACTAGATTGTCAATTATTGAGATTGTTAAACGTTATAAATTCTTGGAATATTACTCTATAATTCACCATATACAGTGTCTACCATTTTAAATAATAAAGATTATGAATTGTTGGAATTGTATTCGAAGTATTACTCCAAAATTCACTGGACAGTGTCGGCCTATTAAATTACGAGACTTTAAGCTATTCTAAACAAAAAAATTACTTCAAAACTCGCTACACAGTGGCTGCCAAATTACTAGATTACTATTATGATTTTATGCGAAAAATTACTCCAAAAATTCGATATTCAGTATTTATCGATTAAATTGCTACAGATCATGAATGTTTTGAATTAATTTGCTATATCGTGAATTTACGGAATACCACTCGAAATATTACTCCAAAATTCACAATATATCAGATCAGTCAATAAAGTCACTCGACTGTAAATTATCGTAATTCTATTAGGAATTCTACGCCAAAATGCACTGTATAATGTCCCAATTGCTATGAAACAATAATTACACCGTCAATTCCTCGTAATTGACGATTCTTCGACGGGCCAACACTGGTGCACCGTACCAGCGATAATTTCACGTTTTAATCCACTTCCCCTGAACGTAGTGTTTATAAAAAAAGCACGCACGCCAAGTCTGACGTAAGAGAATTCCTCGTCAATCGCACACGTTTTCTTACTCATCGCTCCATCCGACTTATTACTCAGTTGTTTGGTGCATTGAAAATAAAAATAAAAAAAAATAAAAAAATAAAATAAAATAAAATAAAATAAAAACAAAATAAAATAAAATAAAATAAAATAAAATAAAAATAAAAATAAAATAAATAGAAAAAATAAAAATAAAACAGTTACGAACAAAATCAATGAAAAATCATTCCAATGAATTCGAAAGCGAGAAAAAGACAAGCTAATTTTTCGGAGTAAAAATGAACCCGATCACATTAAAGACCAAAATTTCCCGATGTTCGCCGGAAATAAATTCGAAAAATGGTCGTTCGAATAATTAGACGAAAATCCACAAGAAGTTCCAAAATAATTCCCAAAATTCTCGCGACGCGTCAAAAAACCGGGTCGAAAAAAAAAAAGGTAAAACTAATTCTTTCCAGAAAAACAATGACCATCGGTAAGAAGTCTGTTCAATTGATTTTTTCAAATTTTTGTCTGCAAAAAAAAAAAACGTATACGAAAGCAATTTTTCAAAATTCCAAGATCCGAGTAAAAATCACAAAGTAGAATTCCGAGGTTGGACGTTTGGCCCGATCGACTTCGAATCGAACAGTGCCTCGGTTTAGCCTCAGCTATTGGAGTCTCGAGTCACGCTTTCGGCCATTATGGAATCCAGCGAAGCCACGAGAGAGAATCGGGTCACGGAACTCAGGATTCAACACCACGGTGAGAACGTTTTTTTAACCACAAAAAAAAAAAAAATGAAGAAAAATCAACGTTGAACCTCGAAAAAATAATCGGCAAAAAACACTCGAGGCAAAATTCATCACAGCGAGTAGACGCGCGATCGTCGTTGAATTACCGTATGTTCTACGTCGAGGTAAATAATGAAGCGGGGTGAAGTATTCACCGCGCCCACCTGCGATTCGACAGTTCGCCAGAGCGTTTCTCACTTCTCTCTTATTGCAGCGGTATCAAAAATTCCAAAAAAAAAACAACCAAACTTTCACGGCAGAGAACCCTAGACCGTAAGGTATTTCTTCTCCTATTGTGTTTTTTTAAAATCCTTCAAAGATCTAGTACCGAGTGAACAAATTTAGACCAACGAAGCTTCGTATAACATGAACTAACGTTTTTCTTTCTTGGCTTATAGTTGACGGGCTTCTCGATGCCGTAGGTAGCGTCAGAAAACTGCCGCGCCTAACAAATTCCCCCTTCGTTCTTGGTCTCGCGAGTCTCTCGCGGTATTCCCCCCCAACTCACGTTCAAGTTTTAACGAAAACAGGTGGGGATCCCCTTCCCCCCACTTTCATCGGTATTATTTTTCTTTTTTATTCTTAAGCTCGTGCTTCACTCACTATATATATATATATGTGTGTGTGTACAAAAATATGTGTATGTTGCTGTATGTCTATATCTATATAGATTTAATTCTGAAAGTTCAAATTAATTTTATTTAAAAAAACTATAAAAAAAGAACAATATCAATGATCTCTTATATGTATATATATATATATATATATTTATAAGAGATCATTGATACTGTTCTTTTTATAAAAAAATAACAATATCAATGATCTCTTATATATATATATATATATATATATATATAAGAGATCATTGATACTGTTATTTTTTTATAGTTTTTTTTATACATATATATATGTATAAAAATATATATTTTAATACATATGAGGTATTCCAGCCCAAGTGTGTAAACCCGTGACCCTGACCCTCTCTGATTTCTTTGATTTTTTTTCATATGATCGCATTGAGTCTAAAATACACCCTCATAATATTTTTAGATTTTTCCAAACGTCCCTTATTTCAATAAAAAATTAGAAAAAAAACGCCATTTTTTTTTAATCTAAAAAAATTCTGAAAAAACCGTGATAATATATGAAAATTTTCAAACTATCACCCGTAGTGGGCAGATTTTTTTTTCTGTGTTTTACAAGCTATTAACGTTCTCCAAATTTCCAAAAAAATCTCAAATAGCTCACCTTGAGCAGAAACTGAATTATTTTGGTACTCAAATTAATTTCGTTGATGAGTTTCGAATAATGAAATAAGAATTACCGACAAGTAGAATTATTTATACCTATTTTGAAAAAAAACATATTATGAACCCCAGACGCTATATCATGTTGTGGAGTATTATTCAGGCAATACGAAGGCATTATTCTCATTTTAAGGTTTATAATTCGTATTGCATTATTCGAAAATCATCAACGAAATTAATTTGAGCACCAAAATAATTCAGTATCTGCTCAAGGTGAGCTATTTGAGATTTTTTTTGGAATTTTGAGAACGTTAATAGCTTGTAAAACACAGAAAAAAAATCTGCCCGCTACGGGTGATAGCTTGAAAATTTGTATATATTATCACGGTTTTTTCAGAATTTTTTTAGATTAAAAAAAAAATGGCGTTTTTTTTTCAAAAAAAAATTTTTTTTTTGAAATGAGGGATGTTTGGAAAGATCTAAAAAAATTATGAGGGTGTATTTTAGACTCAATGCGATCATATGAAAAAAAATCAAAGAAATCCGAGAGGGTCAGGGTCACGGGTTTACACACTTGGGCTGGAATACCTCATATATATATATGTATTAAAATATATATGTATGTGGCTGTATGTCTGTAGCTATATATATTTAATAATTATTAAATATTTCTATCTACATAAATAATAAACAGAGTCTAATGGTTTTGAAAGTTCAAATTAATTTTATTTAAAAAAACTATAAAAAAATAACAATATCAATGATCTCTTATATATATATATATATATGTATATACAGGGTGGATCAATAACTATTAGCACCTTGGATATCTTCGAAACTATAAGGTTCACAGAAATATTTGCTGAAATGAAATTGCACAGTACGAAAGGGGCCATCCGATAGCGATAATAGTTTTTTTTTCAGGTGGAGGTACTTCGGACATTTGAAGATCAACTCCATTTTTTTAAATAGATCGGTATGTTTTTTTTTCTGTATCATGATAGAGGAGCTTAAAACGAGTTCAACGACCTATAACATAAGGTCATTGAAGGTCATAGAAAGTACAGAAAGGCGTTTATCTTACTATAAACGTAGTAATATTATTTACTACCGAAACTGTAAGTATTATCGCCTTTCTGTGCGGTACAATTTTACAAAAAAAAAAAAAAATCAGGAAAATAAAAAATGGTCGGGGTCACGGGCTAGGTGAAATGGCGTGGAATGCCTCATATATATATAAGAGAGCATTGATATTATTTTTTAAATACTGTATTTTATTGCAAAATTAGTTTCAATCTTAAAAACCTTTAGGCTCTGTTTATTATTGTTTATAATAATAAAAGAAAATTACACACACACACGTATATATATATATATATATATATATATAGATATATTTGTGCGTGTGTTTTCGTATCTATACATATATATTTATTTATTTGTTTATATTTAAATGGTTAAATAAGATCGAGAGAACATCGACTTCGTTTTTTTTTCTCGAGTATTTTCTTTTGAGTTTAAAAATAGTGCTCAAAAATACACATTTATGTACTTTTTCGTCTTTGAACGAACATTTGTAAGTGTAGGTGTATAAATGTAAATATTTATGTAAGAAATCGTGAGAGCACTGGCTTTGATGTATTTTTTTCACCAACGTGTATTTTTCCTTGCAAAATTGCATGCAGCATTTCCTTACACTTTATTTATTATTTGTATAGGAAAAGAAGGTTTACTATTGCAAAAATTAACATAACAATAAGTGAGTTTAAACTGTAGCTGCGCGAATATCGACCATTCGTTTTCACGATTTTGCGAAAACGTTCTTGAGAACGAAAAAAAAAAATGATCTCAATATGAATTCTTCTTAGGAAATAAAAATAATATTGGAGCGAATAGGCCCGAAATAGTCTGGAAATTGCTAATTTGGTGTGGGGCCAAATAGTGATACGCGGGTGTAATAATTGAATGATAAATGACTTGCTTCAAGTACGATTATCTTTAATATAATTTTATGCCAATTAATAGAATAATATTTCATTTAGTTGTTTATATAATTATAAGACATTTAATTATTGATGTAATTATGTATTATTTAATTATTCATATAATTATATATTGATTCTAGGAGTAATTCGAGGGAAATTCGTTTTACCTCGGAGCATCAATGAAAATGGAAGGCCATCGGTATCCTCAAGGAAGAAAGTTCACTGCACGTTTGTGAAAACAAAAAAAAATAAAAAATAAAAAAGAATCGTGGCAACGACTGTTTATCTTTTCAACTGCTGCAACTGGAGAACTTGCTTTGCCACTGGATACACACGCGTATATCCATCTGTCGCGGGTTCCCGACTTGTACTACCGGAATATCGCGACTGTACTTGTCATGGGATATCCGTGTAGTCGTATATAAATCGTCGCTGGTATATTTATTGTGCATGGGACATTTCAAGAAAAATCGACAGGTCATCGACTCTCATCGTTTTCGCAAGTATTGCTTTTTTTTAAAATTTTATCAGCTGGCACAATATTTTATATCGTTGCAAACAATTATTCATAAAAAAACAGTTTAATATTATCAATGAACGTTAATATCGTGAAAATTAATGTTATGTGTATCGTCAATTTTTCGTGCTTTTGAATATTACTATTAATGATTCCATTTATTTCACGAAGCAAGAGACTCTAGCTTGGATTCCATTTTTATTAAAAAAAGAAAAGGCAAATAGAAAACTCAGATGATCGTTTTTGAAATAAATATTAAAATTCGAGTTGCCTTCCAGAAAAAAAAGTATTCTTTTTCTAGTTATTTATTTCTTCATTTATATTTTTTAAAATTATTTCTTCCACTGTACGGGATGCTTCTCACTTTATTCCATTTTTATTTCTTCTTTTATATTTTTTCATTCGAATCTTGTTTGACTTAATTGATTTAATTTAAATCCGTATTTTTAATTGAAATGTAATTTGATTAATCTTATTTGTTATATTTAGATTCAGTCATTTGTATTTTTTTTTTTCAAGCAAAAAATAAAATTGTCGATTGGTGCAATTTTTGCCTTGGTAGGAATATTAATTTTTCGATAGAAAAATATTTTGGAGATGTATTTTTGTGTCAATTCGATGGGAGATTGCGCACCTCATCGAAAACAATGCAAATTATTCTCGCAATGTGTTTTTGACTTTCTCTGTAATCATTTTCATTGTCTCTTTGCCTCGGTGCTTCGACTCCCACTCAAATATGGTTATAATTCGTGTTATTACGTAGCGGGGGTGCAGTCAGAGCGGAGGAGAGAGAAGTAAAGAGCAGACCTACACATGAGGCATTCCAGCTAATTTCGAAAGGTTCAAAAACCTCACTATTTTTAAAATATCTGTAAAATACAAGAAAACCGAAGGAGTCGCTAGGAATAGTTAAAAAGTTTTTTCACATTATTCTCTTCGCAAGCTCATTCGAAAACTCGGCAGTTTAAAAATTACAGGGGCATTCTGTGCAAACTAAATTTATCCTTTCTCTCTTCTAAGCTAAACAACAGAATCTTCATTCCATATAACTTTAATGATTAATGAATTTTTAATGGATGGAGATTCCACGTGGACGTCTCGAAAAAAATCATAGTCAAAATAAAATCTAATTTCATCGAATAAAAAAAAATATCAACCCAATTCACGTCAAGTCGTAATTTTTACATTTTTTTCTAATGACTATCTTTACAAAAAAAAGGATATTTTCATTAAAGTTCGCCTTCACTAAAAATTAAAAAAAAAATTCTACCTCGGAAAATAAAATGAACTGCAAAAATCGGCTTCGTCTCAGCGAATTTATATTTCGAAAAGTTTTGGCGATAAAAAAAATGAAAAAAATACTGAACATCGGTAGTGTCGTGGAGAATAGCAGAAAAAATTCAGTGAGAAAATCCCGAGCCCGTGAGGCAAAATGGGCCAATTTTAATGGAGGGCCCCATAGATCGGAGAAAGGGATCAAGAGAAGGCTGAAATTAAAAACGTTCTCGTTCTCAGACTCTTTCGCAAGATTCGTCAGTGGAAAAAGTGTTCTCTCGGTGCGTGGGTGGCTACGTGAATTTCATTGAGCGCAAATGACATTTATATATATATATATACATACGTACATCCTCTCTCTATATATATAGAGGGTGATCCAAAAGTCGTGGATCAAATGAAGTGGGGGGGGGGGGGGGGGGGGGGTAGTCAAGATCATTTCCAACCAAAAAAGTCATATACAGTTTCGTCCGTTTCTCAACGATTCTAAAGCTATGATTTTTATTCTTCAATATTTAAAAAAATCGCCCCCCACTTGTGAAAAAATTAATAAAAAAAACTATTCACTATATGCGGGTTATTTGTTCTTTAAGATGTACCCTGATGATGTGGCTTTCACATGAAAATGCAGTCTTCATAATTGTTATCATGAGTTTCAAGAATAAAATGAATTTGTAATAAATTTTTGGATCATAATTTTTTTATCCCTAGGTCTTTATCATTGATTTAAAAAGTTTGTACTGAAACGTGCCCCGGTAGTAGGAAAATTAGTCCACAATATGAGGATTCGAAAAAAGGTCTAACTCATAGTCCTGATCCTCGAAAGTTTTTTTACTATTAGATTTTTCACGGCAAGGTAGTGCTTTGCTACAAAGTCGAAAAATTATGATCCAAAAAGTGATTAAAAATTTATATTATTCTAAGAACTCCTGATGATAATTGTTAACGGAAGATGTGGAATGAAGCCAGCGAGTGATGCTTTCAATTATTAATGAATGTGATTATTGTGTCGTGAGAATTATTCACGATACAGAAAACTTCGGAGCTGTTCCTCGGAAGGAAGAGGTAACGCTAATGAATTGAAGAACGGAAAACGGGAGAGGTCCTCGTTGCTACGACGCGTTCACGCTCGCTCAGATGATGTTAAACAAATTACACACGAGGTAGCGCGTGAACGGTAGCCATGACGATGTTGCAGTCGCACTAACAATAATTATGAAGACTACATGTATTCCATGTGAAAGCTACATCATGAAGCTACGACTTTAAAAAAATACCCTGCATATGGTGAGTGGTATTTTTAAATAATTTTTTTGTACAACTGTGAACCGATTTTTCAAAAATATTGAAAACACAACACATAGCTTTGGAATCGTTGAGAAACGGACCAACCTGTATATCTATACGTTTTTGGTTTATAGCAAATATAACTTTTTGACTTTTTGGTTATAGCGACCATATGCCAGCCAATAACTTTTTGGTTATACCAACTAATAACTTTTTGGTTATACCAACCAATAACTTTTTGGCTATACCAACCAAAAAGGTATACCAATACAAACTTTTTGGTTACACCAACTAATAACTTTTTGGTTATACCAACCAATAAGTTTTTGGCTATACCAACCAAAAAGGTATACCAATCCAAACTTTTTGGTTACACCAACTAATAACTTTTTGGTTATACCAATCAATAAGTTTTTGGTTATACCAATCAAAAAGGTAGACCAATCATAACTTTTTTGTTATTCCAACCAATAACTTTTTGGTTATACTAACCAATAAGGTATACCCATCAATAACTTTTTTGTTATTCCAATCAATAACGTTTTGGTTACACCAACCAATAAGGTATAGTAATCAATAACTTTTCAGTTATTCCAACCTATAACTTTTTGGTTATACCAACCAAAAAGGCATACCAATCAATAACGTTTTGGTTATACCAACCAATAACTCTTTGGTTATACCTACCAAAAAGGTATACCAATCAACAACTTCTTGGTTATACCAACAAAAAAGTTGTACCAATCAATAACTTTTTGGTTACACCAACTAATAACTTTTTAGTTATTCTAACCAATAACTTTTTGGTTATACCAACCAATAACTTTTTAGTTATTCCAACCAATAACATTTTGGTTATACCAACCAACAACATTTTGGTTATAGCAACCAATAACTTTTTGGTTATATCAACCAATAACTTTTCTGTTATACCAACCAATAAGGTATAGTAATCAATAACTTTTTCCTTATTCCAACCAATAACTTTTTGGTTATTCCAACCAATAACTTTTTGGTTATACCAACCAAAAAGGTATACCAATCAATAACTTTTTGGTTATACCAACCAATAACTCTTTGGTTATACCAACCAAAAAGGTATACCAATCAATAACTTTTTTGCTATACCAACCACCAACTTTTTGGTTATACCAACCAAAGAGGTATACCATCCAATAACTTTTTGGTTATACCAACCAAAGAGGTATACCAACCAATAACTTTTTGGTTATACCGACTTAAAAGGTATACCAACCAATAACTTTGTGGTTATACCAACCAAACAAACCCAACCAATAAATTTTTAGTTATACCAACCAAAGACATATACCAGCGAATAACTTTTTGGTTATACAGTAGAGCGTCGATTATCCGAAACGTCAATTATCCGAATCGCGATTTGGTTTATCCGAAACGTCAATTGTCTAAACAATAATTTTCCGAAAGGCAATTTCGGATAATCGATTCGGATAATCGGACGCTGTACTGTACCAACCAAAAAGGTATATCAAAAAGCTATACCAACCTGTATACCTTCTTGGTTGTAAATGATCTTGACTACCTCCTCACTTCGTTCGATCCACGACTTTTCGACCACCCTGTATATGTGTATACCATTGGCTTTTGCGCTCAATGAAATTCACGTAGTCATCCACGCACCCAGACCATACTATGTCTATGGTGAAGACACTTTGAACCCATTATATCCATGAAATGTTGGCTATCAGCACGTCGGGTTATTTTGAGGCCGGTTCTTGAGTATTTTTTTTTTTTAAAGAATCGTAGATTTTGGCGACAGGATGGTCTTTGAAATGAACTTTAAATAAGTACACTTGCCTATTACTTTGGCAAAATACCTAAAAGCGATTTTGAAGATTTTGGATTTTATATAATGGTGATTATGGCGATGATGAAGTACGATAAGGACGGGCCTCAAAGTCGAAGGACTTTAAAATTTCGTTTCCTCATATGGTCGAGTTTACGAAGCGAGAGATCCGAGAGTCGCGCTGCCCTGACCCAACGTTCCATTACCAGAGTTCGTAAGGTCGGCAAAGAGCGAATTAAAGACTGTCTTGGCACTCGAGACCCCGTCGATGATTCAACCTCCGATCATCGTTTACCACGGCTTTAATGAATTCTGCTTATTCTTCGCGCTAGTTCACAGCCATGACCTCGTATAATATTTCCTTCGTGACTAGGCACCCCTTTATATGCTTATTAGATTCTTCCTAATTAACTCAGATTCTTATAAACTCGCGTGTCCGGATTAGACCGATTTTTTTTTCGAATTATTCACCGAGATCGAGGCAACGATTTTTTTTTACATCAATTACGAGAGCATCGATGCAAATTTCATCAATGTTGTGTTCCAATTGGCATTGGCTTAGTCATAATTTTTTCCTGGGCGGAGCCTAGAAGGATTCTGATGAAAACTGGTTTTGATCACAATCATCTGTTTTTTTTTTAATCGAATTTACATGATAGTCAGTAATCACTTAACACAAATGAAATATGAAACTCACCTTAATCTCACGTTCATGTTAAAATTAATATCAAACTCTTGCAATACCTTAAAAAATGATCAAGTAATTTTTTCATCATTCTTCAATCCAGTTATCGATCTTTAAAATTCACTTCCAGTAGGTACTCAATTAAATAAGTCTTAGTTTTCTATTTGTTTTTTCTGCAAAACTTAAAATTTTGGTAAAAATCATATTTTTTTTTCACACAGCTGTCATTTCTACAAATTTTTCTTTTCGTTAAATTTTTCCTCATGCTACACTTTAGCTATTACCTTTTTCTTGTACAAGAAATTAAAATACAATTTCGAACTATGCCTGGCAGAGAAAACAATTCCATCATCGGCAAGGATTTAAAAAAAAAAAGAGTCTTACTAGACGACTTATATGTCCGCTATTTTAAACGTTTTTTTTATTATTCTTTTTTTTTAATTTGCTCATAAAATTATAATGTATTTGTGAAGAATAAAAATTATTTCATTTATTTAATCGTTGCGTCGAAATTAAAAAATATTCTTATACCTATTTTTTCGACCGCCAATGGGCTGTAACGTCTTGATGAGCAAAATTCGTGCAATTGTTCTATAATTCTGATATTTTTTTCAAAAGTATTTCAAAGTATTTATTTTTTTAAGTATTCTATTTTTTTTTATAGCAAAGCTCAATAATTATTCCACCATTTTTGTTGCATGTGAATGTTTTTTTGTTGTCATTTTTTATATAATTCTTTTTCATATTTCTCTTATCCGAAATTTTCCAAAGAAATTACCGTGTTTATTGTGAGGATTGATTACGAATTATTTTTATTGTTCATATATCACGACTTAGTGCACAATAAAAAATAGCAATATTATGATACAATATTCTTCCAAAAAATAAACCTGAATGAGACTTTTCATTATTTTCTAATAATTATTATTAATAAAACACCATCTAATTTTTTTATAATTATAACAAAGATTAACCGAAGTATTAACCAGAGTATTAATCGAAATTAAAATTGATCACTGAAAATGCAATATTTTTTTGTCATTTCGGATTTTTATGGAAAATAATTTCGTCGAAAAAGCCCCCGTGGGAGGGATTATGAAGCAGCATGTAATTTATAGACTTCAGTTTGTAAAGACTCCGCAGACAATGTACTCAATTCTTGATTATCTAACACCCTAATAGCCCTCCTGACCTCATTTTAAGTCCCTCGCGTATACAAGCATCGACGTGCGAGATCCATTTGTCTTGACGTTCGGTTACTGCCCCTCTTCAAACATCCAAAGTGTACTTAAAAAAAAAAGATTATCCACAAAAAAAATAGTCGTTAAAGAATAATCATTGGACTGACTTTCAAAGACATCGAATTAAGCCTATATCGATTTAATTCAAAAAAGCTTACGAAAGCCAAAAAATTCCAGAACACAGTTGAAAATGGTAAGTAACTTTCGATCGTTCTCAGAGGTCTGTCATTTTTTTCGTAACACTCGTTACAAATTACGTTTCCAATTTATAATTCGTACGAACGAGATATTCAAATTTCATATTGGCTGAAAATCTCACAATATAATTTTTCATCGGTCATGTATTTTTTTCTATGACCATTTTTATTCGTTTTTTATTTTTATTTTGGCCATTTATGTTGTATTGCTATTATTGCGATGACTCGCCGGTTTTAAATAGAGAAATATATATTTTTTCGAATAACATATTTTCATGATGATGATCGTTGTTATTATTATCATTAATAATATAATTACCATCATTGATATTATTATCATTATTGTTTCTGAGACTTCGTTTACTTTCCAATTTATTACTCTGATTACTACAATTGTTATTATTGATATTAATGTTATGGTGTTGCTACGGTTATCGTTATTATTATTATTATTATTCCTATTTAACCCTTCGTGGTCACTTGGTGGTGAATAAATATATTTTTTTTTAACGCGCACTATGCTACTATTTTTTTTTTTCCAAAAGTAGCATATCTAAGGAGTATCATGTCCAAATTTTACGTAAAAATGTTAAAAATTCACGGAAATATGATTTTTTAAATAAAAAAAAGTGTTTTTTTTGCGTTTTCACTTCTTTATGATTTTTTTTAACACGTCGCCATTTTATTTCTTATAAATAAATTTTTCGTACATCATCGAGAAAGTTCAAAGCATATTCCATAATTTTTTGAACCACTTCGGACGGATAGTTTGGTCACAATATTTTTTTTTGAAAATTGACTGGGTAGAATCGATCCAAGTGTGACCACCGCGATTTAATTTGGATGTGTGACCACGAAGGGTTGATGGCGGTACAACAATAAACATTGGAGCTGCAGAAGATGAAAAAAAAAAAATTCTTGCAACTCAGTGCATTCAGAAGGATCGGTTTGGGCACAAAAGTGGAAACCGGAAATGTGAGTGAAGTTATTCGTGGCTTAACGACTTTTCGACGCCTGGGGGACATGAATAAAGGAAGACGGTTAAAAGCCACCACAAAAGGTACCAAGGAAAAGGACCTGCTGTCAAATTTGTTCTCCCCCCTCTCCCCCTAACTCTCTATCGCTCTTTTTTTCTCTCCATCTTATCCTTCGCTCCCCTCCCTTTTCCTCGTATATCAACGGATCATCTTGAAAAGCGTTTTTTTGGCCCTTCTTCAATAGTTTTTTCTCTCTCGCGAACCTTCCTGTCGCGTTCGTTTCGTCTCTCTTTCCTGTTCCTCGTCGTGCGTTACCTGCTTAACGCAGGACGCCATGGAATGTGGGGCTTGGCTGCAGGTGAGGAGAGGAGAAACCTGAAACTTCGAGCATGAGAGAGAGAGAGAGGGGGCTGAGGAAGATACAGGACCAGGATAAAAAAAACATAGAAAGGTACGTACGCATAGAAACGACCAAGCTTTAACTTTTACCACACGTGACCAAACTAGAAATACAACTATCCGTCTTCGTTTCAATGAAACATACCGGGTGTCCAAAAGAAAAAAGTTGGGCTTTTTTCTTTTTTAATTAAATTTTGCAATTTAATTTGCTATTTGCAATAGCAATTAAATTTTGCCCAAAGTGTTGGGCAAAATTTAATTGCTAGGGTAACTAATGATCAACAATCAATGAATTGTTAATAACGACTATAACAATTAACAATTAATTGATTGTAGTTGTGAAAAATAACGATTAACAATCAATTAATTGTTAATTGCTGTAGTCGCAATTAACAATTAATCAATTGTTAATCGTGACTTTCTACAATTAGAAACTAACAATTAAAACTGATTATTGTATAGGGCGCTGCGTAAGCCTACAAAAACCCAAACAAATCCGTCGTATCTGATATCTGTAAAGTTAAATAGGTTAATTGTTAGTTTTAATTGTTTTTTAGAACAATTAAAAAAGTGAATTGCAATTGTTTTAATTGTGAGTTGCAATTAACATAGATTAATCCAAATAAATTAATTGCAACATGCAAGTAATAGTTCATTGCAATTAATGCTAATTGCAATTAAATTAATTAACAATCAATTAATTGTTAATTGCTGTAGTCGCAATTAACAATTAATCAATTGTTAATCGTGACTTTCTACAATTAGAAACTAACAATTAAAACTGATTATTGTATAGGGCGCTGCGTAAGCCTACAAAAACCCAAACAAATCCGTCGTATCTGATATCTGTAAAGTTAAATAGGTTAATTGTTAGTTTTAATTGTTTTTTAGAACAATTAAAAAAGTGAATTGCAATTGTTTTAATTGTGAGTTGCAATTAACATAGATTAATCCAAATAAATTAATTGCAACATGCAAGTAATAGTTCATTGCAATTAATGCTAATTGCAATTAAATTAATTACAATTAAATTAATTGTTGTAGTCGCAATTAACTATTAATCAATTATTAGTCGTGACTTTCCACAATTAAAAACTAATCAATTTTAAATCTTTTTGGTGTATTCGATTAGAAACTAACAATTAAAACTGATTATTGTATAGGGCGCTGCGTAAGCCTACGAAACCCCAAATAAACCCATCGTATCTGATATTTGTAAAGTTAAATAGGTTAATTGTTAGTTTTAATTGTTTTTTAGAACAATTAAAAAAGTGAATTGCAATTGTTTTAATTGTGAGTTGCAATTAACATAGATTAATCCCAATAAATTAATTGCAACATGCAAGTAATAGTTCATTGCAATTAATGCTAATTGCAATTAAATTAACTGCAATACAATTAATTGCTGTAGTCGGAATTACCAATTAAACAATTGTTAATCGTGACTTTCCACAATAAGAAACTAATCAATTTTCAATCTTTTTGGTGTATTCGATTAGAAACTAACAATTAAACCTGATTATTGTATGGGGCGCTGCGTAAGCCTACGAAACCCCAAACAAACCCGTTGTATCTGATATCTGTAAAGTTAAATAGGTTAATTGCTAGTTTTAATTGTTTCTTAGAACAATTAAAAAAGTGAATTGCAATTGTTTTAATTGTGAGTTGCAATTAACATAGATTAATCCAAATAAATTAATCGCAGCATGCAATTAATAGTTCATTGCAATTAATTGCAATTACTTATTATTATTATTATTATTAAATTCTTTATTTTGATTCCCCGTCGGGTTACACAAGGATTGCAATAACTTTTTTAGTCGATTAACGAACTGATTAAAAATTCAATTGATTAAAGTCCAACACTGCCCTATCGATAATGAACATTGCACAATAGGCATCGCCATCTTTCATCCCCGAAATGACAATAATTTCGCAATTTTTCACGTCGTCGAATATAAAAAAAAATTAATGGAACTACGACCGAAAAGGTACAAAAAAATCGTAGGAAAAAATTATTTACGAAACATTTGTTTCATTGTGATTTGAAGGGATTGCTTTGGGGATAGCTGTAGTTATCGATTATTCGAGGAACAACCCTTGGGCCACACACGCACGTTTCACAGGACTATTCCACCACCCTTTCTATCGTTCGCTACCACCGTTGGGAAAAAAAGATGAAAAAAAGGTTGAACAATAAACGAACCTTGACGAGTGAATTGACGACTGGACTGTCGAGCAAGCCCTTCAGGAAGAGTAGATCAGTGTCGTCCGCGGCAACTTTGCCGAGCTCCTCGATATTGTCCCTCACGTGCATGAAGGCCGCTGGAACATTCACGGTGCCATTCTCCATAACTGTGAACCCTGTACTACTTTTAGGCCCTATATATATATATACATATATATTTCACCCTTCGCTCATATCGTTCGCCCCACGATATTCCCTATATCGTGGAGTTTGCGCAGTTTCTTTTGGACTTACGTACAGTCGGTAAGAAGATCGTACAGGATTGGCACAATTTTGTTCAAAGGGCAAAGGCTCTTATTATTATATTATAAATTAATAAGTGGCAACGAAAAATTGTTTAGTGTATACCTGAACCTTAAAATCATTTATACTTTCTATACAAGTAAATATTTAAATGCATTTATATAAATTTAATTGTATTTAAATACATTTTAATTTTATTTAATAAATTTAAATATTTTAAAAGTATTTATTTACATTATTTATCGTATTTATTTATAGCATATTTAACTATGTATTTAAGTATACGTTTAAGTTTGTATAAAAGTATTTAAATACGTTTACATTTGTATAAATTTACGTATTTTTCAAGTAATTATTTATTATATTTATAGTATTTTTTTATAGCATATTTAAGTATAATTTAAGTATATATTTAAGTATTCGTTTAAATTTATATCAAAGTATATAAATAAGTTTAAATGTTATAAATTTATATATATTTTTTATAGAAAAAATATCTTAAAATCATTAATACTACATTTTTGTTTAAATACTTTGAAATAAATGATTTTATTCTACTTGGTACAATAATGGACGTTTTACGGACGCTCCGCGTGCGTAAAACTCCCATTTTCGCACCGCGTAAAATAAAATTTCGTATGAAACTCGACGAAAAAAACTTTTTCTAACCTCGTGTGATTGCAATACTCGTTAGAAAAAGTTTTTTTGGTTCTCGTGTACTATTCATGTCGTTGTTATTGTTATTTCTGTTTTTATTATTACTACCCTCACTTAACTTTTTATTGAACTTTTTCATCCCATATTAGTGGGGATGAAAAGACGTTCGTCATTTTTAGGGAGAACATTATTTATTTTTCACTTGGTTGATAATATTATTGCCATTTTGTTAGCTCAGTAATCATTGTTGAATAAACAAGAGTTTTGAATATTTCTATTCGTACTCGTTAACGGCTTAGGGATTTTTATGACAGGGGGTGAATTTTTCCAGGAAGTGTAGCTTTTGTGAAGTTTTACCGATTTGCTTGAATTGTAACGTTTTTTCGATGACACTTGATGCTGGTAAAATTTGATTTTCGGGATATTGGGGGTTGGTAAATGAGATGAAGATATTTAGGGGAACAGGGCGACGTGTTCGATGATACAACCCTCGGTTACCAACCCCCGGGCGTGGCACATCCCCCCAACTGACCGATCAATATTCTCAGCTACAGGTGGCAAAACGTTTTTCGTCGGGCATGCTTCAGTTTTTTCACACCCGCTAGAGAAAAGTTTGGAATTTGATAATAATTCGATTTTTCGCGGCCTAAAGTCAACCCCAAACGTCTTTATCGTTAATTTAGTTTTTGCAATTAATTTTAATCTATATTTCTAATTTAATTTTTAATTCAAATAAATTCGCCCAATTGATTGAAGTTATAAAAAAATTATTTACAATGAAAATAATTATTGGAGTGTCCGAAATCAAAAATTGAAAGTTTAATTTAAAAAGAATTGAAATTAATTTATTTGGATTTGATTAATATGTCCCTTAGGGTACAAGAATATACGTACAATAAACATTTCTTTATTACGTCGTGCAATTAATAATCTTCTGAATTTAATAATACAAAAAATTACAAAGTAAATCTCAACTCTAATTATTTTAATTTTATTCTAATGTAAGTATATGAGAAATATTGCTATCAAGCTCAAGCTCAAGGCTTCATCGAGTGTTGAGGCGTTAATTGAGTTGGCAGTTGCATTTTAATTAACAGCTCGGTGTCACGGAGCATCTTCGAAGTAACGAAAAAAAAAAATATTCTAACGTTTGTAACCTCAATTATTTTTATCATTCGTCAAACCCAATCATTCTGGACCATAATGTTAATGATAATTAAATTTCAGGTCGTTTATCATGATTTACGAATTTGATTATCACGGACAAATTTAGTACTTTTTTTAAATGAAATTTTATTTATTTATGAGAATACATTCAGTCGCTTATTAATAAATGTTCGAAGAAACAAAAACGAATAAATACACTGTCTGTGCAAAAAATAAGGGACTGATATCGTTCTTAATTTAATTCGATTGGTTGAATTTCCTTTTGCGAAAAAATTTGTAAAAAAAATGTCACAAAGAAAAAAAACACAACTAAATGAATCCCTATTAAAAAAAATCTATAATTTTATTTGACATTCACAATAGGAAATTACTCGAAAGGAAAATATAGAATTCAGCCACGAGCAAAATTTATTCTCGATGTGAATTAATTAAAAAAAAAAAAACATAAAATCGTTACTCTCATTACCATTTTCGACCTGATGAATTTTGGCACCATTGACGGCGTCCATGCTCGCTAAAAGTCGTTGGTCTTCCGATTTTTCCTTACGCCCGAAGAACACCATGTTCGTTTGAACAATAAAACAACAAATAAAGGAAACACAGGCACAAATTCACTTGTAATATTTGAAAATAATCGCAGATGCATCCCGCGATCGTCGGGACCTCAAATTAAATTCATTTTCGATCAACTCAAAGTTGTTTGTTTTTTTTATCATGTCAAAAAATAAATTAAAAAATAGATCGTCGCGATAGATTGTTTATTGTTTTTCAGGGTATTTGTATTTTTTTTTTTATCTGAACTCGAAAAACACGGAGATGAGAGAGTGACGCGAGCGCGGGATCGAATGAAAGCGGTTTCTTACACCTGCGGTCTAACAGGGGCCTCACCGAAGGGGCCCCAGGAACGGGGACCGGTGTGAAAGAACCGGGACCACGAGAATGAGGGCCCCTTGCGTATAATATTGCCTGCTGTTTCTTTTTTCTTCTAACGTAACGCGACACCGTGCTGACAACTGACTCGAGACACTCGCTTTTGACGTCATAAACTAAAGAAACAATTTTTTTTTAACGTTCCATTAATCAAAAGAAACAATTTTTCTCGTCGTCACATTGATAACGCAACTTCGATTATTTTCACGTTTATCGCAAGACCATTTTATACATTTTATCAAATTTAATTGACAAATAATTCCATAAAAATGGAGGAATTAATTAAAAATACACGACGAATTTTCTTTTGCACTCAACTCGTCGTTATTTGCATTTTTTTGTTCTCTTCCCTCGTTATTTAACACTCCAATAATTCATTGGCATTTAATGTTTTATTAATTTTTTTTCACGATTATTCCATTAATTTTATTTGATTTGTTAAAACACTTTTACATATTTGTTTCAATTGAAAAGTGACTTGGATATTTGGTTGGCACGGCTTTCAATCGATTCACAATCGCATCAAATTTGATCAAATGATTTTATCAAATTTTATAAATTCATAGAATATTATAATTTCATTTCCTAGTAATTATGATCTGAGTTATTTGTTTTGTTTTTTCTGCATTATAACAATATTTGTCGCTTGTTGCGAATTTAAAAATTAAATTAAATTGAATTAATTTGAAAATTAAATATGTACAAGTCCATGTACGTCATCGTCAGCAATTTTTTTTTCACGTATGATTTTTTTTTTCTGATACGGAATTTTTTTAAGTATTCAGATACACGTCCGGCTGAGAACTGGCCCGTTATTTGGTCGATGCAGACTCTTTGATTCTCGGCGTCGAAGATTTCGTTGCGAAATGAGAAAGAAGGTAGAGAAAGAGAGAGAAAGAAAAAGAGAGAGGGAGAGAGAGAGAGAGAGAGAGAGAGAGAGAGAGAGAGAGAGAGAGAGAGAGAGAGAGAGAGAGAGAGAGAGAGAGAGAGAGAGAGAGAGAGAGAGTGATCTTACAGCTGGTATGTTTTAACTCCGTTCTGGCAAAGCCAATGATTATAAGAGAGTCCGGGTGGGAGAGAAGAGTGTTCTTAGACAAAATTCAGGAAGATTTGTAGTGGGCAATCTTCGCGTTCTCGGGATTCCGCGAGAGTCCGGGAAGAACCGGGGGTAATACCGGTCATCTATTTATGTACTTTTCGTGAAAATTTACTCGATTTTTGAGAAAGAAATATTTCATTAATTCACTTGAAAAGAAAAAGATTGCAATTAAATTGCGTTGATCCTTAAACGTTGCTTAATTGCAATTTAAATGATTTTGATTATATGTATTAACTATAGCTTCTAATCGCGACTTCGTCTGCGTGGATCTCGCAATTTGTGTTAAAATATTCCGTAATGCATTATTTTTTTTTTTTTTCAAAGGCTGTCGTACGTCATTCAGCATTTAGTAAAATATGTGATATTATATTAGATTCTATTCGATTTTGATTATATATTAGTTGTTCGTATTCTATGAGAATTACAATTTCATCATTAGGTTTTTTAAAAATATTATAATTATAAAAATATTAGACGTTAGATTTTATCAAATTTAAATTATATTTGATTCGTTGTATTATATAAGAATTTAAATTTGATAATTACAGTAGATTTGACACGAATGTTATAACGAGAAAAATATTACATATATTTTTATTAGGTTTGATATTATATTATCATCTATTTTAATTAGATTTGATTTGCTTGTATCCTATAATAAGAATTATATAAGACTGATAACTTCATAATTGAATTAGACTCGAGTCGAATATTAGAATTAGAAAAATATTAGATAGAATGAAAAGTATCCTATGTCTTAACCCAGGCCATCTACATGTTAAATTTCATTGAAATCGATCAAGCCGTTTTGGCGAAATTGAGGAACACACAGACAAAAAGTCAGATTTATAATATTAGTAAGGATTAGTTAATTTAATATAAATGCGTTTTCTGATTCAATCAATATTATTAAATTAATTGATCAATCGATTTGATACATTGTCTTTATTGCAATTAATTAAATGGCATTTATTGAATGTCGATTAATTGCAATTCAATCAATTGATTTTATTCCATTTCAGTTCGTTCTTTTTTTTTTGTATTTTTGCAATAGAGTGTAATATCAATCTGCCTTTTTTTATTGAGTAAATCAGCGACATTGATTTTATTTGTTAATCAAATTTTACACACACGTAATAATAATAATTGTGAGAACTATTATTTTTATCCTTTATATTTGAACAATTGTTGAATAGAGTTATTGTGGATTCGAGGAATCACCAATGACACCCACCTGTATGAGAAGCCAAATCGATTCGTTCTTTACCCCCAGCTTTTCCTATTTTCGTCAGCGATATCAACGATCGACACCCACGAACGTTCTTTGCCATTTCCTCGTCAATTCATTCTCTTGCCCTTGAGCTGCTGCGAAATATAAATGTATTATCGATATTATCATTATTATCAAAATAATAGCTGAGATAACAATAATCGTAATATTTCCATAGCAATGATAGAAATATTAAGGGTAAATTTTCGAATCAATGCATAAATTTCATTTGTTTATTTTGAGAAAAATAAAGCTGGAAAAATAATAATAAATTCATTGCTTGAGCGAAAATAATAGTAAAAATAAAATAAAACAAAAGTTTGGATTTATATTTGCCTTTTGATAATAACTAGCTTTCGCCCGCGTGGAATTTGGCCCATAGAAATTTCATTAACAGTTGCACCACTTATTAGGGATTGTTTTGAAATATCCTAAAATATGCTTCTTATTATTTGTTTTGAAGTATATTTATACCGAGTTTCAAGTTGATACACGCAAGGACTACAATTTTCCATACAAAATTTTACAGCCCATTTCATTCCCTTAGAGTTGACTTTTGAAAAATCCTCTCTTAAGGCGAAACTCCACTGTGACGGCTTAAAAAAATCGATTTTTTTTTGCATTTTCTTGTAGTATGTACTTTCAAAGATATGTAATTAAATTTCGATATATTAAATATGATAATAGTAAAATATGTACAAATTTTGCACGAAATTTTTGTAATTGTAATCGCTATCGTTGAGCGTAGGAGTTTTTTTTTAATTACTCTGCCATTTTCTCTACTTCAAGTATTGTTTTTTTTCAATCAAGATTTGATATATATATATACAGGGTGGACCACGCAACGTGTGCACCTCTTTTACGACCAAAATATGCGTTGCACAAAAAAATGTTTTATACAAAAGTTACATGGTTTATAAGGCTACACTATGTGGTGCATTTATTTTTTTTATAGGTGGAGGCGCTCCGAAGATTTGAAGGTCAACTTAATTTTTTCAAATGGAATGCTATATTTTTTATAGCGTAATATGATAGAGTATCGAATTCTGAGTAAAAAAGTATAGACCTTTATTAGCCCTAGAGTTAATAGCTAACGAGTAATTTCACTTTATTACTTTAAAATTTTCTTCACGTTATATCAAGTTGGAGATTCATTCATTCATTTTCACTTTTATCTTTCTGATAATAATCACGCACAATCACCGAAGGATACTTTAATACTGGATTACAATCATTGAGAAGATTGTGAATCATGATAAGTGTGTGTGTGATGTGGTAAATGTGTTCATATTGATAAACACTGTGATGTAAACACTGCCATTCAGAAATTTGTAGTAGATTTGAATCTCCAACTTGATATTACGTGAAGAAAAAAGTAATAAAGTGAAATTACTCGTTAGCTATTAACTCTAGGGCTAATAAAGGTCTATACTTTTTTACTCAGAATTCGATACTCTATCATATTACGCTATAAAAAATATAGCATTACATTTGAAAAAATAAAGTTGACCTTCAAATCTTCGAAGCGCCTCTACCTATAAAAAAAATAAATGCACCACATAGTGTAGCCTTATAAACCATGTAACTTTTGTATAAAACATTTTTTTGTGCAACGCATATTTTGGTCGTAAAAGAGGTGCACACGTTGCGTGGTCCACCCTGTATATACAGGGTGGATCAATAACTATTAGTACCTTGGATATCTTCGAAACTATAAGGTTCACAGAAATATTTGCTGAAATGAAATTGCACAGCACGAAAGGGGCCATCCGATAGCGATAATAGTTTTTTTTTGCAGGTGGAGGTACTTCGGACATTTGAAGGTCAACTCCATTTTTTAAATGAATCGGTATGTTTTTTTTTCTGTATCATGAAAGAGGAGCTTAAAACGAGTTCAACGACCTATAACATAAGGTCATTGAAGGTCATAGAAAGTACAGAAAGGCGATAATACTTACGGTTTCGGTAGTAAATAAAATTACTACGTTTATAGTAAGTGTTCAAAATGTATTATCGCCCTTCTGCACTGTCTATGACCTTCAATGACCTTACGTTATAGGTCGCTGAACTTTTTTTAAGCTCCTCTATCATGATACAGGAAAAAAAAACATACCGATCCGTTTAAAAAAATGAAGTTGACCTTCAAATGTCCGAAGTACCTCCACCTGCAAAAAAAATATTATCGCTATCGGATGGCCCCTTTCGTACTGCGCAATTTCATTTCAGCAAATATTTCTGTGAACCTTATAGTTTCGAAGATATCCAAGGTGCTAATAGTTATTGATCCACCCTGTATATAAAAGATAGATTGCCTCCGGACGATTCCCGATTACAAAATTTCTCTTATTATTTTATTGTTACGAGGCACAAGTATTTCGAACAATAATTGATTGCTTTGCTATCCGGTCGTGCCGCACCAATCAATTTGCCACTATTATTCCGATCAATGAAAATATTGTGGTATAAAGAAAAAAAAAATTGAATGCACTCAAGCAAAAAGTTGCGTTGCTACTATTTTTTTTCAAATTGAAACTATTCGTGGCACACACAAAACTTCCTAAAACAAAAGAATACCTTTGATTCTCAAATGATGACATCCGGTGAATTGAAAGATTGTTTTTTTTTTTTTCACTGATTCGTCGATCGTTTTTTATATTATTACCATTTCGAAGATCAAACAACGAAAATGATTAGTTTACGCGTTTTGAAAAATAAATATTGGTTAAAAATAATTTTAATTTATTAAATTAGACTGATTTATTTATTACAAGAGTAATAAACATTTATTGCAAGAGTACTGAATAGTCGACGACGAGGCGTGAGTTACCCTTGCTCAGACGCCTCTAATATTCGTCGATCGATTGGCCACGTTCACCTGCTCGCGAGGAACACCCCTTGGAAACTTCACCTGTTCAGTAAGCATTGTATCAAAGTCTATGCAAGGACGATACTATGTAAGGCTGACCAATAGTAGTCTTGAAGAAGACAGGAGAAAAATCACTCGATTTGAAGAAGAAAAAAAAACGAAAATAAATACGTTTTCTGAAATGATTTCGAATAAATTCTTCGAGCTATTCGGACAAAAACCTTCATTTCGCATACTTTTAACAATAAATTGATGCAATATCCTTTTTTATCGATCGATACGAATAGTTTTGCTTGAATACATTGTTGACAATGTCGTTGCTAATTGGAGCATAGCTGCGTAATTGTCTATACGTAGAATGCAATCTGACTTAATGGTTGAATATAATAGAGCAGACAATTTGAGGATAAGAAATTTTTACATGCTGGTTATATTTATTGCTTTTCATGTGCAAGAGATCTTGAATGCTTTTTTAGGTGTAAGGCTAGCACGAGTGGCGCCATCTACACCTATTTTGCAACATTTTAGACAGAAACTTCAGATATATATGGTCGATAAGGGTTCTCTTTTATACCGACTGTAGGTAAAACATATTAGTTTTCCTTTACCGACTGTGGGTAACAACAGAATTTTTGTTCTACCGATAGTCGGTAACAACAGAATTTTGGTTTACCCATTGTTGACAATAAGATAATTTTTACTTACCGATCGTTGGCAACAGAGATTTTCCTTTAGCTTACCGATCGTTCGTAACATCAATTTTTTGGCTTACCGATCGTCGGTAATAGAAAAATGCATCTATTCATCACATCAGCTCAACTATCTTTTCGAACTGTTCACCAAAGGAGGCTAATGGAATTTAAGAAAAATTACATTTTATAATTGCATGCGCCCCACGTTTTTCGTTTTAAATCTTACAAGTATTTTCATAGCTATTAAAAATGCACTATCACAATTTTTCAGGACAATCTGTATGGGGTTAGGAATCTCTATGGGGTTATAAATCTGTATGGAGCTAAGAGAAATTATTTTATACTTTTCAGTACGTTTTAAACACGTGGTGTACTAAATTTTTTTTTTAAATTTAAATAATTATGTTCTGCTTTTTAGTCTTGTGTGTGTGAAATTTTGCAATCGATTTTAAACATCTTGATGAGATTATGACAGAGTTATGTGGTAAATTTCAGGTTTATTTCAGTTACTTTTAACTGAATAATAATATATCAATGTGTTTAATTGTTATTTTCATGAAATATCAAATAAAGAAGCAAGTAAAATTAATTTTACAACGAGTGATGACAAACATCACTCGTTATAAAATTGGCCGGTGGCAAATAACATATACTCGCACCTCCAAAATCATTTTTTTTTATTTCATAAATCGTTAGCAAAATATCTTAAGAATACGCACCCTGAAAATTACAAAACGATATTCGGATTCCTTCTAACGGTATGTATATAAGTGATAAAGACTCTCCGCTCGATTACCAAGCGCGCTCAGGTATCCACGAGCGCTCAGTTAGGTCGTTTGGATTTGTTTGGGTTTTCATAACCCAAACAAACCCAAACTCGACCGTTCGGCGACAAGCTCCAAAACATCTCCATTCTGGGTAAAAAATAATCGAGGTAGCGGCATTTCTTGCTGCTATTTTATTCAATGAAGGACATTCAGGCCTACTCATAGTTATGAATGAACTATAAATCGTAGTTGGCAATCAGGGCTACGGATATACCGAGCAAATGGATCAGATGCGCGTGGCTCGGCAAAATAGAAAAAGTTTATTAGAGACAGAAGAAGCTCGAAAAGCTCGTAAAGAGGAAATGCAAGCTTCAAATGAGTTGCATGAGGAAGAGGAAGGACTGCTGTATGGTGCTGGAATCGCTGATTAATCGGTAAGATACTTTATCATTTGATTAAACACATTTGACTTTGAGTTTTTCGTTTGTCAAACTTTAAACGTGTTTTTCTCGAAACGACATTTTTTCAATTTGCGGGAATCATAACTCAAAAACCAATTGATGGATCATCTTCAAATTTGGAACACGTTTACATAATATAATTTATTAAAACATGAACCTAAAGTTGGAAAGATTAGATTGTTTAAAACATATTTATTATTGCAAAATACCGGGAAAAATGCTAAAAATCGATCATTTTTTTTCGAGCACGTTCCAACATTCAATTCTCGATTTTTTTTTCAAAATTTAGGTTCATGTTCTTAAAAAACATCTCAAGAATGTATAAAAATTTGTTGGACTTTTTCAGATGCGAATTGCAAGCTGCACAATTCCCGCAAATTGATAACGACGATGAGGACACGCCAAGGGACACAGCGGATTACATCTTAATTAATGCGTGAAATAACTTGAAAAAATTACCAGAGATGTATGAAAATATGAATAAATTATTGTCAGAGTTGCGGAAATTTCCGCTTTTTTTTTCACTATAAAAAAAATCCAAAAAATCATCTAATTTTCGGTCTCCTAAAGTGGTTGCCCTCCTTAAGCAAGAACCCAGAGACTAATGACTTGAAATTTTGCGCAGACTCGTAACACCTGTTCGCAAACATCCTCAATAACTTTCAAAAAATTCACAACATTACGCGATAGCTGAGCAACCCCATTGGTAGGTTATGCTCGCCAAACGAATCAGCTGTTACGCCCGACGATGACAAGTCTATGGATACTATTTCGTCATTATGATAATATTCAACCGGAAGTTGAAACCTTTTTATAATGCAGTGCTTGAACTACACGGTGAAGTTCGAATTTTCGATTTTTTTACAATATCTATGATGTCTAATTTATCAAATTTCAGTTTTCCAACGACCTTAGTTGGATACGTGAGCAGCAAAACCGTGATCGCCGCACTTCCGGTCGACCGTCTCCATAAGACGACGTGCTTCACTAGCTCAAAGTGCTCGTCTTTGCAATTTTATTACGAAAAAACTGAATGGTCGATATAGCTCAAATTTTTCCAAAGACTGCATAACGTATTCGTCAACATCATATAAAAATTTCAAGCCCGAAAGTTGGATTCAGCTCCATGATCGTACCTTCTTAACTGTCAAAAAATGTTAAGATCCACTCCCAACAGCATATAAAGCACAATATTTTTGCGATAAAACGAGGGTCGAGATATTTTTGAAAATGTAATTCAAAAAGAATTAAATCCTCGTTAGTCCGGGTCCAATTGAGTACACTTTTTGAGCGAATAATCAGAGGCGATAAAACGTCGGAAGGGAACAATCCAAAATACGTTATCGATATAATTGCAAGTATTTCTTTAAACACTTGAGAATGATCGTATCAATTCTTTATCACTACTGACCAAACTTACGATCGATAACGTACGATGAGCGTGAAATCTTGTGAGGAAGTTTTTATTCTTTTCGATAAAGATCCGGGGCATCCGTGCTTGTACAAATCTCTTATCAGGTAGATGTAATCCTTGCCCCAGAAGTCACGTATTTCGAGATCAACGATCCGATCAGTGACAAAAGTATTCATCAATCTGACAGTATAAACTTAAACGAAACCCGAGCAAACGTGCTTCATTGAAAATGGAATCAAATTCATCCAAACATTGCTACCATATCGATTTAACATCAATCACGACTTAAGGGACCATTCCAGTCTGACATTTGTTGAAAATCGTTTTTTTTGCATTATCCAAAAATATGGACTTTCATAAACATGCTGTTAATTTTTGGTCGCATAATTCGAATTATTCCGGTCGCTACAGCCTTTTTTAGAAAAATGGATTTGACCAGTTGCGTGAGACCTGGCGCTGGTGAATGACGTTTTTCTCGAAACGTCGTTTTTCAAAACGCCGAAATTTTCCCACGTCATTCTTCACGCCATGTCTTAACGGCGTACGGAAGCGTTTTTTTTTTATTTGAAAATTTCACATTTTTTTTTAACGAAAAACTGTCGAAAAATAGGCCCAATTTGATCCTTAATTTTGAAACGGCCACAATTTTGTTAATTTTCATCGAAAAAAAAATCCTCCGTACGCCTCTACAGTTTTCCATACTGATTAATAATCTTTTTGGTTTTTTTCTTTCAGACAATTTTTGATGGAGTAGCACTTTTCACCGTCAGTCGCTATTCTTTTTTGGCATAATTTTTCAGCGGTCAAAAAACTATATAGAACATCAAAAAATATTTTTATGTACAACATAAGTAATTTGAATAAACGAAAAATAAAACGGATTGATTAGCGAATTTCATTTAAAAAAAAATCATGAAAATCAGCAATTTTCAAACCAGTCACACTGGAATGTTCTCTTAATTGTTTTTTTTTTCAAATACAAAAATTCAAAGATTTTGGGTAAAAAATCATTAATCAATACAAAAAAATGAAATAAAAAACACTGAAAAATAAAGTGACTGGAATCATTGACGGATAATTTAAAAAAAAAGCTATGACATTTGAGCAAGCATGACATAACAATTGAAATTTGAGAAGTTTCGGTATTTCGAAATATTTGTGGGGCTTTTAAATATTTATCAAAGTGGAAGATCTTATTGTGGCATTGTCTAGCTAAGAATAAATAAATAAATAAATATATATAGATAATTTTAGAGCGTTTTTTAACTCCCGGCAGCGAGTGAGGGCTAAGATTTAATATCGTTTCAAGTACACCGATTACGGTTCCATGAGGTCAGCTTGAACACGTGGTACTTCAACTCGTTACAACAGAAAGGAAGTGTCATCACTCGTGGTCTTACTATACATATTATATAAACATATGAGCCATGTGTATGTGCGTGTATATATATATATATATATATATATATATATATAGAAGGAAAATCTGACCGCGAAACGATTGGTTGATTGGCCTCGTACAATTCTCGCAAACGCTTCCACCGATTCGTTGCAACACGAACGAGACTTTTTCTCTCTTTTCTCACCAACTACCTGGAGTTTCTGATATTTTTTTTTGTGAATTAAAAAAAATATCAGAATTTTAATTTGTGATTTACAAAAAATATCACAACCGAGACTTTTTCTCTCTTTTCTCACCAACTACCTGGAGTTTCTGATATTATTTTTTGTGAATTAAAAAAATCTACGAAGCATTGTTTTAGCCCAGTGCATTAAACGTGGAGAAAGATAATATACGACCGAAAATTTCGTGGCACGATGACGTTCGTCTGTATACCGTGGCTTTTTGCATGTGTAAAGTGTTCTTGATCGTTGGATATGAGGCGTTCAAACGATGGTAATAGCACTATGTGGTAGCTTTGCAAGAAGAGGTTCATATACGTGTCGAAGAATTATGCATCGGGCGTTCCAGGCCCAATTTCACTGAGTGGCTTATGGTTGATTTTATTTTTGAGATTCAGCTCGAAAGGGGGCTGATATTTGGGACAAGTCGAGGGTGGATTTGGGGCTGGAAAAAGAGTGGGATTTAAGATAGGACGAGGTGATAATTGAGGGTGGAAGAAGGTCGAAATTTAGGGTGAAATTTCATCTGAAAAGGCAAGTTTTATTTAATACGAGGGAAGGATAGAATTTAGGTTTTAATGAGGCTGGATTTAGGATGATACGTACGTTGGTAAAATAGGAGAAATGCTTCCGAAATTTGTCTATTCGAATGTTCATTTCTCGTTGTTTTTTGTTTCGATCAGGAAAAAAAGTAAACAAAATCGATGTCGCGCCTCTTTGGAATTGAATAAAAAAAAAGCCAATTGGAGATTCGCGATACTTTTGAATCTTCGAATATTTATTTTGCATATGCTTAATTATTTTTTTGCAATTAGTATTAAGGGGCACCTTAAATTACTTTTTGCATTTTTTCATAGTCTATACCTTCAAGAATAACATACTAAAATTTCAAGTGCGGATCTCAAATAGTTTTTTAACTACAGCCTCCTAAAGAGCAGCGATTTATAACAATGAAATCAATATTTTTATCTTTCAACGCGTTTTTCTCAAAACGACATTTTTCAAATTTGCCTCAGTTGTAACCTGAATACATATCATTCGATCGACTTGAATCTAGTTTTAGTGTATTTATTATTTGTTTCTTCATACAATGATTCTCCAGTTCTTCGATTGGACAAAAAATGTCAATTTGCCATGCAAAAAACCATCAGATTGTTAAGCGTAATTTGGAACTTTTTTTCAAAACTCCGCTGTTTTGTTGGATTTTAATGTTTCTTTCAAAAACTTTTTTATTTTTTGATTTCAGGCACCCCGCAGGCCGCAATCACTGCAGCAGTGGGAGAACTTTTTTCTTTCGAGACTCGGGAGACTTGCGCATAAGTCGTTGAAAATTGAATATTTTCATACAAAAAAATTACTGTCTATACATAATTTATACACAAATATATCCTCGAAATTTCAAAACATTCGATGCAATACTTTTCTTTCAATAAATTCCCGAAAATCACCTTTTTTTTTGGCAGTCACACCGAATATTATTATTACGTCTATGCAAAAGTCACGACAATGATTTCCTATATAAGAATAACAATTATATTAAGAATAAATCATTCTATAATAATAATTAATATCTATGATAATATCAATGTGATAAGTAAAAAAATATTATTATATTGTCTACGCTATTGTTTGTTTTTTTTTTAAAATAATTAACGGTCAATTACAATGTGTCATTTTAATAACAAATTAGAATGTCGTGAATAAGTGTCAAAAGAAAGGTATTTTCAGTAATAAGGAACAAGAAATGGAAAACATTTGCGCTCGTGAAGCTCATAAAAATGATATACAACATTTTTAGCAAATTCCGGTAAAAACGGAAGGGAGATGGGGGGGGGGGGGGAATTAATCGATGTGTCGTGAAATATCTCGTGTACACGCTCGAGGATAAAGCCGAGCGCGATAATGGGAGCTCTGGTGCGTTCACATCGTCACATCACTGGACATTCCAGTGCTACGAGATCCTCACGACGGATCATCACGATTTTTCTATCTATCGATCTCCGTAAAACGGCTCGCAAATCAATAAAAACGTGTGTTTACGTGATATTTCGTTGCCACCCACATAAACGGTGTTTTTAACTTTTTTTTTTTAAATCTTTCATATTAGCAAGAACAAAAAAGCTTGGGAAAAAAATCCATTAAAAACAAAAAATGCCGTAAAAAATTCTCGATAGTTGAGTGACTGATCAGAAGAATTCCGTAACTTTTGTGATTCCCAATTTTCTGATATGGAATTTGTTTTTCTTTTCTTCGAAAAAAAAAAAAAACAAAACGTTGTTACCTGGAAGAATACGACTGGAATTTCTTTTTCCGGTTTCGATAGCTGTTATTTTAATAAAAAAATCAATAAAAAAAAACGTTAAATAAAATGTTCTTGACGTCGCGGAATTATCTCCGAAAGTGAACATTTACGAGGACTCGTCGACAGAATGAAATATTTTTCTTCTTTTCTATCTTGTAAAATTGTTTGTTTTATCTAAAAGTTCTTTTTTTTTATTTCTCCTTTGGCCTCAGACTTAAGCAGTGTGAGCGTCTTTTTTTTTTTTGCCGTCACTTCGCCGAGCCGATTATTTCGTTCGGAGGTCGAATGGAAACGGCGATAATGTCTCGAAAGAACGTGAGTCGATTTTTCGTTCTTTTTTTTTTGTTTCAATTAATTCAGAATTCAAGAATGATTTGTTTTTTGAACGCTTTATTCGAAATTTTTGCAGTTTTTTCCCACATTTTTCTCGGCTGTGCTTCTGTCAATCGCGTTAATTAAGATCGTGACGAACGTGGAGGCTCGTAGCTTGGAAAATTATGACGAGTCGAATGATTTTTCGGAGGACAACGACGCGTCACCGACTCCCTTCAATCTCGAGGAAATTTACAAGGGCTGTTATTACGGCACACCGTTCAACGGAACTTGGATATCGTCGAACGAAATTATTTACGAAGAATCGTTAAACGGCGATATCGTCAAGTACAACGTTGATACTGGCAAGATTACGCTGATATTCAGCGGCGATGTGTTGGTCAGTAAAACACGCGCGATTAATGATATTTATAATTTTTTATTTTAAGATTATTATAAGATTGTTTTATTTATAAGATCTTGATATTTGTTGAAATGAATTTATCTTCTTGTGATATTTTACTGATTTTTTTTTTCAGTCGTAACAATATTTATGATAACCTTTGTGGAATTTGTACTTTGCATTTTTTAAAATACAACTGCAATTTTTTTTTCGTTATTATATAATATTTTACGGAGTAGAAAAAAAATCCATTTCAATCGGAACATTTTTACGTTGCAAAAGAAAAAAAGATTCACATGCTGGCGCGTACGATACTATCAATCAATCAAACGAGTTTAATTTGCACAACTTTTTACAACATTTTTTTTAGAAAATCGTAACGGTATCACTGGATTGATCGTCGAGCAAAAAGTTAGTCCAAAATGGGCGAATCGTGGATTTTCAAGTCTAGATCGTGTCGCACATGTTTAGCCTTACAAATAGCTAATTTAATAATAAATTAATACTTAGAAATGTTAATTTTCTACTTTTAATATTGGCGTGTGCTTGACTGAGGTTTTGTCAGTGACTGTACATCTGTTTCAACTGTCCAAGAAAAAAATCTCTACATTTTTAAATTTAATTAATACGTTCAGATCGTCTTATTATAATCAATAATTACCCAAAAACTCAATATATATTGAGTTTTCCAATGATTGCTATTAATTCATCGTTAAAAAAGACGATACTCCTCATTACTTTAATTATTTTTTCGACAATTACTCAGTCGATTTATATGAAACTTAGCATAATCAATCGCTTGGTCCTAAATCTTTATAGAATATTTTCAGAATTCACGGTGATTTAGTTCCATTCGTTTTGCAACCATTAAGTCTACAGAAGCTGTTTTCCCATAAGCGACCGTGTTAAATTCATATGTTTATAATTACTAAATTACCTGGTGAAAAATTCTAAAATATTTAATGATTTATTATTCTATCAAGAACTGAAATTTTCAAGAATTTTTGCGTTTTTTTTAATCTCTTATTTCTATTGCCTAAATATAGATAAATAATAATACATTGAAATATTTAATGTACTTATTTAATTCTATCAATTCCTCCAATTTTCAAGAATTTTGGCGATTTTTTAATATCCATCCAGCAATACCTTAAATCTTCATCCACTTAATTACTACACCCATTCTTGTACTTCGTACTCTTTAACATTTCTCTCTTTTTCTTCATTTATTTCTCTACTCCATCAATTTTTCCGTCCCCTTCCTCCTTACTCATTTTTTTTTGCACACTTCCTCTATTTCCCTAAAATATTCACATATCCCTTTTTGTATTTTCCCAGCCAACATATTTATAATTTCTCCCTTTATTGCCACATCATCTAGTCCTTCCATCCATTCTTCTGCTTTCTTGCTTGCTTTTTCTGTTACTTACTCCCTGCTTTTTTTTACAGATTAACAGGTGCTCCAATGTCTCATTCTGTTCTTTAGATATTGCACCTCCATTCATTTTCCCCTCTCTTTTTCTCTCGTCCTATGTTGTCCTATAAGTAAGGATATTGAGGGATTCTATAAAAGGATTTTTTTTATTACCACGTTTTCATTAAGGGCTTACATACACCTGAGACGGCTAAAAGTAAGGTTATGTTTAAGCATTTTTTTGTGTATAAAACTGAATTTTATTGCACAATCATGATATACATTTTAAAGTATGACATTTTATCCGCATTGTGTGTAAATTTGGTTAAAATATTTCAAACGGTAAAAAAGTTACAGTCGTTTTCCTGGGACGTGTTTTTTTTGGCAGCGTTTGCGGTATCAGACGTGCCTCTGCCATTTTTTATCTAAAAAAAAAATATTTGTTTCTTAAAGTAGATAGATAAAACTAGTACTTATCGAGCCGGAATTTAAAAATTTAATTTTTTCGGGTCATGGCAGTCAGTGGAATAAAACAGACGATTTTTCGCCTCAAAATTGTTCAGTACTGATGATGAAAAAAAAAACTATGCCAGGTATCGAAAAAACGGCTCGATAAGTACTAGATTATTGTGTGAAGCATAACTGTGCGAAACTTGATCCCGATCGGTCTAGTAGTTGCGGAGATATTTCTGGTACCGATTTTGAAAACACTGTTTCGAGTAAAACGCGTTTTAAGTTTTGAGTAGACTTTATACTGAAATAACTGGTTTGTTTTAAACTTACATGAAATCGTCGATTCGTGGGCCATATGACGGATCTTCCTTAGACGTTGACGCTTCCATTAGATCTTTTTTTTTGCTGTTTACTTTTTTTGCTATTAAAAATTGACAATCACAAACTTTCAGGACAATCTGTATGGGGCTAGGCGAAATGATTTAATACTTTTTAGTCCGTTCTGACAACGCAGTATACTAAAAAAAACATTATTTAAATATTTATTCAATTTTGGAATATGCAAACGCCAGCTGAAGTTATATATTTCGGAGAAAAACGTGAAAAATAAAGACTTTGTTAAAAATATGCGCAAGAAAAATATTTATATTTAGACGGCTTGATAAAATGGGAGGAATTTTTGAAACTTCAGGATATGAAAAATTCTTGAAAATTCTTTCGTCGGATCTTTCCACTTTTATTTCGAGCTTGACTTCATCTCAAGGAGATGAAAAAGTAAACTTTTATTCCCTTCGGTTCTCGGTACTCTTTTGCCTACCTGACCTTCCGTGTCTACATAACCGCGCATGCGAGAAAGTACCACATAGTTCGAATCTTTCTCAAATATTCGAAGCCATCGAGACCCAACTTCGATTTTATTCGCGCTTCCTCTCAAAACTTTCGATGCTCCGCACTGTATTTGCTATTTTTTCGAGGCCAGAGATGTTTTATTCTCCCGAAGTTTGCAAACTCAATCTCAATCCTGCATATGAGAATCTTTGACATTTTTTTTTCCAAAACCATTAATCACTCTGTCGTAAAAGAAAATTATTCGATGAGTTAAATAAATATAAATAATTGATGTATCGACCAAAATCATTTGGTAAGTGAAATAACGAAAGTGAATAAAAATTATCGAATAAATAAAATGAAAAGAGAATAGAATCTGCCTCGGAATTGTATGTGAAGTAAAATTTATAAAATATAATTTGTCATATAACGAAATAAATAAAGTTTCCTTTTGTCCGAATATTTTCAGGATTTGTAGAAATATGAGAGGATTTTTTTAAATGTCCAATTCCGTAAAGTCGAAATTGATTGATAAATTCGTACAAAATATTATGCTTAAAATAGGTCTATAATATTTTAGACCTGCAGAAAATTGAGGGAGTACATTCACGAAAAAAAATCTTAGACACGTTCAAGGAAATTTATTTGGGCGAGCTTTTTTTTTAATGGTCCATTCGCACGTAATAAATGAATGGTGGATTTCAGGCCAGCTACGATTCGAGCTCTTCGTACAAATTGTCAGCTGATCACAGTCATTTGCTCATCGGATACGCTCCACAAGCGGTAAGTTATTTTAATGAGCAGATAATTCTTTACACATGTTCCTATGTAACGCATGCATGTTTAGGTCCAGATTTTTTTACTCAGAAATTATTTACTCCGTGTGCTAAAACATTGTGATTTTAATCACATTCAATTAATTTAAACAATTTTTCGACCAACTTATGAACCGATTGCAAAATTAGTGCTTCAAAAAGTTCCAAAATTTCAATGATTTACTGATAACGATGAATAGCTATATTTGAAATACAATCAAAACTGGTTATAACGACATTGAAGGGACCATGCGGTACCGACGACGTTATAGCCGATTCGATATTGTAAGCAATGTCGTTATAAGCGGTTTCGACTGTATTAAAAATGAAACCACAACTATTGAAGCGATGGATTATGTTGCATTTTTTTCCTGAGTTCCAACGTATATCCTTGCGGATTTTTACGTATTGCCCTTCCAAATTGAACTTTTTCCTTTCACTGCCTACCCGCACTTCGTTCAGGCCCCAGGCCACTCTAGAGGCCAAAAAGGGCAAATTTTTTTTATTTTTTTTTCAGCGGAACCATATAATAAAATGAAATGACAAAATATGGGTTTTATTATACACGTAATTGACTATAGAAAATTATTTTTTCAAAGCGATACATGTCAAAATGGCGACTGTGCAGCATTTTTTCGATGACGTCTTTATTTCTGGAAGGTCAACGGCCGGATCAACAGCTTCTATAATTTTTGAGTTATGATGAGACACTAAAGTTTTTTCGATTATATATAAGAATAGCTATAGACGTACGTAGGATTTTTTTGATATATTGTTTTTTGTCAAAATGGCGCATTTCTAAAACAAAAGGTATAAACTGCCATGAGAAAATCGTCAGAAAATTGTTTATAAAAAAGGAACTATGCAATATAATTAAAAAATCCTACGTAGTGCCTGAAAAAATGTAATTCTAAATATACAGTTAAAATTTCAAGTGAATCGGTTGAAATTTGTTTGAGTTATGAGTCCGGCTGACTTGAAAAATGTAGTTTTGAGATAAACGCGTTTAAAGTTAGTAGAAAGTCAGGACATGAATCAAGAGGGGTTGCGCTAGAATTCGAAAATCGAGTACTTAGAGATTTTTCACACTCATAATCTTTTGGAATATAATTTTATAGGTACTAAGGTACATTTTTAACAAAAAAATATCGATTTTTGAAAAATCCTAGAGTGGCTAAGGCCTTAAATCATTTCTTAAGGGATCATCACAGTGTAAAGTTTTCAAAAAATCGTTTGCTGCTGATAACAAGCAATTTATGGAAGCGGAAGGGATATTGTATGGACTTGGCATCGCCGATTGTTCGTAAATAGACAATTTATACTTACAATTTATATAGTTCCTTTTTTATGAACAATTTTCTGACGATTTTCTCATGGCATTTTATACTTTTTGTTTTAGAAATGCGCCATTTCGGCAAAAAACAATATATCAAAAAAAGCCTACGTACTTCTATAACTATTTTTATATATAATCGAAAAAACTTTAGTGTCTCATCATGACTCAAAAATTATAGGAGAGTCCGGCCGTTGGCCTTCCAGAAATAAAGGCGTCATCGGAAAAATGCTGCACAGTCGCCATTTAGACATGTATCGCTGTGAAAAAATAATTTTGTATAGTCAATTACGTGTATAATAAAACCCTTATTTTGTAATTCCGATTTATTTTATGGTTTCGCATGAAAAAAAATCACAAAACATGCCCTTTTTTTGGTCTCTAGAGTGGCCTAAGGCCTTAAATGTGTTTGAGAGACAAAATATGAAAACGAATACTAAAATACAGTTTTCAGAACCAAACAAACCCAAACAAGTACCAATGTACGAATACGAATAATATAATACAAATATTTGCAGAAATTCAGACACTCGGAATTCCGAAAGTACGATGTCTACAATCTCAAAACACAGTGAGTTATTTATTTTCACTATCATGAATAATAAAAAAATTAATAAAAAAAATGAATTCATTCTTATTGGAATACCTGTATGGAAATTGAATTAGGGCTTTGTGATCAATCAGGCCACAGTTTGCTACCGGAGACCATTAAAAACAAGCTAATCAGGGCCTTTAAAATTGCCTCAATGGTACCTCATAAAAAACGTCGCAGCCGTATGTGTACGTGTGTGTGCGTGTGCACTGTACAGAATAAATGTGTTGTTTTAACACGTTTTAGGCTCGAAATTCTGTCGAATATTTCATCACGTTTGATTTATAGAAAAACGCCTTGGCGAGACTACTACGTTAAGGGTATTTTTCGGATTTTTTTCTCTGTTTCTACGATACAAATATCGGGGAAAGAAATATTTTGGGCTCGAGTCACACATATTTTAATCAACGAAATTGGCAGATTGTTATTGTTAAACTTTCAAAACTACGGTCGAAAGATCAATTTGATGAATATGCTCGCGAATTTGCCCACAAATTTTCGAAAAATAATCTTTTTCGCCGTAAATATTACAATAATAATATTACAATATTACGTAACACACACAAAGTACCTAGAACTAACGCCTATCTATCAGCAGATCACACTTGCATAGTTAAGGTGCTGATAAAAATTGTGAATTATTATTTAAAAATAGCTAATAGCCAGAACTCTTCGCAAATATATCAAATAATACTGGAAATATAATTTACCACGTAAAATACCTCATACCTATGCATCAGCAGATCACACTTGAATAGTTGAGTCGCCGATAAAAATTGTTTACAATTATTTGGTAACAGTCAGAAGCCAGAACTCTTTTCGAATACATCAAACAATACAAATACCACAGTATCCCACCCACAAAGTACCTAGAACTAACGCCTATCCATCAGCAGATCACACTTGCATAGCCAAGGTGCAGATAAAAATTGTGAATTATTATTTAAAAATAGCTAAAAGCCAGAACTCTTCTCAAATATATCAAACAATACTGGAACTATAATTTACCACCGAAAAGACACCTAAACCTCACACCTATGCATCAGCAGATCACACTTGAATAGTTAAGGTGCTGATAAAAATTGTTTACAATTATTTGGTAACAGTCAGAAGCCAGAACTCTTTTCAAATACATCAAACAATACAAATACCATAGTATGCTACCCAGAAACTACCTAGAACTGACACCTATCCATTAGCAGATCACACTTGCATAGTTAAGGTGCTGATCAAATTTGTTTACAATTGTTTGGCAATAGTTAGAAGCCAGAACTCTTTTCGAACACATCAAATAATACAAATACCACAGTATCCCACCCAGTTAGTACATAGAACTGACGCATATCCATTAGCAGATCATACTTGCAAAGTTAAAGTGCTGATAAAAATAGTTTACAATTGTTTGACAACAGTTAGAAGGCAGAACTCTTTTCGAGTACATCAAATAATACAAATACCATAGTATCCCACCCATAAAGTACCTAGAACTAACGCCTATCCATCAGCAGATCACACTTGCATAGTTAAGGTGCCGATTAAAATTGTTTACAATTGTTTGGCAACAGTTAGAAGCCAGAACTCTTTTCATATACCTCAAACAATACAAATACCATAGTATCTTACCCAGAAACTACCTAGAACTAACGCTTATCCATCAGCAGATCACACTTGCATAGTCAAGGTGCTGATAAAAATTGTGAATTATTATTGAAAAATAGCTAAAAGCCAGAACTCTTCTCAAATATATCAAACAATACTCGAACTATAATTTACCACGTAAAAGACACCTAAACCGCACACCTATGCATCAGCAGATCACACTTGAATGGTTAAGGCGCTGATAAAAATTGTTTACAATTTTTTGGCAACAGTTAGAAGCCAGAACTCTTTTCGAATACATCAAACAATACAAATACCACAGTATCCCACCCACAAAATACCTAGAACTAACGCCTATCCATCAGCAGATCACACTTGCATAGTTAAGGTGCTGTTTAAAATTGTTTACAATTGTACTTATGATGAAAAAAAAACTATGCCAGGTATCGAAAAAACGGCTCGATAAGTACTAGATTATTGTGTGAAGCATAACTGTGCAAAACTTGATCCCGATCGGTCCAGTAGTTGCGGAGATATTTCTGGTACCGATTTTGAAAACACTGTTTCGAGTAAACCGCGTTTTAAGTTTTGAGTACACTTTACACTGAAATAACTGGTTTATTTTTAACTTACATAAAATCGTCGATTTCTGGGCCATATGACGGATCTTCCTTAGATGTTGACGCTTCCATTAGGTCTTTTTTTTCCTGTGTCAACCTCATTCATAGTCAAAATCATAGTCAAACACATGACAAAGGTCGCGTCTATCTGCGCCCCAACTGTTAGTCGTTGCTCACCCGGTCAGTTACAAAACGCTATAAATTCGTCATAACTGCGAATTTCCTTCTGAAATTTTCAGGGTAGACACTCAAAGGATAGTACTTTCGAATGAGCAACTTTTTGAAAAAATCGATCTTTTTGACCTACCCAGGTGTATGTAAGCCCTTAAGGCACCCGCCTACTACTCGTGACGTACTTAATAAACAATATTAATACTTGTTTCTGTTTGCGGATGACAATGGCGAAAACAGTAAAGCGGAGAAAATAGCGGGTGGACGGGAGATATTAGTGGCCGAGTGGTCACCGGTTGGCAACTCCTTGATTTACGAGGAAGACAATGATTTGTACTATCGTCAGATACATCGAAACGGCATACCTGTCGTCAGAAGATTGACTACCGATGGTGTAGTTGGAACGATTTACAATGGTTTGCTCGACTGGGTTTATGAAGGTATCAAAATCACAAATATTATATAACTTTATATCCATCGAGTCACTGACAAGAGTAAATAACTTTTTTTTTTATCGATGCAGATAAATCGGTGAACTACTTTTCCTTGATTATAAAACAATCAAGACCAAGAATAATTTTTTAAATCGATTTTTTTTTTCATCGATTTGAAACATCTCCAAGTCTGAAAACAGATTTTTGCTCGTCTAAAGAACGTGCGTGTTAAGTTGAAAAATAAATAAAAAAACCATATTGGTGCCTTGTGAATTTTGTTCCGCAGAGGAAGTGATGGGAACCTCAAGTGCTGTTTGGTTTTCACCGGACGGAAATTATTTGGCGTTCGCTAGTTTAAACGACACTGAGGTTTTGACAGCTTCATATTTTTATTATGGCGAGCCGGGCGATTTGAATTTTCAATATCCCAAGGAAATCAAAATCAAATATCCCAAGGTAAATTAACAATACGCGGAAAATATACACCGTTATTTATTTATCACCGTCTTTTTGCATAAGCGAATTAATTATTTACTAAAATTAGTTTGATACCATGAGCTGATTAAATCTTCGTAAGACTATGGAACAAAATTTATTGGATTTGGGAATAGAAAAAACGAATTAATAAAAATGTTATGTTATATATATATAGGGGAAGGTGGGGTACATTGTGTCACTATTTTTCTATCGAATTTTTACTCTTACCAATGTAGTCTGATTAGAAAAAAAGGTCATAACCGATTTTATAGACCTTTGGGCGTACAATAAAGCTACCATATTTTGTTTAAAAAAAGATTGAAAATCCTAAAATAATGGGTTCGAAAACCCATTATTTTAGGTTAATGGTTTTAGGCACATATCCTAGAAGCTAGCCAAATTAAAAAATTAATTTGACGCTTTTTGATAAATTGGAAATGAATTTTTAATTAAAACAAATCAAAACGAATAAAAAATTAAATGTCACACATTTAAAAAATGAATTGAAAACTAATTTAACGCTATCTATTTTTTTTTTCATACATTATGCGATGCTAAGAGAGGGAAATAAAATCTTGAGGGACGTTGCAGTGTTTTTGTTATTTATTTATCAATGTTGATGAAAAGGATACTTTTTATTGAAAGATTTGTCTAAGTCAGCAGGTAATAAAAATCTAACTTTTTCGTACAGGCTTTGTCTACGTTAGTTGTTAATGAAATTGTTATTTTTATCGAGTGCTTTGTCCGGGTTAATTGTTAATAAAGATATAAATATTTCTTTAATGATTTCCGTAGGTTAGTTGGTAATAAAAATTTGATTTTTCATTCAAGGATTCGTCTGGGTTAGCTATTAATAAAAATATTATTTTGTATTCGACGTTATATCTGGGTTAACTGTTAATAAAAATGTAATGTTTTATTCAAGGGTTTGCCTTCACTTGAAATATGTATGACTCTTCTCTCGAATTATCGGTTTTTTAGTTCACTGTTCGTGGATGCAAAGAGCGAAATATCGAATAATTAGGGTAATTACCTGCGATCATTTATTCAGGCAGGTACGAAGAATCCTCGAGTTTCCCTGCATCTCGTGGATCTAAGGGATTTCGGCTCCAAGCCCGTGTCACTCGCATCACCAATTGACGTCGTCGGGAAGTGAGTTGCGAAAAAATGTACCTAGTTCTTACTTAAAATCTTTTTATTTATTCGTCAAGCTTATTTTTGTGTACATTTGACAATCTTTCATCGGACACATGTAAAAATTGATAATTGAGGGGGGAAATGCATGTAGACGACGAAAAAATAGCTAATTTAGATTTTTTTTTGTTTGGAAAGGAACAACATGTTTTACACTTATGAAACTTTAGGTACAATTTATTACATAATTCAACTGTTTAAATACATTTTTTCATTAAAGAGTATTAAAAAATGGCGTGGTCTTCCAGGAAAATTCCAGCAAATTGTTAGCTTTTTCACATCCAAATGGTGAACTTATACCCAAAAAATATTTAAGGAAGTTACCGTCGAGAGGCATGAAAAATTCATGAACTTCGGGAATTTTTTTTAATATAAAATAAATACTTTTGGAAATATGTTTCAACGTATTTTATTCTTCTATCAATGGAGAGTAAATTTCAATTTTATTTATTTAAAAAAATCCAAAATAGCGGCTCCAGCTCCACGTCAAATAATGTCATGGACGGCGTGTTTTTGTCTGCGCGGGACGCTCCACAGCCTTGCCAATTCATTGGACACAAAAAAAGGGTTAACGATTATAAAACCAGACTAAGTTTGAGGGGCCTTAGCGTTTTTTGTTTTTTTTTTTAAAAACCTCTGAACAACAAAACGGCAGCCGTTTGAAAAAAAACCCAATTTTTTAACGTGCCTTATTTTGTCACCAAAATTTGTAAAATAAAAAAAAAATTACGCTTTCAGGGATCACATACTGTTCACCGTGAGTTGGCTGACGAACACGAGTGTCGTGGCCACGTGGACCAATCGTGTGCAAAATATCGGTGAGATCGTAACGTACGATGTAACCGGAAGGATGAATTACTTGTTGCACTTGGAGGAGAAGAAGGGTTGGCTCGAGATACCGAATAAAATTTTTCTCAACGATGGCCGAATCTTTTTTACCAAGTATCAAGAAACTAATACAATGGAGGGAAAATACGTACACTTGACGAGTTACGATCTCGTAAATGACACTTTGACGAACGAGAAAGATCTCACTCCTTTCTCCTCGGCCGTACAATCCTTCGTGAGGATCGACCCGAGGAACGGAAAAATTTATTATTTGGCCACTGCACCCGGCGAGCCGTCCCAGAGAAATTTGTATTCCACCCACGTCGATGGAGAAAAAAGACCGACCTGCATATCCTGCAGCCTCCTAACACCGGAAGGTAATTTTCTCGAGGCCACGCTCGGAAAAAAGTCTCACCCCTGTCATTTTTTCCGCACCCTTGGAAAGGAACTTCCTCTTACCCGCAAAGTTTTTTATTATTATTTTTTTTTTTACGACGGATGAGATGGCCGTAGAGGAGGAAATTATTTACGAGAATTTTCATTTGCATAACTCTTTGAGGATTGAGAATTTCGTCTTTGCCGTTCGTGGCTATTTTTTCTTGTCATTTCTCATTTATTTCATTTTGGGCATAATTAGGGAGAATTTGAATAGTGCTTTTCAGAGTTTTTCTTCTCGTTTTTAGCATAGGAGATTGAAATTATCTTTGGCGCATTTTGTCAGAAATATTTTGATTTTTATCGTGGCTCAATTTTTAGTTGGGACGATTTTTTTATTAGCTTACTTTAGAATTATGCGATGATTATAGCCACTTTTTCGATTTTACTACTGAGTTTAATCATTCTATTAATGTGCTTCGTAATATTGGGAGTGCAAACAAGTCTCGGCCGTTTGACAAAAGATGGCCCCACCAGGAGGTTATGATTGAAATTGTCAGATGTAAAACGTCATATCGTAAGGTTGGACATCTGTCAAGACCATACCCTTGAAATATTAGCCATTTTGTATCAGCATCACATAATTTTTTTCGTGCGAAAATCTCGAGTTTTGAGCCGAATAATCGTCATTTTCGGGACCTTTTGATTTACTTCTTTAATTTGAAGAAATCTGCAGCTCAGGCGCATCGATTGCTTGTAGAAGCATATGGTGAGGCTGCTTTAAGTGAGAGAAGTTGTCGTGAGTGGTTTCAAAAGTTTAAGAACAGTGAGTTTGACGTCGAAGACAAAAAACGTAGCAGATGGCCGAAAGTGTACGAAGACGCGGAATTGGAAGCCTTATTGGAGGGAGATTCGTGCCAAACGCAAGAAGAACTTGCACTTATATCAGGCGTGACTCAACAAGCAATTTCACACCATTTTAAATCGTTGGGAATGATTCAAAAGCAAGGAAATTGGGTTCCATATAAACTGAAGCCGAGAAACATTGAACGCCGATTTTGCACATGTGATATGCCGCTTGCCAGGCATAAGCGAAAGGGTTTTTTCCATCGTATAGTCACTGGTGATGAAAAATGGATCCACTACGATAACCCAAAGAAGAGGAAATCATGGGGACCACCTGGCCATGCTTCAACATCGACAGCCAAGCCGAATATTCATGGAAAAAAAAACTCATGTTGTGTATTTGGTGGGATCAGCTTGGTGTCGTGTATTATGAGTTGCTCAAACCGAACGAAACCATTACTGGGGCTCTCTACCGAACACAATTGACGAGATTGAGCCGAGCACTCAAGGAAAAATGCGTCCACTACTACTCCAAACACGAGAAAATTATTCTCCTGCATTATAATGCTCGTCCGCATGTTGCGGCGCCATTCAAAAGCTACTTGGAAACACTCAATTGGGAAGTTTTACCCCAACCGCCGTATTCACCAGACATTGCTCCCTCTGACTATCATTTATTTCGATCGATGACGCACGGCTTGTCTGAGCAGCACTTTACATCATACGAAGATACCAAAAATTGGGTCGATTTGTGGATAGCCTCTAAAGATGAAGCGTTCTTACGACGCGGTATCCATATGCTGCGAGAAAGATGGCAAAAAGTAGTGGCTAGCGATGGACAATACTTTGAATAAAACATAAAATATCGTTCTTCCACAATAAATGCCCAATTTTTTATTTAAAAAAAAACGGCGGAGACTTATTTGTACTCCCAATAATTATTTCGCTAAATTGAAAAATATTCTCTAAATTATAAAAAAAATTAGACAATATTTTTTTATCTTTTTTATTACTGATTCTCTTTTATTTTTCTGATTATTGTTGATATTATTTATAGTAGTAGTAGTAAGAAGTTTCATTTGCATTGCCTTTTCGGCTTTTTACAAAGCTGTCATACATCCCGCTCTCTTAGAATGTTATGCGTGTAACATTTTAAGTTCTTGTTGAAAAATGACGAAATTCTTTTCAGGTAACAATTGTACGTACGTGACGGCCTCGTTCTCGAAGGACGCCTCGAATTATGTCCTCACGTGTATGGGGCCGGATCCAATGACCGTAGAAATTTACAACAGCGAGGACAAGAAGATTCTCACGTGGCAGAATAACGAAATTCTACGACGAAAGTTGAAGAAACGTTTGCCGGTGACCGTGAAGACAGTGAGTGTTCGTGTCAATGGTTATTCAAGCAGCGCAAAGATGATACTACCTCCTGGATTCAACGAGAGTCACACTTATCCAATGATAGTTCAAGTGTGAGTGAAAAAATACCTTGCAATTAATAATACCGATCAAATAATTTACGTTGAATCGCGTAATATTGAAATTTGGATCAATTTCCAAATATCGTTAAAAAAAAACGTGATTTTTCGATACATCGGCCCTTTAAGAACGATTTTTAGGCACGTAGTGCTCGTATTTAATGGAGAAACGCACGTGCTCCATGAAATATGTGACTTCGTTAATTACACCAATTTATGCATTGTGCACGTAATATTAATGGGCCAATTACTTTGGTATAATGTATCGTTCAGTTCGTTATTGCAATTTTGCGAAAACGTACAGGCATATACAGAAGTACGAATGAATGAAACAAGGCAAAGATAAAATTGCAATTCCCTCTAAAATATTTAGCCTAAAATAAATAATTAAAAAAATCATTTAAAATACTCAAATACGAAAAATTAATTTACCACTCATGAAATCAATTCTCATAAAATAATAAGTAAAGAATATTGCAAATAATAAGAATTTCGAATTCTATAAATATTTGAAAAATGAACAAACAACATATTCAATAAATAAAATATGCATAAGTATGAATAAAATATAAATGAATATTAATAAAAGGTGTACTCCCGAAAAGCGGAAACGAAATTTCGATCTGAATATTGTCGGAGTTCTATGTCATTGAGAATTTCTCTCTTCTGATTTGACATTCACTAAAGACTCTTGGAGTAAGGAAAAATGAATTTGAAGTTATGCAGGCCCCAACACCGCCGCGATAAAGGATTTATCGTCGTATAGCTTCAACTCTTACTACGTGACGAATCGCAGCGTTATTTGGACCGTTATCGATGGCAGAGGCAGCGCCTACAAGGGCAGTGAGATGCTATTTGAGATTTACAAACGTCTGGGATCTGTGGAGATCGAGGATCAAATCGCTGTTACGAAGTGAGTCGTTTCCATAAGATTCAACAAAATATGAAACTATGACAATTTATCGGGTACTATAATTATATACTCAACTAGTTTTCGGCCACAGCTTTGCACGCGTGGAAATTGGCCCATAGAAACTTCATTAGCAGTTGCACCTCTTATTAAGGGTTGTTTAACAAAAAAATCCTAACTCATGCGTTTTATTATTTGTTCCAAAGAATATTTATATCGAGTTACCAGTTGATAAATGCAAGGAATTTAATTTTTCATACAAACTTTTACACCCCATTTCACTCCCTTAAGAATTGATCCCATCGATCCCAATTGATCCTAAATTAGATCCCATTTCATCCTTTTTGGGGTTGATTCTCGAAAAATCTTTTCTTAGTGCACCGGCTGACACCTTCTAAGGAACATATCGTCCAAATTTCATGTTTCTAGCTTCAGCGGTTTAGGTTGTGAGTTGTCTATATGTCAGTCAGTCAGTCACGGAACTTTTTTATATGTATATATTAAGGGATCATCGGAGCGTAACGGGTCGAAAAATAGCTAATTTTCGCGATTTTTTTTTCGATGGTTAAAATAGGCTAATCACTCTATTTTTTTTATGTCAAATCAAAGCACTCATGAAGAATAGAAAATTAATTTTTCAACATTTATTTTTATTTTTTTACGTTTTTTTTAACAGTTGAACATGACTTCGAAAAAAAAGAAGTCCTCACGGTGTACACGGTTGTGGCCGTAAATATTATCTGAAACAAAATTTGTAAAAAGATTATTGATCAGTATAAAAGCCGCTATCTTGCTGTGGAGGTTTTTTTAAAATCAAAATTGACGAAATAGCGGCGGTTTGAAAAAAGTATCGCATTTAGCCTATTATTACGACAGTTTTTCGTTAAAAAAATATGAAGATTAAAAAAAAGTTTCCATAGCCAGATAAAGAATGGCGTGAAGAATGTTGTGTCAAAATTTGAGACTGATAGCTTGAAAATTCTTCCTGTGAGAATGTACACCGTTTTGAAAAACGACATTTCGAGAAAAACGCGTTTAAAGTTTCGAGTGAGGAGATTGTTGCTCGAATCACTTTGTCTAAGAAAGGCTGTAGCGACCGAAATTATTCGAATTTCGCCCCAAAAATTGAACAGCATGTTTATAACCGTCCATACTATCGGAGAATGCAAAAGAAAAAGAGTTTTTTGAAAATTTGACACCGTGATGATCCCTTAATTACGGGCATCAACTACGAATTTTATTCCCTAGCAATTCTCCAATTATTTAATTTCGTTAAAACGAGCAAAACAATTAAAAAAAAAATCATTTCCTGCTCCAACTCCAAATACCATACTATCAATTTACATTAGAATTAATTTGATAAAATGTCACAAAAAAAATTTATACCACTGAGTATGAATACACGAAAGATTTATTATTACTATTAATTTGCAGGAACTCAAAATTCCCTTATTTTTGGTAAATTGTAAGTTTTTTCCAAATTTTGTCAAAAATTGTGTTCGACTTGTCATACAGAAAATTACAAAACACGTATCCGTGGATCGACTCGAACAGGACGGCAATTTGGGGCTGGAGTTACGGAGGATTTGCAACCGCGATGGTCCTTGCCACCGACAACGAAAATATTTTCAAATGTGGAATTTCAGTTGCCCCGGTATCTTCCTGGATTTATTACGGTACGTGAAGGAAAGAATGTTCCAATTTTTTTCTTAAATCAACGAGCACGATAAATGCAACAGTTAAAAAAAAATTAATAGCTTATTTTTTAGCTTAAAAAAAATTAAAAATAGCTTATTTTTTAGCCATCACAGTAGAATAGCTCTTTATGTTTGAACTTGGGTGCGCGAGAATATAATTTTATCAGTTTTTTAAGGGGCCAGTCCACTTTGGAGCCACGAAAAAAAGGCTATTTTCGCGATTGTTTTTTGAGGATTTTATAAAAGATATGAATATAAAAGTTGTTGGGCTTGATAAATAAAGTCTTGAAATACATTTAAAAAAAAAATTTAATTCATTTTTATTCATTTTTAAGTACAAAAACTATAGTTTGACGTAACGCCTCAAAAATAGGTGGGCTAGGTAGCTCCATCACAACTCGGCAACGGCTTGTCTGAAACAAAAAAATCAAAGTCCATTACATTCAGTATGACACCAGCTATAAAATGATCCTCGGATATAAAGTTTTATCAAAAAATAAAAGAATGGCAGATGAAAAACGAAAAAAGTAAAAAAAACGCGTATTTTTCGCAGTTTTTCGCAAAAAAAAGAGTAAAAATCAAAATTTTAAAACCAGCGAGGGTCATCTTGTTGCGAATCATGTTTACAATATGTGGTTCAAATTTCAAGAGAATCGGTTTATTAGTTTTAGAGATACGATGGAGCTAGATTTTGAAAGCGTTGTTTCGAGAAAAACGCGTTTGAAGTTTATACTATGAAAAACTCTTACCTAAACTCAATCGGCAATATTGACACAATATTTCTGAATGTATGTACTTTCGAAAACAGTAAAAAAAAAATCGATTTTTTGTCATTTTCAAAGTGGACTGGCCCCTTAAATTAATATTTTTCATTTCAATTTTGATAGATTCGATTTATACGGAGAGGTATATGGGACTGCCAACACCCGAGGACAATTTAGCCGGTTACAATCGAAGCGACGTGACGAGAATTGTGGAGGGGATTCGGGGCAAAAAGTACATGCTTATTCACGGTACGGGGGATGACAACGTGCATTATCAGCAAGCGATGGCGCTCGCCCGAAGTTTGGCAATCGCTGACATACAATTCGAGCAGATAAGCTATCCGGACGAGGCTCACGGTCTCATAGGGGTAACTCCTCATCTCGCTCATACGATGGATCACTTCTGGGGCGAGTGCCTTGAGCTCTCGTATGCCGGGCGTGCCAGCTGAACCGCGAACGATACAACCGTGAGAAAGCATAAAAAGACGAAAAAATATGAAACCAAATGAGAAATATTGACTTCATAAATAGCGAATGTACGAAGACTCGGAATAAACTAATGTTTGTTTTGCTCACGTAACGGAGACGCAACATTCGTTTGATATAGGGGGGGGGGGGGGGGGGGGTGTTCCTCGTAGAAATTCATGGGAACACTTCGATTGTGGAAATTCAACGGAAATTATATTCACGAAAGTAATTTGATTTTCGTGAAATTGCGACATTTTTGCGCGGCTCATGTGAATCCTGAAATCCTGCAGTTTTTATGAAACAAATTATATTTTCATGAAGGTACTGCAATGAACGTGAAATTGTTCCGTTTAAGGGCTTACATACAACTGGGTAGGTAAAAAAGATCAATTTTTCAAAAAGGTCCTCATTTCATAAGGAAATTTGCAGTAATGACGAAGTTGTAGCGTTTTGTAACTGACCGGGTGAGCAACGACTAACGGTTGGGGCGCAAGTAGACGCGGCCTTTGTCATCTGTTTGACTATGAGTTTGACTATGAATGAGGTTGACACAGAAAAAAAAAAAAGATCTAATGGAAGCGTCAACATCTAAGGAAGATCCGTCATATGGCCCAGGAATCGACGATTTCATGTAAGTTTAAAATAAACCAGCTATATCAGTGTAAAGTGTACTCAAAACTTTAAACGCGTTTTACTCGAAACAGTGTTTTCAAAATTGGTACCAGAAATATTTCCGCAACTACTGGACCGATCGGGATCAAGTTTTGCATAGTTATGCTTCACACAATAATCAGGTACTTATCGAGCAGTTTTTTCGATACCTGGCATCGTTTTTTTTTTCATCATAAGTATTGAACAATTTTGAGGCGAAAAATCGCCTGTTATATTCCAGTGACTGCCATGACCTGTAAAAATTACATTTTTAAATTCTGGCTCGATAAGTACTAGTTTTATCTATCTACTTTAAGAAACAAATATTTTTTTTTTAGATAAAAAATGGCAGAGGCACGTCTGGTACCGCAAACGCTGTCAACAAAAACACGTCCCAGGAAAACGACTGTAACTTTTTGACCGTTTGACATTTTTTAACCAAATTTTCACACAATGTAGATAAAATGTCATACTTTAAAATGTATATAATGGTTGTTCAATAAAATTCAGTTTTATACACAAAAAAAATTCTTAAACATAACCTTACTTTTAGCCGTCTCAGGTGTATGTAAGCCCTTAACGTGAAAAATCGATAATTTTTACTGACGACGAAACAATTTCTATAAAAATACTTCAACGTTCATAAATACACTACAGTTTTTCTAAAAATTATGAACATTCACGTAAAAATGCTAGTTTCCATGAAAACGATCGATATAATGAAAAACCTCTAATTTTTCTGAACGCAATCCAAATTTTATGAAACACCTACACCTTTCCTTACCACGATGGAATTTCCATAAAAATGCTACAGTGTTCATAAAAACGATCCAGTTTTTGTGAAATGTCTGCCGTTTTCCTAATTATGCCGCAGTTTCCATGAAAACGATCGATATTTCATTTTTGAAAACCTGCATTTTTCCTCATAGCAATTGAAATCTCGTGAAAAAATCTGCGATTTTCCTGAACGCAATTCCTGCAGTTTTCCTCAAAACGATCGAATGTTCATAAAACTCGCTAGTGTTCATGAAAACGATCTAGTTTTCATGAAAAATCAGCAGATTTCCTAAGAACGAAATAAATTTTTATAAAAATACTGCAGTTATCATGAAAACGATCGTCATTTTATTTTAAAAAATATGCCATTTTTCTGAGCGCAGTTCAAATTTCATTAAATATCTGTAGTTTTTCTGATCGATCCAATTTTCGTAAAAAACCCTACAGTCTCTGCGAGAACGATCCAGTTTTTGTAAAAAAAAAAATTCAGCACTTTTTTCCAAAAACTCCGATTTTTATTTAAATAAATCCCCAAACTAATGTCAGTTTTTGCAGGCTCATTGAAAAATCCTGATTTAAAAAATTCAAAAACTCGAATTCTGTTAACGAGACTGCGAAGCCGAAATTTCACGATTTTGTTTATTACTACTGAACACGTGTTGGAAACGGCGAAAATCAATTTTGCCAAGGAATTGCACGTGATTTCATCGCACGATATGTAAAACGGAAGGGAGATACCTGTCGCGACCTTGCGCCTTCGCGCACCCTTTGCCAGGGTGTCAAGGGGGTGAGGAAATTCGGGGCAGGGAGGAGGGGGCGGTTGGTTAGAACCAGGGCGAGCAAAATCGTATCAGGTCGCGATAAGCGCCTGGTGAAAATAAATGTAAAAAAAGAAGGTAGGTAATGTAAGACACTTGCTCCTTCGAACGCATACGGACACACACACTCACCCACACTCACACAGACGCATGTATATCTATGCGTCGATATAGTGAGATCGACAGATACAGGGTACAAAGATTTATCGCGTATACATTGGGTGACCCACAACAATTTAGACATTCGATAACTTCTATAAATTTAATTTAAGAAAAAAAAACAAATGAATAAAAGCAAAAATAACATTTAAAAAAATACCAGGCAATATTAGAAGGATTTTTATTTAAAAATCTCGTCTTCAGCTCGTGCTGCGACCTAACAGTCGTTAGAAAAAGTTTTTTCGTACTCGTATCATAATGTACTATGTAGTACATTATGATACGAGTACGAAAAAACTATTACTATTATCATAATGTACTATTTAGTACATTATGATACGAGTACGAAAAAACTTTTTCTAACGAGTGTTAGGTCGCAGCACGAGCTGAAGGCGAGTGTTGCAATCATATGAGAATAGAAAAAGTTTTTTTCGTCGAGTATTGTACGAAATTTAATTTTACGAGGCGTGAAAATGGGAGGGGAGGGGATAATTTTATTTTACGAGGTGTGAAAACGTCCTTTATAGTACCGAGTAAAATAAAATTCATCTTTCGTGTGGCTCAATTTTTTTCTCAACTATAGGCGTCGAATTTCAAGGTCTTCTCCACTTTATCAAAACAACACCCCCATTTTTTAATTTACAAATCGCAACCAATCATCTATTGCGATCTTCGGATGAGCTTGACATACAGAAGAAATTAATCAAACTTATCTATCGAAAATAACTTTTTTAAAATTTTCTCCGTGTAATTATGTTTGCTACGATTTCTGAATTTTGCGTGGACGTTGTGCAACGTTTTTGAGTCTCCAATTTATAGTGACTCACTTTGTATGTCTACAGGGCTACGGGTTTTTGGTCACGATCCCGTGAAAGGGTTGTAGGACATTTTTTCCTCTATCAAAAAATCCCAGTAATTCTTGATGCAAAAGTAAATCATTTTCGAGATATTATTTTTCTTTAAGTGAGGAGTAGACGATTTAAAAAATTAATTGGAGAAACCGTTGTATGGAATCAAACGTTTTTTTTATTATTTGTAGTTTGAAGAGACAGTAAAAATGAATTATAAACAAACAATAAGGGATACTCTGGAAATATTTTTGAATTAGGGCTCCAAAACTCTACAAGGCTAACAATTTTCTCTGCAAATCTAACAATTTTCGTAAGTATCTTTGACAAAAAAGCAGGTTTTTTTTTTTTTTTTAATCATAAAGTTACTTAGCCTGCTGATCATTCAACAAACAACTACCAAGCTATTAGCTATCGAAAGACGATTCCATACGACAGTATTTCAAATTAATTTTTGAAGTTGTCTACCCCTCACTTAAAAAAAAAACAATATCTCGAAAATAGTTCACTTTTGCATAAAGCATTACTGGGTTATTTCATAGCGGTAAACATGTCCTACAACCCTTTCACGGGATCGTGACCAATAACCAGTGGCCCTGCTTATGTATGGGAATAAGGGGGGGGGGGAAGTAACAATTCGTACTTTAGCTGTCCCTGTATCGCGAAATTTATGTAGTGACGCAACATTCCGAAAATTGATCGTGCCGCAGCCGTGAGCCTAGAACGTAATGATTCAAGTACATGGAACATGGAGAACGAGTCCAAGGCGACCATGAGTACTATGATTTATCGTTAAATACAGTCTTTTACTTTCCTTCTCTTGCCCCATTCCTTCTATTTCACTTTCTTCCCCTATCTCTCTCTCTCTCTCTCTCTCTCTCTCTCTCTCTCTCTCTCTCTCTCTCTTTCTCTCTCTATCTCTCTCTCTCTCTCTCTCTCTCTCTCTCTCTCTCTCTCTCTCTCTCTCTCTCTCTCTCTCTCTCTCTCTCTCTCTCTCTCTCTCTCTCTCTCTCTCTCCCTCTCTCTCCCTCTTTTCTCTTTCGTCCCTCGAGTACTGTGGTACGTACGCGACCGGAAATCTACTTTGCATAGACCGCGACCGTGAACCCTCCTTGCGGAGCGCGTTTCCGGTTTTCGCCTCGTGCCTGCTTCGTATTTTATCTCAAGATGTGTGTGTGTGTGTGTGTGTGTGTGTGTGTGTGTGTGTGTGTGTGTGTGTGTGTGTGTGTGTGTGTGTGTGTGCGTGTGCGAGTATGACATTGCGTGCATGCGGGTGACTAAAAACACAGCCGGACAGTGAAGATCGCGAGGGATGAAGTCCGTTAAGGGGCTTCGTTTTCTACGGCGTCAAATTGATCGTCCCTCGAGAGGCAAAAAAAAATTGAAAAAATGTTACGCAAGTGATTGTTATTTTTCCCTGATTCATCATGTAAGCATCGTTATTATTTTGCAGCTGTTCATTTTCATGTGTACATATTTAATTTTATTTATAAACAGTAATGAGGGGAGAGCTATTATTATTATTTTATCTATGAATAATCTTTTTATCTATCTATACTGCCGGGCGAAAGTTTGGATACAGTAGTCGAAATTTCTTACCGCACTAAAAGTTAGATAACAAAGTAAAAAGTAAAGATAATTGAATTTCCCAAGTGGCGTTTTAAAGAGGACAAGTTTAACTTTATTTTGCTCTTTTTAGAAAATGCTCTACGATTTTTTTTCTCGCCCCGGTACGCACTTTTGAACGGTGGCATTTTTCGGATATTTTTTTTGGCCGTCGAAAATTAACTGCAAAGTTTGTAGAATTTTTTTTTCGCGAATTTTTCTATGGTAAATTTAAAAAGGAAATTAAAACCTACATTTTTGTTTTTTTAGTAAGTCTCGTACGATTTTTTTTCGCCCCAGTATTGCATTTTTAGCTAAAAAAAAGATGTTTTGGGAAAAAACGCGTCATCGAAGAAGTACAGGTTTTCAGAGGAAATGTCAAGAGGGTAAAAAGTTGCATGGGTTCACAGTGGAGTGGCTAGAATTTTTTCAGAATTTTTTTTCGACATCTATCTATAATATATAGATTTTTTCTAGCTTATATATTATATATACTTATCTAAATAGATATACTTCATATCTATTTAGATAAAAAAACCTTTTTCTGGTTTTTTCCCAAGATTTTTTCAGTTTTTGGTAAAATGGGTCAGTATTTCGAAAATGTGCCGTAACTCAAGAGCTGTCGGGCTTCAAATGAAAGGAAAAAGTGGAATAAAAAGAAATACAATAAATTAATGTTTGGTGAAATGTTTTTTTCTTCGAAATTTAATTTTTAGCACTTCTCTTGGTCAAAAAATGGCGAGAAGTGTAATCAACCATAACAATAATACTTCAATAATAATGTTACGTATAACTTGTAGAATTTTTGAGAGTCGAGTTTACTTCAACTACCGATTTTCACACTTTTGCAATTGTCGATGAATCGAGCGTGCGATTGTTTGTGACGAGACGCAATTGTTGCGTACAGATGTGGGGAGGAAAAAAAAAATCGTGCGTGCGAAGTAACCCGACGAGGACTCTCGAGGCAAAGTAGAAAAGCTCCACGAGGGTCAGACCGCAGCGGACGTGTGGGCCAGTAGAATAATCCGAGTCCGGTTAGACATGACAAGGGCAAAGCCTCGTTTATACGGCTCCCAACAATGCCGTGATTAACTGAACTTGTAGCACACCGAAAACACACCGTTTCTATTTTAAATCTCTCGTGGCAATTGCTCCATTACCATCATGTGCATGCATATGTATATATATATATTTTTTTTTTTCATCCATATATGTATGTATACGAAGGTGTGTAATTAAACGAGTGTTCAGGGACAGGCCGGCAATCAATTTTCGTCGTCGTTTTTCGAGCTGACGTAGTACGTTTTCGTACTAACGAGAGGTTACGTGCGATCCTCATACGATTAAATTCAATTGTGATATGAAAAAGTACGAACCTTCGGATGAAAGGGCATCGTGATTTTGTTTGCATTTCAATTCCCCGTATCGATGCTAATCGGGACGTAATCAACGGTCTGTGTCGCCAAATGTAATTTTATTTCGAATGAGAAAAATTATCACGCAGAGCACTAACGAAACGATGAAAAATAAATTTGAAAAATAAACTTTTATTCATTGTTAAAATTATATTACTGTATTTATCGTGAAAAAAGGGGATAGACTGAAAATGATAATAAACGGAATGAAAAAAGAAATTTAATTAAGAAGTTTTCAATTTGCAGGATTATTCGTTCGCTTCAGTGAATTTAAGTAATTAAAAAATAAAATTCTGTAGAGATAAGAGCATCAAGTTTCAGAAAAAAAAAACAATTATCTGACGATTGAAATTCAAGTAAAGGGTTACTTGAATTTCATTCGTCAGATAATCTCCCGTGACATTATGCCCCACTCTTTGCTATAGTAAAATAAAAATTTTATTGAAATAATTATTTTCTGCTTTTTAGTCTTGAGTGTGTGATAATTTGCAATAGATTTTGAACATCTTGATGAGATTCTGATAGGAGACATGTGGCAAATTTTAGGTTTATTTCAGTTTCTCTTCACCTGATCATATCTGAAATAGAAAATTGTTATACCTACCTACCAATAATATATCAATCTGTTTAATTGTTATTTTCCTGAAATATAAAATAAAGAATCAAGCAAAATTTATTTATCCAAGATTTTTATTTCAATATTAAATTTTTTATGTATATTTATCTTGTCTCCCTGTTTGTTTGTTTGTTATCTAGTTCGGAGCTAAAATTTCAAGTCTCTAGCTCATCCGGAAGTTACTGTAAAATCGATTGCAAAATTTGTACCGAATAAACAGATAGACAAGAAAGTGAGTTAATAAAAACGTGGTGAAAAATTAGAAGGTTTGAAGGAAGGTTATCATCGAGAGGCATGAAAAATGCATGAAATTCGGATTTTTTTTAGTATAAAATAAATACTTTTGGAAATGGATTTCAACGTATTTTATCGTTCCATCAAGAGAGTAAATTTCAAGACATAAAAGAAATATAATTAAGGAAAATTCGCTGATGAATTCTTCGTATTGATAAGCGAGCAAAAATTTGCAACCGACTGCATGCGTCGTAAAAAAAATAATATCGTTGTTGTAATAAAAACAATTATTTCGCTGTGACGCGTTATACCTAGCAAGTGTAATTTTGAAAGGAACAGAAGATTTCATTCCCTGCGTTTCGTTGCTCGATTACACACATGCGGGATGCTCGTAAAGATAAGTTTGGTTGTATTCGCAATGGCTGTAAAACGAACCCACCGGGATAGTCCGTGTAACGGATTTCAGTCGCTCTGTCGCACCAGCTGGCGCGCTTTTATCCTCGAATTCGCGAACTCGTCGTTGTCCGAATGTTTCGAATACGAAAAAGTGGCCTTAGGCCACTCTAGGATTTTCCAAAAATCGATTTTTTTTTGTTAAAAACGTACCTTAGTACCTATAAAATTATATTCCAAAAGATTATGGGAAAATCTCTAAGTACTCGATTTTCGAATTCTAGCGTAACCCCTCTTGATTCATGTCGTGACTTTCTACTAACTTTAAACGCGTTTATCTAAAAACGACATTTTTCAAGTCGGCCGGACTCATAACTCAAACAAATTTCAATCGATTCACTTGAAATTTCAACTGTATATTTATAATTATATTTTCTGAGGCAGTACGTAGGATTTTTTAAATTATATTGCATAGTTCTTTTTTTATCGACAATTTTCTGACGATTTTCTCATGGCATTTTATACTTTTTGTTTCAGAAATGCGCCATTTTGACAAGAATCAATATATCAAAAAAATCCTACGTACTTCTATAGCTATTCTTATATATAGTCGAAAAAACTTGAATGTCTCATCTTAACTCAAAAATTATAGGAGCTGTTGGTCCGGACGTTGACCTTCCAGAAATAAAGGCGTCATCGGAAAAATGCTGCACAGTCGCCATTTTGACATGTACCGCTGTGAAAAAAATAATTTTTCGCAATGCCTGCCCCGAAAGTGCGATTTTCGATTGGTGTTTAGCGTGCGGAAAGTGGCTTATTTCTCAACGATGCTTACTTTCCCGCACTAGTGCGGGAATGTGAGACTTTCCCGCACTAGTGCGGAAAAAAATCTATTTATAGCTCACTTTACCACATTGATTCGCGAAAAAAACGGTTTTTTTTTCACAGTTGATAGTTTTTTGTTCTACGATTTTGGACCGATTGAACAAACTTGAATGTAGCGAAATTCATGTCATATGAAACGTCAACTTATCACAATCGTATTTTCTGACAAGGAAATGATCTGAACTGATGTGATATATTTGAATATAATTGTTATTGGTTTTGTTGAATCTCAAATCCCACTTTCGAGACAGTCATTGCAAAAAATAATGTATGGGACATGTGCGAAAAAAAACGAATTACATCGCGCGTAAGTTGCCGAATTCGCCTCGACTTATGGTGCATTTCTCACTCGTACTCGTGTGGTTACAGCACTCGCCTTCGGCTCGTGCTGCAAATCACACTCGTACTCGTGTGAAATGCACCATAAGCCTTCGGCTCATGCGGCAACTTCACGCGCGATGGAATTCGTTGTTTTCCGCACTTGTAGCATAAATTACTATTGTTTCACTGAAAAAAAATTACAAAATATGCCTTTTTTTTGGATTCTAGAGTGGCCTAAGGCCACTCTAGAATCCAAACTTTGCAATTAGTAGACGAACTGTGATGTCTTGAACCAACATCCATGCAGTGCACACACACACGCACGTACGCATATGGCTGCAATAATTTGTTAAGAGGCACCATTGAGGCAATTTTAAAGGCCCTAGTTATTTTGCCTTCAATGGCTCTCCAGACTAGGGTCTTAATAAAGTTTGGGAAAATTAAGATAGGTCCGATCAAAGCCCGAACTCAATTTCCGCAAACTCAATTTCCGCACGGGCTCCCCTTTGTGTTTTTCTTCTCCTAACTGAGCGCTGGTGGATACTTGAGCACGCTTGGGAGTCGAGCAGAGAGTCGTTATCATTTATATACATACCGTTAGAAGAAATCCGAATACCGTTTTTAAATTGTCAGGGTGTATTCTCAAGATATTTTGCTAACGATTTATGAAATTGAAAAAAAATGATTTTTTGAAGCATCTAAAGTGGTTGCCCGCCTTAAGAAAATGCATGAAATCACCGAAAAACCTGGACCCTTAACAAAACACTGTTTCCGTAGGCCTGCTGACGTTTCGGAAAAGTTTCCCTTGCACTGTGCCCAAGTCTGATGCAAAACCTGATAGCACATCTTTGCTCGAAATTGATGTCACTCATTTTTAGAAGGCAGTCGGAAAAATTGTTTCACGAAAAAAAAAATCGCCACGGACAACAAAATGTGCGAAGTGAGTTCATACTGGTGCTAAAGGCGTATCACATGTTCACCTACCGTTTATGAATGCCACTTTTAAAAAGTACTTTTCTATTGCAAAAAAAAAAATGAACATTTTGTGTAAAATTTCCATCTTTTTTTTCTAAAGTGTTCCTTTTGTTAATTTTCAACTTTTGGAAATGTTTCTCAGGTATGGGTTCGTTGTTGAAATACGAAGAATTCTTGGCTCATATTTTTTCAGATCAATATCGAAGTCCTTGGATTTCCCATAAACGGCTACTGTCGCCAAACTCTTCCTGGTAGACTTTCCTAGAAGAATTTGTGCACGAGATCACGAAAAGATATTTTTTTTCTGGGAGATTCAACGTATTCCGGTTGAGAATTTAATATAAAAAATTCTTAAAAAATACCGCGGAATCCACTTGGGTCTCAATGTCGATTTCTTACGTGCGCCGTTTCTATCAAATCCCTATAGGGCTGTGGTAGGATCTGGGGACTCTCCAACAAATTTCTGCACGGAGACCATCGAAAATGCATCTTTTTGCGTTTCGGCTTCTTCGGAATCGCCCTTTCGATCTAGGAACTTCTTCTATCGGTGCTCATTTTACGCGGAATCGATTTAACTTTCGAATTAATTCTGATCCATCAGGCTAGGACTGCTCGCCGATTCGCTGGACCGCCCAAATTCGGCCTGCCGGTTTTTGCCAAATTCCTGAACCTACCCCTTCGGATGCTGATGATTTGCGATCAATTAATAATTGATCCCCAATTCTCATTCAACAATAATTACATATATATTATAGGGAAATATTTTTCGACACGTGGTCCGTTAGTCGTATTTCTCGACTATGCGCAACGGAAATATGTATATCGTCGGATCGTTCCTCGCACATGTCTTCTCCCACTCTCATCCTTTTTCATCGAGCTCCATGTTAGCAAGGCTTTTCCTCCCGTAGTTTCTGCTGGTTGCCGTGTCTCCGTATCGCGCGAACTTCGCGACGTTTTCGCGTCGCTGCGGGACGGCGCGCACCCCCGAGAGCGTCGCAGAGTTGACTTCCGCGGTGGCACGAGGAAAATGAAGACGGTACGGAGAGTAGAGAGAGAGAAGAGCGTGGTGACACGTAGGAAGAGAGAATTTCAAGAGAGAGAGAGAGAGATGGAGGGAGAGACGTCAAATCAACGCGAGTGAGAATAATCGGGATAAAAGAAGAGGAGGGACGTCGCAGAAAGGGCGAAAGAAATTAAAATAAATATGCGTGACGTTTTGAAAGAGAAAGCCAAGAAAAAAAAGGCAGAGGATGAAGGAAATTTGAAGAAGGAATCGTGAGAAAGTGATTGAGTGAGATAAAGGGAGAGATCGAGAAAGGGTGAGAGAAGTGGGGCGGAAATGGCAGAGTGATCGAGTGCAAAGAAACAGAAATTGATGAAAGCGCACCTAGAAATAAAAGCCAATAGAGTCGTAAGAGCATGTTTTGCAAAACGAGGGAAGAGGAGTAGAGGATGTGAAACAAAAGATAAGGAGAGAAATAAAAAAGGGAAAAAAATGTTCAAACGAAAGATGAGTCAGGACACAAAAAAAAATTAAAAAATGAATGGCTCGGGAGAGTAAAAGGAAAATGGGAAGAACCTGACTAGCATGATACGACGATAAGAAAAGGTTGGAAGAAAGGAGTAGCGGACAAGGCAAAACGTGCAAGAGAGAGAGGGAGGGAGAGCAAGAACCGAGGGAGAGGAAGGAGGGCGCGGGCGGAAGCATTCCCAGCAAGAGTGAACGCGGAGCAATACAGCATCCGAATTTTGACTACGCGTCTGAGCGAGAGAGCGAAGATAACGCGAATTCGTCGGGAGATCGTTCAACAAAGGGAGAGGCATGAATAAACTGGAAGACAACGTGATGCAAAGAGATAAAGCAAAAGCAGGAGAAAGGGGAGAGGGAGAGGTAGAGGTAAAGGGAGAGGGAGAAGAAGAGGGAGAAGTAGAGGTAGAGGGAGAGGGAGGCGGAGAGGGAGACGGAGAGGGAGGAGGAGAGGGAGAAGGAGAGGGAGAGGGACAGAGAGTGGTAGAGGTAGAGGGATAGGGAGAGGGAGAAGGGGAGGGAGAGGGAGAATAAGAGGGAGAGGGAGATGGAGAGAGAGAGGTAGAAGGGAGAGGTAGAAGGGAGAGGTAAAAGGGAGAGGTAGAAGGGAGAGGAAGAGGGAGAGGGAGATGGGGAGAGAGAGGTCGAAGGGAGAGGTAGAAGGGAGAGGTAGAAGGGGGAGGTAGAAGGGAGAGGTAGAAGGGAGAGGTAGAAGGGAGAGGTAGAAGGGAGAGGTAGAAGGGAGAGGTAGAAGGGAGAGGTAGAAGGGAGAGGTAGAAGGGAGAGGTAGAAGGGAGAGGTAGAAGGGAGAGGTAGAAGGGAGAGGTAGAAGGGAGAGGTAGAAGGGAGAGGTAGAAGGGAGAGGTAGAAGGGAGAGGTAGAAGAGAGAGGTAGAGGGAGAGGAAAAGGGAGGGAGGGAGGGAGGAGGAGTGACAGAGAGAGAGAGAGAGAGAGAGAGAGAGAGAGAGAGAGAGAGAGGAGAGAGAGAGAGAGAGAGAGAGAGAGAGAGAGAGAGAGGAGAGAGAGAGAGAGAGAGAGAGAGAGAGGAGAGAGAGAGAGAGAGAGAGAGGCAGTGAGCGAGAGGCAGAGAGATGTTGAGACAGAAGGAATACACAGAGCGAAAAGAGAGAAGAGGAGAGGGAGAGAGAAGCAAAAGAGAGAGAGAGAGAGAGAGAGAAGAGTGATAGAAAAGAGGAAGTGAGATAGAGAAGGGTAGTCGGCATTGAGGGGGTTGGTCGAAGTCGACGACGGGCCGGGCATGGCGGCGGGGGCGGGGGGGGGGGGGGGGGGGGGGGGTAGAGGAGCAGCAACCAGGAGGCCGAGGCTGCGACGTAGCCTCAGTGCCGGCGCAGTGGCCGGGCCATCCGGTGTCCTGTGTCCAGGTCCCCCTTCTAAAATTACGTTTTTTTCCATTCTAACTTCTCCTCACACACGCACAAACGAAATGAGTAAAAATAAAAAAAAGCACGTACTTCGAAAAATCTTTCGGAAATCTCCTCGTCACGTCTCCTCACCGTCATCCTTTTCCTCTCGATACGCACATCTCGCGGTTTCCCTTGACGTTCGATTGGGCGCGCGTTGCCAACAACGGATACGATAAACGCCGAAGGATAAAAACAGAAAGTGAGAAATGAAGAAAATTTTCAGTTGACCGGAAGAAAAATTCAAGTGGTGTTGAGGAGAACTGCGACACGAGGAGGCGCGTGTTCGTGGTAGAGGCTTCGAAGAGAGGCTTCGAAGGGACTCGAAGTCGCGTGTTTTGACTTCCGGTTCTTCGGTCCCGAAAATAAAAATTATAACTTACTCCCTGACTTATCCACTTGCTGGATTTTTTTTTCCTTATTTTTTTGAAAACTTTTTTCTTGTTCTTACTCTCTCTCTCTCTCTCTCTCTCTCTGTCTTGCTGTATATATATATATATATGTCACTTCCGGTCTCGCGTTTGCCGATTCTTCACAATTGTTCTCGCACCTGTGCTGCGCGTGTGTGACCACTTGCCGCCCCCCCCCCCCCCGGCGGTGTACAAATACTCATCGACGATCGTGCGAAAGCGATCTTCCCCCTTTATTGATCAAGACAGTGCGAGGGTGCAAAGAAAAAAAAAACAAAAAAAGCATCGTTTAACAAAATTAAAAAAAAAGTAGCCCGAACGAACCTACACATCGCAGCTAAATCACACAAATGAGAAAGAAAAGTAACTCAAGTTCACGATGCGTCGAGGCAAAACGAAGTTACGTTCGAACGACTGATAATAAAAATATAAATAAAAAAAAAACGCGAGTGTCCACCGCGAGGTTGCTGCTCGTAAAACTGGTGCACCGATTTGTGTGATCGTCGGCCAAATTGGAAGCATTTTTTCTTTTTTTCTTTTTTTTTTCCATTACCAAGCCCGAGTGCCGGTATTTGAGGATAGTCCCGTGAGTGAGACTGGTGGATCCGAGGGTATGTGAATCGTGAAGCCGACAAGAGACATCGGGACGCCGAAATCTTTTTTTTTTTTTTTGATACGATCAAATGAAGAAAAAAAAATGACGTACAAGGTGTAAAGAAATATGTGTAGACGCGTTTGCATATTTATTTATATATGTATATAAATACAATTGTGGTACGGCAATATCGCTGGAGCGATAGAGCATTACTGTACACGGAGTGGAGGGAGCCATGCCGCCCGGGCAAGCTTGCTGCTACCTCGAGTCCCCCAGGATCATCCTGCGAACATCAATTCCTCGACGTTCTCGCAGGCAAATCTTAAATTGTCGGTTTCCCTGAAGGTAAGAATTGCTCACGTCAGGTCCTTTTTTTTCTCCTATTTATAGATATGCATATAAACAGGGTTTGCATCATATATATCAAGTGATATATATGTTGGATATGTATCATCGGTGTTTATCCTAAAATACAAAAAAAAATGTGCATTTTTTTAATCACAATAACTTTATCTTCATGCAAGTATACGTGGCGCTGCGCTGATTCGACTTTAAAATACCAAACTATGACGACTTGTCTATGTATTTGTCCTTGGTATTTGTTATCAGTAGGCTTAACTCCTAAAATTTTTTGTAAGTGCCGACATTTTGAAGAAAACCATTGTCTTTTGATCAGCTGCGTTTCTTCGATTGTTCTCGATGTTCTCATTTGTGGAATAACAACGGTTTTAGCCAAGTAAAGACGTTGGTTGCGCTATGAATTATGACATTGTATACAACTCGTCTGACTACACAATTAGTATCAGTTTCGTAGTTCGATATCTTTTATTCGTTGTTGTTTCTATTAATTTTTTAAAAATAGATATTTAATTTTATCAATATTAAAGATATTAGAGGTTCTAAATATGAGAAGTTTCATAAGATTTTTTATTTTTACTGTTGATTTATTAGGTAAAAAGAGAAACGTACATAATTATTTTTTAATTGGAAAGAATTGATTTTTAAAATGTGTACGACTGATCATCGTAAAAAAAATAAGTAAATAAATAAATATTAAAATAATCAAAATTGGGGTTTAATTTCACAGCCATTTTTTTTTCAATTCGCAACATATTCTAAAAAAGCGGCTCTAAAAAACAGCAAAAATAGGGGTTATTTTTATAAATATAAAAAATATCGAAAATAAAACAAATGGGATATATATATAAAAATATGGAATTTTTACGAACCCTGTATATAAATATATAAATAAAGCAATCGATCATAAAAATAGATGAATAAATAAATAAATATATATATATGCCTCGCGTCCTGTTATCCTTGTCGGGGTTCGAGAAAAAAAGGAAATGTGGGTGACTGTTTGAGTCGATTGAGTCGAGAGAAAAGAGGAAGAGCATGAGTGGAGAGTTTGGGGGGATGTTTTTGATATGGGTTCTTGGTTGGTTTTTTTATGAGTTTTTTTTTTTATTTCGGAAGGCCTCTGGCAAATACATGCTCTGTCAATATACTATTGTACGATGCATTGTACAATATTATGTAATAATAAGATACATAACATTAGTAAATCAATAATATAATATTGTTGATTATAAAATATTGATTACATTTATATTGGGTACTAGCTGACGCCCGCTTGGAATTTAGCTTCGCGCTAACAACCCCGTTGCTAGGGGTTGTTTTAAAAACTAACAACTTTAAAACAACCCTTAACTAGGGGTTGTTTAAAAAAAAATCCTAAAATATGCGTTTTATTATTTGTTTTGTAGAATATTTATATCAAATTTCACGTCCATACATACCGTGCGGAAATTGAGAAAGGATCGGGCTCATCTTAATTTGCCCTAACTTTATTAGGGCTCTAGTCTAGAAGCCTCACATGGGCCACCAGTGGCCGGTCACACTTCAATACCGAGGGACACTGAAGGCCAAATTATCAGGGTCTTTAAAATTGCCTCAACGGTGTCTCATTACAAATTATGGCAGCCATATGCGTATGTGCGTGTGTGTGCACTGTGAAAAAAAGAAATGTGTTATTTCGATGGATTTGAGGCTTAGAATTCTGTCTCATATTTTGACACGTTTGATCCCGCGTTGTACCAATGAACGAACTACGTGTGTGTCGGTTCAAGGCTTCACAACTCGTCTACTAAACGCATAGTTTAATGATTATATTTAATCGATCTCGATAATTATTATGCCACAAATTCTTTAGTCAAGCAGTTTTATACTGATTTGCCCCTATAATACCAAAGTCTGGTAGTATTGGGGAAATCGATACTAGGAAATCTACAACTACAACCATTAAAGGTCTTTACTTGGTCTCTGTACTTAGACCATAGTTTTGGTCAACCTACCTACCCTACCAGTCCCTAATAAGGGCCTGGTCCGGCTTTTTTTTACAGACAAGCCTACTATGGGATCGACAAACAATCCCTTGAAGGCCCCGAATTGTATTAGGGATGCTCTGCCAATTTTCAGCACTGCTTAGAGGATCTTACTTGGTTCCAGGACTTAGACTATAGTTTTAGTCAAGCTACCTACTCTGTCATTCCCCAATAGGGACCTGGTCTGGCTCGTTTATGGAAATCCCCCTACTAGGGAATCCACAAATAAGCCCTTGAAGGCCTCAAATTGTATTAGGGATGTCGTGCCAATTTTCCGCATGGCAAGCAAGGAATACAATTTTCCATTCAAACGTTTGCACTCCATTTCACCCCATTGGGAGTATAACTTAGGACGAAAAATCCGCTCTTAGTGCACCTCTACACCTTCTCAGGAACATATCCTCCAAATTTTATGTTTCGATCGCCAGTGGTTTAGGCTGCGCGTTAGCGATATGTCAGTCAGCCAGTCACGGGGCGGTTTTATATGTATAGATTATATTCGTATTGAATATTATATATATTGAATATTGATTATATTAATGATTATGAAATATTATTTTCTGAGTTCCAACGCATACCCTTGCGTGTTTTTACGTATTACCCTTTCCAATTGAACCCTTCCCTATCACTCCTTACCCACACTTCGTTAATCTAATCTCACTTCCGAGGCGTCCACAGTCGCCTTAAGGCCTTAGGCCACTCTAGGATTTTCCAAAAATCGATATTTTTTTTGTTAAAATTGTACCTTAGTACCTATAAAATTATATTCCAAAAGATTATGGGTGTTAAAAATCTCTAAGTACTCGATTTTCGAATTCTAGCGCAACCCCTCTTGATTCATGTCGTGACTTTCTACTAACTTTAAACGCGTTTATCTCAAAACTACATTTTTCAAGTCGGCCGGACTCATAACTCAAACAAATTTCAATAGATAGATTTGGCGCAACGTTTTTTTTAGTTCGTTTTTATGGTCAAACTGTCATTGTGAATATGACGGAGACTACTCCAGAGTCGTTGAGGATATAATTTTTCAATTTTTATCAGTAAATACACAATAAATAAAATATTTACCACAAATTTGTCACTTTGGGATCGACAATACGAATATTCAACTTAAGTTAACATAAATCAGAACACCCTTGGGTCAAAATAAATGTCATCTCTTTGTTGACCCTAAAGAACTAGTCGTACCGCCTCAACTCGAAGTACCGCGGAAGCTAACCGTCCACCCACCAATATCGATGATCATGAAATATATCTAGAAAAAATCAACAACAATGATAACAATGGGCATCCAAGCAAGAAAAATAAAGGGTCGAATATTTTCGTAAAAACGTCGTACAGCCCGTGTGGAAAATTGGCAGGGCATCCCTAATATCATTCGGGGCCTTCAAGGGATTGTTTGCGGATTTCATAGTAGGGTTTTCCATAAAAGAGCCGGACTGGGCCCTTATTAGGAAATTGTAGGGTAGGTAGGTTGACTAAGAATCTGGTCTAAGTACAGAGACCAAGCATCAAAAATGTATATTTCATATTTAAAAAATATCTACGTTTATGCACCTTTTAAGTACTTGCACCTATGATGAGTGACCAAGGAAGGGGCTTTATTGTACTTATACTCTTTTGATTTTCAATTTTACTGAACATTATCGTTTACTTTTTAGTACAGTACCTTTTAAATAAAAGCTTGTTCTTAAAAAGTTTTTTTTTTTATTATAATGAACATTGTGCAATTTTGGAACAGAGAAGCGTGGGAGAGGAGGGGTGGGGGGGGGGGGGGGGGGGGGGGGGGGGGGCAGCGGATTGGAGAGGCGTTTGGAAATAGGTCGATTGGACGTAGAAAGTCTTTCATGCAACTAAGCAGCAGCAGTGTACAATGTTTCTCGTTGCATCGAAGTCTGCCACGAGATGATAACGAACTTGGAAGTTGTTTACGCCCACGCGAGATCCACCGCGACGACGATAGGAACTATAACGTTTTGACTGTTGGAAACATTGATATTCGTTGCCTTCTACTGTTCCATGCCTTTCAGATGGTGTCCACGAGGATTGCCGGGCGCATTGTCTCGATTCCGTTCTACCCTCGTCCTATTTCTTCCCTCGGTCGTCCACCACCTACATCGCTCATTTTCTTGCGCTCCTATCGTCGTTTCGTTTACAGATGCACGGCGATAACGAGTAGTCCATTCACGAAGAACATACAGCATGATAAATGTGTAGGAGAGAAGCGAGGGGTGATTGGTTGGGGGAGGGGCAGGAGCGGGGTGCGAGGGTTGGTTTTGTGCCGAGTATCTTTGGCCAGGCCAACACTCAGATGGGTGACCGCGCAGGTGATCGCAACCGGAAACTCGGTGCAGTAGTGCGGGATCGGCAGAGGTTTTCCTCAGTTTCCCTGTGCCTTAGACAACTGCTTTGCGGGGTTCTCTAAAGACGTGGCGAAGCGACAAGGGTGTGTGAAAGCGTTGAGCGGATGGCAGAAGCACGGAAGGGCAGAAGTTGGAAATAAAGAGAAAACGATTGATTGAATTATTATCGGGACGGCATACGGTTGAAGAGGAAAAAAAAACAGGTCGATTTTCAGTATTTTATTGTGACGAGAGTTTCGGAACAACGAGGTTGGGGTTTTACACATAATTTATACTTAGTCTTGCTAGGTTTCAGTTTTTTTTAAATTGAAAAATATCAAGAAACAATAAGGTTATTATTATTTAAAGACAGTGCCGTCGTTGCTGCATAGCCAATCGGTGTAGATGGTTTTGGCAACTAGGCTCATCTAAAATGAAATATAAAAAAATTTATTTTTAATATTATATTAAGACTTTCGTATGACCTGGTACTTTTTTGAAATTTTTAAAATTACGAAAAAGACAAGCTGTAGAAAAAAAAGAAGATTTTCGAGCGAAAAAAACAACTTTGATATTTTTTTCTGACGAGGGTATCGACATGACGAGGTCGGGATTTTACACATAATTCATACAGTCTTGCCAGATTTGAGTTTTTTTTTAATTAAGAAATATTGATGAACAATGAAGTTATTATTATTTGAAGACAGCTCGGTCGTTGCTGCATGGTCCCATGTGGAATGAAATATAAGAAAAAATGTACTTTTCGTATAATAAACCTTTCGTATAAACGGGTACTGTTAACAAAAAATTAATTACGAAAATAGCCGGCTGTAGAAAAAAAAAAACGATTTTCGACAAAAAAAGCAGCTTCAATCATTTTTTATTAACAAATAGAGACGCACATCGGAAAATGATCCAATTATACTATACAAAATGTTATAAACTTATTTATATTTTGCCAACATTTCATATAATTTCTTCCAACTTTTTACAAGCTATTATTTAACTTGACTTTCTGTAAGATGCAAAACGGAAAATCGATATTTCACCCACTTCCCGACTACTTGGACCTCTGAAATTTTGCAAAAATACATGGTGACAATGCATGATTCAATTTAACAACAACAAAAAAAATCCATAATATGTTTAACTTTTCATATGAAACTAGCGATAACTAACCATCCATATAAAATCTCACTAACACATACAAACAAATTCGTATCCGGCTGTGTTTGTAAGTGAAAAATTTATAGTCGTAAGTTCAATCTCAATTACAGTCTTTGTTATTTTTTACAAGCATCCCATGTTCCTAACATACAAACTCGGGATACCTGGATTAGACCTTTAGTCTTTAATTGAAAAAATCAATTAAAGCCTAAACAGTAAAAAATAATTTATATGTAAAAAAAAGATAAAAAATACAAGCTTTTATTTAATGCACTAAAAAGTAGAAAATATTTTTTTTATCAAGTCACCTATATGTGACTATAGATAAAAGCTTGGGGCGTTCGAAATTTAGACGTATAATTTTTAAATTACATAAATCCGTGAACATATCGACTGTATTTAATTGACAGTAAAACAACCTTAAATTTCTTAAATAAAAATCATGTAACTGAGTATAAACGTGTAATAATAATTTCTCTAATTACTATTGTGCCAAATTAAATACGCTTAATGAAACTGATCATACTTATTAAACATTTAAAAAGTTGAGCAGCCCAACCGTTTATTTACAGTCACATATAAGTGACTTGGTGAAAAAATTGTACATTATGACACAAGGACGAAAAAACTTTTTTTAACGAGTGTGATTTTGCAGCACGAGCCGAAGACGAGGGTTGCAATTACACGAGGCTAGAAAAAGTTTTTTCGTCGAGTATTATACGAAGTTTTATTGTACGCGGTGTGAAAACGGGGGTTTTACGCACGCGAAGTGTGCCTAAAACGTCCATTATCGAACCGAGTGGAATAAAAATTATTTTCTACTTTTTAGCACATTAAATAAAAGCTCGTTTTTTTTAAATATCTTTTTAACATATATTTATTCAACATTCAAGTCAATACTAATGATCATTATTCAGTATATCGTGTGTTAAATTAAAAAAAATGACCATCGACGAAAATACGATATTTCAAACTTCAATGGCACAACAATAAATTCTTATCTCCCCTCGCTCTCTCTCTCTCTTTCTGAATTTCGTAAAATCTCACTATTATTACGATTCGAATGGATGAAATCTCGCTCGCTTGCAATATCACGTATACACTATAAATGCACACATAATTAGCTGTGTAAACTTTTGAGTTCATAGTTCATCGAAAATTTCAATTACTTCATCCTCTCCCCCCCCTCTTTCGTTCTCTCTCGCTCACTCTCGCTCTCTGGGACATTTTATTTTTACCAATATTATCCTTATCTCTTTAGCTCGAGGTCTCCGATCACCTTTAGCATTAACGAGACACGATTTTACAAGGAATACATTTTCATTGCTTAAATATATGTATACCAATGTGTACGTGTACGTGTGAATGTACTTCCGTTTTGCATCGACCAATACGACGACGAGGAAGTGAGAAACTTGAATTGGATTTGAAATGAGAAATTCTCAAGACCACGACGTGCTCCATGATTGTACGGAGCATCAGAGCACACACAGTTTCATTGCACTCTCTCGCGCTGGTCCATTTTCCTTCGTCCAACTTTCCCACAGATACGAGACTTTCTCCCGAAATGGAGCGAGACTTTTTTTTTTCGCTCGACGATCGGCACGAATTTTTCTTCACTATCGTATTCGTCGATGGCTCCAGGACGAGTGCATAAGTTTTTGAAATCCAACGATGTGGATGTAATTTTTTTTTCCGCCACGTTTTACCGGCTCGTTGCAGTGCCAAAAAAATTTAATTTATATAGGATCTATTTAAATCAAATAGATTTTTTCCTTGTCTCGCAAAACTACTACGACCCTATATTTGTTTAAATTTGTTCCACCTATTCTTTTTAAATATTAAATATATTCAAATTAAATAAATAGAGATTAGATTCAAATTAAATAAATAAAGATAAAACACGATATATCGCACGAATACGAGAAATAAATATAGGCTTATGACATAAAAGTGCGGTGAAAAAAAGTGAAATTATTTTTCTTTTTTTTCACTAACAAGCCTGTTATTTGGAGAAAAAAAAGAAAGGTATCGTCGTGCCTTTTATTGACAGGCGCGACTATTTACCCATAGAAAGACTAACCTTTTATCTTAACTGCGGAACGTTACAACAAGTCTTCTAATGAAAATAAAGCCATGAGATTTTTGCGAGACTTAATCGTGTACCATTTATTCCGTCTGTCTCTTTTGTCTTATACTACCAGATGAAACCAAATCACAGATTTATTAGGAATAAATAAAATATTTAGTTACTAGACGATATTAAATAGATCCTGATTTGAATAAATAAATATATTTAACCCCACAACTCATGACCGGGGTCCGTTCTCAACCCAATTTTTTTTTGTCACACTATGAGGTATTTTAAAATATTTTTCCATTTTTCAATTTTGACATAGATTTCTTTACTAATTAAATGTTAACCCTTGTTTGGCACACTTCAGCGGAGAGACGTTCTCGGCACACTGGGGTTGTTTGCACCCCAGCGACAAAAAACGTTATTATAAATAAACTATTTAATATTTTTACTTGAATTTTGTTTTGGGACTTCCTGAAAGCTTCTTTTTCAAAGTACTGTAGATTATATAGCCGAAAATTTGATTTGAGTATGTCAAAAAAATTAAAATTGGGGGAAAAAAATTTTAAAAAGGTGATTTTGGAAAAAAAATCATCTTTTTTATTTTTTTTTCGATAGAAAAGACTAAAAATTTAACTGAGTCTTCTTCTGATGTATTACTACGAGAAAAAAAATACTACTTATAAAGCTGTTTTAGAAAAGGTATTTATTTTTGCGAAATAAAGGTAGGAATTTTGAGGAAAAAGCGTTGTGCTGCAGCACAACGCTATTAGCCTGAGACTATAGTTGCATCCTCGAACTTCCACCAGATATCGTGCTAGACCCGCTTCCCCTACGTTTAATTACTTAAAATCTATGAAATATGGTCGTGGGGTGCAAACCACCCCAGTGTACCGAAAAAGGGTTAATCAAATCAAATCTCGCGCACACCATTCACTTCCTTATGAAAAAAAAACGAAAAAAATCATGTATGATAAAGTCCATTTGTGTCCGTCAGACCATTTTTATGATTAAGAAAAGCGTGGGGTACCTATAGACCCCAGCTATGCGTTTGAAGATAAAAAAAATGATTCATGAGTTCTAGGGTTGAAATAAATAATTTTAATAATGGAATGCAACAGGAAAAAATTGATTTCACGAAAAATCTAGTTAATTAAAATTTTTTAAAAATCAAATAGACACATCCAGTTAATATCAAAAGAATTTTTCTGTCAGTGTGACACATGAGGCCTCGATTAGGAGAGGAAGGGATCGTCAACTCATCGATGATCACGAGGCTGGTGCGATTTTTCGTAATTCCCCCGTCGCCTAACCGACTACTGGTAAAAAAAGAGGATGAAAAATAAATATCCGATAAATTACAAGCTTTTCTTGAGATTTTTTTTTGTTTCCGTTCAGCGATGAAAAGATCATCGAAAGACATGTGTCGTGGGTTTCTTTTTTATCCGGACGATCGAAAAATCGGTCACGATGAACCCACCGAAGATCGCAGTGCGACACGTTTACGCGGATCTTCCTTCCGAAAGGACTCGAAGGTGAACGCAGACTTTATGTGTATTGTGAATGCCTGGGAGTGAATGAGGCTCAAAGGAAAGAGAGAATTTGCCGAACTGAGAGCCACGCGTATTTACCACATATGGGAGAGCCCACATGGGCCATTCCGTGCGGAATCGACCAGCTTTAATCCTGATCAAATTAGATCAGGATCGAAGCTCGGACCTCGCTCAAAACATTTTATATCTTCGGTCCGTATCGAGCTACCTGGTAATATTATGATTTTTGTTTGGGTTAATACAGTTACAAAGTTATGATTTTTGTTTTGGTTCATACAGTTATAAAGTTATGATTTTTGCTTGGGTTAATACAGTTATAAAGTTATGATTTTTGCTTGGGTTAATACGGTCATAAAGTTATGATTTTTGAAACAAAAATCAACATTTTTTGACTGTGTTGACCCAAACAAACTTTATGACTGTATTAACCCATTTGGGTTAATAGAGTTATAAAGTTATGATTTTTGTTTGGGTTAATACAGTTATAAAGACGTGATTTTTTTGGATTTGTTTGGGCTAATAGAGCCGCAATTTTATGAGTTTTGTTTGGATTAATATAATTGTAATGTTATGATTCTTGTTTGGGTTTATTTGGATTAATATTATTATAGTGTTATGATGTTGGTTTATGTTTATTTGGGTTAATAATTAATTTGGATAATTGTACAATGTTTGTTTGGGTTAATAATCAATTTGGGTAATTGTACGATGTTTATTTGGGTTACTAATTAATTTGGGTAATTGTACGATGTTTGGTTTGGATTTGTTTGGCTCAATATAATTGCAATGATATTATTTTTGTTTAAGTTCGTTTGTTTGGGTTAATATAATTGCTATTGTATGATGTTTGGGTTAGAATAATTGCAATGGCACGATTTTTGGTTTGAGTTTGTTAGTTTGGGTCAATATTATTGCAACGATGCAATTTTTTTTTGGGTTTTTTTTGGTTAACCGGGCTGCAATTTTTTAAAATTTATTTTGGTTGGGTTTGTTTGGATTAATGTAATCGAAATGCCATGGCTCTTATTTAGGTTTGTTTGGGTTAATAACACTAAAAAGTTGTGATTTTTGTTTGAGTTTATATAATTGCAGTGGTATGCTTTATTTCTTTATTTAATAAATGTATCAAATGTGTAAATATGAGGAAAGTTAACCCTAATAAGATCTAGGGCTGCTAAAATTGACCTGGAATGACTTCTATACATCTTGGTGTATGGGTTCACACACACAACACACACACACACATACATATATATATATATATATAAATATATAACGGTGGCAACACGGGGCGTGGAGATGAAAGAGCGCAAGAGTTAGAAAGCTCGTCTTCCTTTCGTGCCAAAACCTTACGATAATCCCCAACCGGTGTGCCCGCTCTCCGAGGCTTATACCTCCATTGGGAAAAGAGGTCCCGATGAGACTTCATAATATGTGGTCGATCTCGATTTTTCTTTTTCATCCAGACTTTTACGATTTTTATTTATCTTGTTCCTGTCTATAGCTCGAGATAACCGAGTATGTCATATGGATTTTGAACATTTTTTGTGATTTTTGCTATAAATTAAAAATTCGTTGTGCGAATCTCTGATTTATGGGGTGAGAGGTAACAGGAGTTAATACTGAGCCTGCGTTAAGCACGTACTTTTTAACTGGACATGAATTCCAATTTTGGAACTGTATCACGCGAGGTTTTACATGACAAAAATATATATTGCGTAATTAAAATATAAATTGTGGTAAGTACATTTATCATGGTAATGAATGTACTCACAATAAATATATTAGTGTCCTGAATAATTAACGAGCTCAATAATGATCGTTCTGCATGATAATCTGGTAATTATCTCGATGCTTTCGATAGATAAACTCATAATAAATCGTTTTGAATATCCTGTTGCTTATTATAAATCGACAAATAATAGAATCATTTATATTGAATTGATGAATTATATATGTGTAAAAAAATAAAAAAAATGTTAGAAGTTTATTTGTAATAAACGATTTTAAATATAGTATTGCTTATAGTTAACGGAGCAACGATAAAATAATTTACATTGAATTTAGAAAAAATAATATTTACGATCAAATAAAGAAGACCAGAAAGTTATTTATTAAAAAGAACTTTTATCGATACTGTAATTTATGATAAATAGATGCGTTATTCTAAAACGCATTTATTTATTATAATATTATATTATAAAGTTAAAATATTTTTCAAATAAATAATTTGCTTTTTTTTTTTATTTACTATAAATATTCGATTGTTAAATTTATTTTAAATTATCTTATTGTTGCTCTGCTTAGGTTTGCTCGGGTACATTGTTACAAATAAAAATAATACCGTTAATTATAGCAAATACAATTATTATGCTTCATAATAATTATTTAATGTAACTGTACATTAAGCGAAAAATCTGACCGTTTTTCAATTCCTATTTTTTCATCGACGTCAATTTTTTTACCTTTCTTCGATAACGAGCTTGTTTAAATTTATCCCTTTAGGGTAAACTCAACCTGACGAATCGACCTTCATTCGACTTAAATTCTGTAAAGAAAATGATATATTTTCGGATTAAAAAAAAAGATAGGCGCGACCGAATGACCGGAAGTTCCGCAGCATGTACCTCTTCGTATATAACCGGAAACAGGAATCTTATATTTCTTGCACAATATCCAAGAGAGGATGAGGGGGGCGAGGGGTTTGCCGGAGGAAAAGCCTAAGTCCCTCAATAATTCATTTTTAGCATCTTGATACAAAGTTTTTCGGCGCATATTGGAAATCGCGGTCCACACGTTCATTGCTTCCTCGAGGCAAGTCCATAAATACACGTACTCTCGTTGATGTAGCAAATCAGAGCGCGAAATAACTGGATTCCATACAGATGAGAGCCAAGAATTCTCGGTCTCGCACTTTTTGTCTCTCTCTCTCTCTCTCTCTCTCTCTCTCTGTCTCTCTCTCTCTCTCTCTCTCTCTCTCTCTCTCTCTCTCTCTCTCTCTCTCTCTCTCTCTCTCTCTCTCTCTCTCTCTCTCTCTCTCTCTCTCTCTCTCTCTCTCTCTCTCTCTCTCTCTCTCTCTCTCTCTCTCTCTCTCTCTCCCTCCTCTCTCCCTTTCTTCCTCCCTCTCTTTCTCTCTGGGAATTCCTGAGTCTCGCCAATTCGTCTCCCGTTTTTACGAGCTACACGAAAAAATGCAAGACGCGCGTTTACAAGTGACATACGGGGCGTTCCAGGCCCAATCGACCTCGAGTTGCTACCATCGTCAAATTTTATTTCTTCTTTCCAGAATTACTTAGTCATTGGGTGGCTTCATAATTTCGTCGTGGCAAACAAACTCAAACTATACAAGCATCTTAAAATCATGATATGATTTCCATCATGAATGATACCAGGTATGTAAATATGAAACTGGAATTTTTGTATAGAAAATTCATGTTTATTGTATGAAAATGATGAAAAATATTTTATTCGAAGTATTGTCCATTGCTAGCTAGACATTTTTCCCACCTGTCTGGCAATTTGTGGATGCCATGCCGAAAAAAAAACTGTTGCTCTTTTGAGGCAAACCAGTCATCGAGTTATTTTCGTACATTTTCGTAAGAAGTGAAGCGTTGCTCAGCAAGTGCGTGTCCCATCGATGCAAGTAAGTGGTAATCGGACGGAGCCAAGTCTGGTGAGTAAGCTGCATGCGAAAGTATTTCCCAACTAAACGCCTCAATCGTTTCTTTGACCAGTTTTGCTGTGTGTGATGGTGCATTGTCATGAAGCAAAATCACTTTGTTTTGCCTTTTTTTGATATTCTGGTCGTTTTTTTCACGCAAAGCTTGATTCAAATCGATCATTTGTCGTCGGTAGCGTTCAGTATCAACAGTTTCGCCAGGTTTTAGCATCCAACAATGCTTGCAATTCGCTGTCTTCAAACTTTTTCGATGGTCTCCCACGTTCTTCGTTTCTCACGTCAAGATCGCCACTTTTGAATTTTTTAAACCACTGAAAGCACTGTTATTTACCAAGAGCATGCTCATCGTAAGCTTCGACAAGCATTCGATGCGATTCTACAGCAGTTTTCTTCAAATGGTAACAGAAAATTAATGCTGTCCGTAAATCGTAATTTTCAGACACAAAATTCGACATGTTCAACGCTAAAACAAACTATGTTGGGGTATGAAACTTGTATTGCTGTGAGTTGAAAATCTTTGTCAGATGCCAACAAAGCAAATGGCGCCAATTACGCGAGTTGACGATAACTAGATTAACAGCTAGGGCCATCTATGGGAAAATTCCGGTTTCATATTTACAGAACTGGTATAGGCAATCCATACAAGCCCAAACATGCTTCTGAAAACACTTGTTATTTTGACAAACCAAATAAACTATTCAAGGCCCTAGTCGCCCTTGTAACTGCTAACCCAAGCAAACCCAAACAAACTTACCAAGCTTCTAGAAACCCTTATAATGCTGCCATCCCAAGCAAACCCAAACAAACTTGCCAAGACCCTAGAAATCCTCATAATGTTGCCAACTCAAACAAACCCAAACGAATTAACCAAGCCCCCCAAAGACGCTTCTACACTGCCAAAAAAATATTTTATTTTAATGGGATCTATTTAAATCAAATAGGTTTTTTTTCCTCGTTTCACAGCCTCCTACGATCCTATTTGTTTCAAATATATATTTTTATTTGTTTCAGCTATTCTTGTTAAATATTAAATGTATTTAAATTAAATAAATGAAGATTAGATTCAAGGGCATTCTTTCTTTTAACGTATGAGAGATATTTTCGTAAGAAAAATATTTTTATCAACGTGCATAAACGTCCATTTCATTCAAATATATATTTCTGTCAACCCAAATAAACCTGAACGTTGGTCAATAGCTTGAATCAAATAAGAAAGTATTTGTTGCAATAAAGACAGACCAACAATTCAATCAATTAGAAAAATGTTTGACTCTACGAAAATTCTATTTTATTTAAATTTTGAAAAATTAAATAGCTGCATTTGGTGGATTCGACTTGTTTTTTGAACAGATGAAACCGGATCACAGCTTTATTACAAATAAATCAAATCTTTGGTTATTAGACGATATATAAATAGATCTTGGGTTGTTTATTTTTTTAAATTATTTATTTAAACAAGTAAATATATTTGAAATAAATAATTTCATTAATGGAATGCAATAGGAAAAATTTGATTTCACGAAAAATCTAGTCAATTCGAAAAAACAAAAATCAAATACACGCATTTAGTCAATATCACTAGAGTTTTTCTGTCAGTGTAATACTGCTAACCAAAAAAAAACCCAAACAAACAATCCAAGCCCCTAGAATCCATTAAAATATCGTCAACCCAAACAAACCCAAACTATCCAAGTTCCTGGAAACCCTTGCAGTTTCGTCAACCCAGACAGACCCTTTGGTTTAAAAATCCAAAACAATTCAACGAAATTTCACTCAGCGAGTCCCTTCGAGTCAAAATGTTTGTCCTTGCTGTAACATAATTACTTTGAAAAAAAAATCACCCTAACCATTTTTCAGACAAGTTTCGAAACGCCCTAATTTCGACCCGCAAAAAAAATCCCATCCCCCAGCATCGATTTTTATCACTGTGCTTAAAACTTCTCGTTAAAAAAACAAATGAATTTTCATGCAACATCACAATTACGTAACGATACAACGAGGGATTTTCGCAAGTGGCTCGTTTTCCCCGCGCTCATAAAAGTGAGAAATCCGCGGAAAAATTTACGAAATAAAAAGTAACATTTTTTCACAATCTTGAATTTTTTTTTCATACAGCGCGAGTTTCGAATTGCTTTTTCCGTTCGGCCTGGAATAGCCTGTACACGTGTGTGCTCGAGCGTCGAATGAATGCAGTATCAACCCCGCCACGAGGTTCTTGGGTGGTCTCCGGAAAGGCTCGTCCTATATAAAAGTATCACCGCTAGAGAGACTTGTACACAAAGTATACATGATACATATGACTAGTGGTACAGACCCGATATAAGTCAGACACACAAACGGAGACGGAACTTTTTCGGGACATCTTCCTTGTTTGATGTATGATAAATATATATATATATATATATATATATATATATATATATATATATATATATATATATATATAGTGTGTGTGTGTGTGTGTGTGTGTGAGAGAGAGAGAGAGAGAGAGAGAGAGAGAGAGAGAGAGAGAGAGGGAGGAAGACAGTATACATATATGCGTGAATCGAGCCGAAAGGAAAATAAGAGAAAATCAGAGTAGGGAAAGGCGAGAAAAAGAATACTCCGAGAACTGTGAAGTTTGCGGGAGTGCTGTAACAGATATTGAGACAGCTGTATTTCTCTCTTTTCCTGTATATAGGTACATAAATTCAACCTATATATATATATATATATATATATGTATATGAAGGGGTTCATACCGGTACCGTTTCAAAGGCTGAAGGGTATTTATGGGGATATTTGGCACATGCGAGGACCGTCCCAATATTTTTTTAGATAGAATGGTTAATATTGGTACTGGTCCCAGTTTTTTACCTAAGTGAAAGGAGTATTGTGGGGACCGATCGCATCGGAGGATCAAAGGTATTAATGAGGACCATCGAGAATATAACCGATGTGCCGGTAAATTACCCATACCCAAATATAAATATTCTTATAAATAATATAAACCATACGTAATCATTAATATACTAAAATCGATAAACTTTTAATGTAAAATAATGATATTCACCATGTAATTTTACAGAATTAGGTCTTAAAATCTATCAGAAATGTCTAGACGTATATTTTTAGACTCAGATGTAACATAATGAAATAAAAGTAAAAAATGGGTTATTGCGGCACAAAACATGGGAGTACTCTATTGTTTCACGTACATCTTTCTTACGATATTATGCCTTTGCCGCGCTTGTAACTTGACAATTTTCAGTTGGACAATTTCTATAGCCACTCTTTTACGATACACTACTGTATTACATTCACATGAGGAAACTATAAAATATATGTGCCAATACATGGAGCTATATTTTACCAACTTTTCAGTGGCGTTGCTATTGATTACTTGGTAAAAGTGTCTGTTGCTTTGAAGGCGGCGCAAAATCTAGTGTGCGGTTAGGCGGCGACCTATTCTCATATTGGCCCAGGCCAAAACTGCTTCAAGAGAGGATCGCCGAAGCTACTCGTCCACTAGTCATCTCAGGGGTACCCTATTTAGGGTAAATCTATTCTTCATCGTAAAGGTGCATCCCTTATTCAGTTCTCATAGCAACTATTATGAATCAATGGGGATACCGATATATAACGCAAAGAAGACCTTGTGGAAGATATTCTATTCATCATAGATATACTTCTTAAGACCAGCGCACCGGTCATACTATTTTAAACCACGTGGTATCTTTACGTTACGAAACTTGGTAAAGGGTTCGTGTTTTCGGGTTTTCCACTCAAATTATATGCAGAACTTTTAGTTGAACTTGTAATTAATAAACAAAATATATGATCAGAAATGATCTTAAAATTTTTATAATATAAACAAATTTTGTTCTATACCCTTCCATCTAAACAATATGTAGTATTTTGTTTTTAGATAAATTTGCGCCTCACAGATGTGTTGTAAAATTGCGACTTACAAAGTTGCTTATACCGTCCCCGGTACGGGTACGGGTATGCACCATTACACATGGATATACGCACTAAGGATATTCTTTATCGTAAAGGTTTTTGCTGGGTCCACCCGTCATATACTTATCCATTCGGTCCTTGAATTTACCATTACATGTCTATATACGCTACACAATGTTTTTGGTGAAGGGGTTCATACCGGTACCATTTCAAAGGCTTAACGGTACATGTGGGGATATTTGGCACATACCAGGACCGCCCTACCATTTAATTTAGATGGAATGGTTAATATTGGTACTGGTCTCAAACTTTTGCTTATGTCCGAGGAGTATTGTGAGGATCGATCGTGTTGTAGGTTCACAGGTATTAGAGCCACCATCCACCAAAGCGGAGATGGGGGGAGCTGAGGAAAAGCAAGCGCTGAATTCATGTCTAGCGAAGCTAACAGAGCGATTCTATTGGCTGTTTTCTCCTAGCTTTGCTGATCTCCGCTTTAGTGGATGATGGCCCTTCGAAGAAAACCTCGTAGCAAATATTCTATCTGTCATAAATATACTTCTTGGGACCAGTACACTGGTGATCGGTAGTATTTTCGACCATGTGGTATCGAAAAAAAACTTGGTAAAACATTCGTGTTTTCGCGTTTCAACTCAAATTATATGCAAAACTTTTAAAGTAAACGCATTTTCTTCTGTAACCCTCCACCTATACAAAATTTATTATCTTATTTTGAGATTACTTTGCGCCTCGCGGATGTCTTGTAAAATCGCAACCTATTGTCGCCTATACGGTCCCCATTTTGACCATTCTAGCACGGGTACTGGTATGCACCATTACACGTCGATATAACCGCTAAGAATATACATTATCGTAAAGGTTTTTCTTGGGTCCACAAGTCATATACTTATTCATTCGGTCCCTGAATTCACCATTACATGTCGATGTACGTTACACAGTGTTTTCGATTAAGGGGTTCATACCGGTACCGTTTCAAAGGCTTAACGGTACATATGAGGATATTTGGTACATACCAGGACCGTCGCACTATTCTATTTAGATAACATAAAATACTCGAACTTGTAATTAATAATAAAAAAATATCATCATAAAGAATGATCAACAGCAGCTGATACACCGTCAGTATGCGGCTTTGGTGATTCTAATTCTGGCATGCGGCAGTACCCATCGAAGTGGGTATGCTGCACTGCCATTCTGGCAGTACCCATCGAAGCTGTATACTTTTACAAATGTGCATATTAGAACCAAAATGAAAGCGATTTTATTTCTGACAACGGTTAACATTGTGACAGCACTTGATCATCGGTTGAAATAATCCCATTTTCTTTAAATTTAAGAGTCGCAGTGAAACTTGTTAGTCAACCTTATACTATATAATATAAAACTTATACTATATAAGGCGATAAAATATAAAGCATAATGATACATGCTACAATGGCACCAGACTAAAAAAATGCAAATAAACAAAGTAGATAGACATGAAACATTTTTTTAGCGATGACGAATTTTGTCACTTTAGTTTTTACCTGCAAGAGATTCAACTATTCAATAGGTTATTGTTAGGATTTACCTGTGATACCCTGATAATCGCAGAAGCAAAACTGGAATGTTTGTTGCTTCCGGTTACTTATCTTTGCATCGTACGAATGTATGGAAAAATTTGTGCGACTTTTTTTATTACATTTTTTTCAAAATAAAGCCCAATTATCATCAGTGCCCAAAGAGCTTTTAAATTTTAACTGGGTTCTTCACGTAAAAAACGATCAAATAACTTTTATAGCTCGAACGCGTGATATTGAATTTTTTATAATATAAACAAATTCTCTTCTGTACCTCTCCATCTATACAAAATTCAGTATCTTATCTTTATATTAGCTTGCGTCTCGCGAATGTGCTGTAAAATCGCAACCTACAATGTTGCTTATACGGTCCCTGTTTTAGCCATTCTGACAACGGTACTGGTATGCACCATTACATGTGAATATACGCACTAAGAATATTTATCGTAAAGGTTTTTGCTGGGTCCACAAATCATATACGTATCCATTCGGTCCTTGAATGCACCATTACATGTTGATGTACGCTATACAGAGTTTTTTCGTGAAGTCGTACATCACAGGACTGTCTTTGTTCTAAAGGCCCGGTCGTCAAATTTTTGCCATCCTTTTATGCTTATAGCTACCATAGAACGTGCGATTATCAGTTCGACTTCCACATTCACGGCAGAATATAACAAAAACGGTCCTGATAGACACCCTTCTTTATTCATGTACGCAAACGTACATGTCAGATTCATGATTTGTATTAGAACTCCAGGGTTGACAGATTTTTGTAAAACTCTCTACGTAAATAGTTATCTATCTCTCGGTGTTCAAGTCTTGGTGTATGCTAAGCCTCAGTTGGATAGGATGCCGGTCCTGTAAAGAGTAAAATCGTGCTGTCGCATTGTCCGCGTTAATACAGTTCAACGATAAGTCTTTTTACATGTGTAAAAAAAAATATCTGAGGAAAAACAGCAATAAATCTATTGTTTGGTACAAAGAGCCGCGGTTTGAGTGCACGGTTTTGGCCGCTAATGGTAAGTACGGAGATTAATTTCAACGTTCAAGATAACTAGTTGCACATAGTATGTACAATTTTTCCATGAAATGGTCAAAAGAAACTACATTAAATTGTATTCAATGTGAAAACTTTCAGCGGAAAAGCAAGCACTGTTAGAATCGAAGGAAAAATTGGAATTCGAATACAAAAGAAACGGTGGAAAAAACGGCTCCCTGAAGACTTAATCGATCACGCGTCAAGTAATAATGAAGTTTCGTACACTGACAGCAAAATTCTTTTGATATTAACTAGATGTGTCTATTGAATTTTTTTATTTGCATTAACTGGATTTTTCGTGAAATCAAATTTTTCCTATTACATTTCATTATTAAAATTATTTATTTTAAATATATTTATTTATTCAAATCAATATCTATTCAATATCATCTGATAACTAAATATTTTATTTATTCCTCATAATTCCGTGATTTTGTTACATCTGATGGTATAAGACAAACAAGAATGACGGAAAAATGGTACACGGTTAGATAAAAAAATCTCATGGTTTTGTTTCCATTAGAAGACTGTTGTAACATTCTGCAGTTGAGAAAAAGGGTTAGTCTTTCTATACATAAATAGTCGCGCCTATTAATAAATGGCAGGACGAAACCTTTCTTTTTTCCAAATAACAGCCTTGTTACACCGCCAAAAAAAAAAAATATTAAATTTAAATAGGATCTATTTGAAACAAATAGAGTTTTTCCATGTCTCACAGCCTACTTCGACCCTATTTGTTTGAATTTTTTTTAAATTTGTTCAAGCTATTCTTTCTAAATATCAAATATATTCAAATTAAATAAATGAAGATGAGATTCAAATTAACCAAATAAAGATAAAACACGATATATCGCATAAATATGAGAAAGGAATATAAGTTCATGACATAAAAGTGCGGTAAAAAAAGTTTAATTTTTTTTCACTAACAAGGCTGTTAATTAGGCAAAAAGAAAGGTATCCTTGTGCTTTTTATCAACAGGCGCGTCTGTTTATATATGGAAAGACGAACCCTTTTCCGAATAATCACTTTCCCATATAGTTAATTACAGTTTTCTCACCGAATGGGCAGAGTTTACTACGGCCGAATAGTATCATCTTAAAGGAAATCGATGTATTTAGTGGCATTTCTTTTAGATCCACCGTGTGGAACGTGCGAGAATACACGATGGGCGCAGGAAGAAACAAACGATAGTCTTACGAGAGTTCGACGAATATATTGAAGAACGAAAATTGCCTTCATTTAAAGAAATTCAAGACGCCAAGCAAACAAATTCTGTACTTTTGAGTAGGAACATTCCCGCAATAAAAACTTGGGTAAATAACCAAATAAAAAAAAAGTATTAGCAGATGAGTCTTCTTCTTATGATATTCTATTGATATCTATGTTTTCTTATTAATTGTACGCGCATGAGCAATGAAAAGGGGAAAAACCGCAAGCTCCTCTACAAAGTGTATGTTTTTAATTCAGTATGTCGTACTTAAGATAATTACTGCCAAATATATCAAAAATAATAATAATTCCATCGACCCGACCCAACGTTTTATGTATTGTTACATAACAGGTCCGGGTAAATTACCGCATATCTTACCCGGACCCATTAAGTTCCAGTACATCAACTTCCGAGGTCCCGGTTTCAACCGTTATATCAACAGATTCTAAATTTGATTATTTCAGGGTCTATTGAGTATACATATCAATATTAATACATTTGTACATGTTTAATTACTATTGTAGATCTTTGTATATTC